>WUAM01000083.1:168837-189116 GCA_024336885.1 Actenoides hombroni
ACACACATTCAAAGGAAATGAGTCAACTATCTGCACATCTTTATCACCAAAAGCTGCTTTCTCTCCGCTCCTTCTCTGCAGATAATGGTGTCAACTGAAGGGTTCTGTGGCTTATTTGTTAAATATTGGCATCAAACTAACGCTGAAGCTCAACTGGTGAGCACCAAGCTACAGATCATCCCGACGCTGACTTTGTTTTCAAACGATACCTTGAGCAGAGAGTGCTAAACTTAAAATGTTTGGTTTAATAAACGCGTATGTAAGTAGTCCGTGAAAATAAAAGAGAACGCGTACCTTCTATCCTCGCATGCAGATTATGAAGATATTTTCAGATTTAAAAGCAGTATTCAGACACCACCTCATAAAATTTTAGGAAAAAAATCCTTCTTGGCCACTATAGAAACATCAGAAACTGAAAAGGAAGGAGCTGAGGTCAGATGGAAGCGATAAAGATGTGGATACCACCCAGCTGAATTTCAATATTCATTCAGTTATAACTGAGTAAGTGTTCCACAGCTGGGTCCACAGTGCTGTTTGTTTGGCATCAGAGCCTGTCCAGTCCTACAGACCTCTACTATGACAATTCATTTCTTTAATCTCTACCCTCTGAAGAAAATCTTGCCTTAATTTGGCTTGAATCTTGAATACTGAAAGAAATACCGCTCTCCTTAAAATCTCTGTATGTCTGTTACCTTTTGAAGTCACTTCTGTTCCTCTAACATCCCTCTGTAGCAGACTGCCTCTGATCTATAGGTTCTCTTTTCCTGGGTTTGGTTTCTCTGCAGCCAACATAACACTCCACAGACAATGAGAACCCAGCACCATTCAGAAATGTGGGTTCTCTCCTCCTAGACCTCTCCGTTCCACCCAGGGGTGCCCCGGGTTGCTTGGGGTCCCCTCTCTGAGTCTACCCAGGAATATGCAAGTCCAGAGTTAAATTCACTTCTGAAATACTCGTTTTAAATTTTATGGATAACCAGAAAGCACACACAGCAGAGAGCAGCCAAGTGGGAAACCACTTTTCTCAGCAATTCATAGTTTTAAAGTTGAAATAACTGTTTTTAATATATACCATCAATTGCTGCAATGAAACACCCATAGAGAATTCCAGATCCCTCCCTCAACACTGCCTTGCTAAAAAGCAGAAGGGTTTGGTGGCAATTCTAATTAGCTATGACAATGAGTTATCTCATATCACATAGAATGGTCCACCCTCTTCTTCATTTTAGATTAGTTTGTCACTTGAAAATGGAGGAGTTAAATATGGTTCTGGCATTCACTTCAGGACAAAATTAAAAAAAAAAAAAAAAATATCTCTCCTAAAGAAAAAGGAGCACTTATCAGAATCAGTCACCTAAGCAAGGAGGCTTTGACAACAGGCTCTGATGGACCCAGATGAGATGCAATCCACTGAAATAACAGAGATCACAGGAAACAGGTGCCGAAGAAGCATCACAAAGTCATCGCAGCTGTGGCATAAAGACGCTACATATGGCACACGTGTCCCCCTCTACTCCACTCTGGTGAGGCCTCACCTGGAGCACTGCGTCCATTTCTGGAGCCCCTGTCGCAGGAAGGCTATGGATGTGCTGGAACATGTCCAGAGAAGGGCCACGAGGATGATCAGAGGGCTGGAGCACCTCTGCTATGGGGACAGACTGAGAGAGTTGGGGTTGTTCAGTCTGGAGAAGAGAAGGCTCCGGGGAGACCTTCTTGTGGCCTTCCAGTATCTGAAGGGGCTACAAGAAAGCTGGGGAGGGACTTGTTAGGCTGCCAGGCAGTGATAGGACTGGAGGGACTGGATTAAAACTAGAGATAGGTCGATTGAGGTTGGACAGTAGGAAGAATTTCTTCCCCATGAGGGTGGTGAGACACTGGAACAGGTTTCCCAGAGAGGTGGTGGAAGCCCCAGCCCTGGAATTTTTTAAGCCCAGGCTGGCTGGGGCTCTGAGCAACCTGCTCTAGTGAGAGGTGTCCCTGCCCATGACATGGGGGGGGTTGGAACTTTAAGGATGATCTTTAAGGTCCCTTCCAACCCTGACAATTCTATGATTCTATGATACTGAAAAAAATGCTGCTTATATATGAAAATAAAAAACCCATAACCTTTGCTCTTGAGAGACTTTTGAGTGCTAAGTTCTGTTTTATGCATCTCAGTGACATCTCAAAAACAGGTAAAATAACTTTATATTCACATGAATTAATAATATTATTGTCTAAAATATGACATGGATTTGGTTTGCTAATTTTGATGTCTTTTTTTCTTTTTCTTTTTTTTTTTTTTTTTTCAAACCAGGCACGAAAGCACATTTTACAAATTCATACCAGGGATTGGAACCCCAAATTGTCAGATCCTTTCTTAGGAGAACTGGCTGAAAAATGTGTTGGTGAGTGTTATGATGTTAGGAGTTTTACTATAGATGCTTTCTCTTCTGTGTAAAACTTTGAAGTTAAACGTATCAAGATATTTTATTATTTTTACTTTCCTAAACTTCTTTACTTACAACACTCATTTTTTTTTGTAATAACAAAATATGCTTCTGTCTTACTAAAACACAAAATAAGTATGTAGTAGTCATCTGAAAATACGATCACGTTTCCTTTCTGTAACAACTCTGTCCTTATATAGGATGCATACCCTCAAAGAGAAGCAAATGAAGTGGGAAGTGGAATCTTTAGGTGGACTTCCTTTGAAATTAGTGTATTACAGAAAAGATAGGGAGACTTGGGGGTGTTTGCGTATGGAGGGAAAAAAATTGTCTGTACTTATGTGGTGGTTTCTGTTTTTGTGGGTTTTTGTTTTGTTTTGTTTTTTTTACTGACTGGCATGCTCTCCTCTGACAGAAATCCAACAAACTAACCAGCCTTTCTAAAGATGAATTTTTTTCCAGATTGCTAGCACAGAACAACCTCAAAGTGTAGGTGTAGGCAGAGGGGGGGGAAAGCACCACACCAAGAGTACATTAAGTGTGCATTTGGAGCACCCAAAGACCTGCTGTACTGAATGGAGAATGGTTGTTCAAGATAAACCTGCTGCTTAAAAGCTAATAAGAAAAAACCCCAAGTATTTTTATAGTGAATTTAACAGAGGAAATGACCCTAAAACACACCACAATCTCTTCTCCACAATTTGTCATGCAAAGATACATCCTCTGTCAGTCATCTGCTTGGACAAGCACTGAAGTTCTCAGAAAAAAGGAAAGTCTCAAATATCTGTGCATTGGAATCCATCATCAGAGAAATAAGAACTTTAAATTGAACATCAGTCCATTCAGTCAGCTGCAGTACATCGGAATTATCCTCTTCATCCACAGGGACATCTATCATCGAAGCAGCATCCCTCCGCTTTTGATGCACAAAGACCTCAACAGCTTCTGGTGAGGAGAAAACCATAACTATCCAGCAGACTCCCAGTTTAAGCTTTGCCGGGTATAAGAGCATGTGCCAACCCCATTTCGTGTAAATTCTGCTTGGTTTGTGCACAGACGTGGTGCTGCTTAGTGGGAGAGAGGGGAGTAGATGGAACAGACCCCTGGTGTTTGAAAACTCACCGTATTTTTGCCTTGAGAACACAGTGATGTATTTAAAATGTCCGACCGTAGGGAAAAGCCATTTGTAGGTTTGAGTGGAAGACGTTCTTTGTGCTCAATAAAGTCTGTCTGTTCTCTGGACAAGTCAGCTAACAAAGAGAAATACCCTTTTCTGTTTTCTTTGGCTTTTCTGCTGTCCAACTACTGTGCACTTGATTGTCTCCATTCTGTATCTTGGAATTTAAATGTTTCCATACATCCGAGATTAAAACTTTTTGACTGTTACAAGGACTTTTTAAAACAGCTGAAGTAAGACTATTTTATCTTCTTCATCTTGAGATTGCCTCATCATTTCTATAACTGAAATCTGCAGCAACTAATTATTGAAACAGACTTTCCAGTTTCTTTGTGGCCACTGCAAATCCAACTCATTGGCACACTCGCGATACCGATACACAGTACGTACTGGTCTGCTGTTTCCTCTCGTCTGCAGGTTCTCTTTAAAAACAAACCCCTTCCCCTCCCACACCCCCAAACACCACCCCCTCTTCCCCCAGGAAAAGCTGCCTAGACTCGACAGGCTTTTCACACAGCATGATTTATACCTCTCTCCAGTTCAGCAACCTTGGCAACACTTAACTACGAGCGTATGGATCCTAATGAAGAAAACGGCTGAAATACTACCAAAGTAAATGACTTTGGGGAAGCAGATGTGTCTGTGACTCAGAACTTTTTAAGATCCAGGGGTGTAGTTATAAAGAAATTAGAAGGGAAAAGCCTCAGGACTTGCAAAAAAATAGGTTATTTCCTGAGGGTTGTTTTTTGTCCCAGGTGTTATGGATTACATACCATTTAGGAGATTTCTATGTATGGGAGAACTGGAACCCGTTTCTCTGAACGGCCACATGACTGCAATGTGTGTGAGACAAAGTGAAGCAGCTTGGGAGATCATAGAATTGCTCAGAAGACCATACACTGATGTCTTATTAATACCTTCAGTAAACACAAATCATTTATTACGTTTTTTTTTTTCTCCTGACTGGAGATGGGGCCCCAGATATCCTGAACTTTGTAAATCCTTTCTTATCTCTTCTTACTTCGTTGTTCCGAATGCTAACTTTGCGTAGGTAGAGAGACTGTTGCCTATTAACTCAGTCTCGTAGGAAACAAACCGTACTAGCAACCCGAAAAGTGTGAATTCCTCCATCTGTCATCTCGCAGATGCATCTTTTTACAGTGTAGTGAGGGTTATTTAAGTCAAGTTAAATAGAATTGTAAAGAAACAAACCATCACGCTCAAGATGCTTGTTAAAAATACTGTATTCTGTGCTTATTACTGCAGGAGCATTTTGCAGCAGAATGGTACCTGTTAGATTTTTCTTTCCCATTCTAATGTAACGCTGGAGAGGGAAGTTTGGGCATTAGTGTTCATGTTTTTTTCACAGTTTCTCAAAAAAAACCCCATAGTAGTTGTTCATAATTGTCATAATGCTGAGTTCTTCACTAACTCTTTTTCCCTGCAGTCCATTGTCGCAGGGAGTTGCATGACATAAACTGGAAGAAGTGGATTGTTTCACCCAATGCCATAGCAGTTTGTTGCAGGGTTTTGTGGTGGATATCAGGCAGAAGAAGTTTTCAAGAGGTGTACGAGCATGGCTTTAAAATTGCAGTGCTAAAAGCTCATTCTTTGGAAAGCTACATGGGAATCCACTTGTTTGCTGTCCTGCACTTTGAGAGTTGTACCTGGAAAACGTTTAGCAGAGCGTGGTAACGATGGGTAGAACAAAATGAGCTGCTTGACAAGAATACTTGTTTTGTGCTGAGTTCAGGTGTGCCAGTCCATTTTCTGTGCCAAATTGAACATCCTTTGTGAGGTGGTTCAAAAATGGAAGCAAATGCGCTGACCCTTGGGTTTATGTTATAGACTGAATTGGGGCATAAATAAATTCAGGTGATTTATGTTGACATGATACATTTTCTTTTGCTTTGACGAGACTTTACTCATGTTTTTCCTTTTCATGTTTTTCCTCTTAATCAGTGTGCATTTATTTCTTAAAAAGTTCTTTAACATTTCACAAAGTGCAGGATTTTTGCAGTTTTCCTGTCACCGAAATGGATGTGCAGTATGCACAAGAGAGTCCCTCAAAGAGAGACACCAATTACTCGTCTTCAAATGTAATTGCTCCTGAGAAATGAAAAGTAGAAATGGAGACTAATTGTGTATCTGATCACCTGAGGATTTAATTTTAAAAATAGGCTACGGGCTATTATTTCCTAATTCTGCAATTCTTTGGAGATGTACATGCAGTGATTAAAATGACTGTTAGAAAGTGATATTACAGCATTTATTAATAGAAAAATTGGAAAGGATATAGTTCCTAAGCTGTTGAAGCTTTTGTCAGGAAAATACTGAAGTAGTTTTTAAGGTGACAGGCATTCAGGGTGCTGTGTATCTCTAGCACATCTTCCATTTAAACTTTGGTTTAGCGTTCCCCAACTTTTTTTGTTTAATCCACTGTGCTTGTTAGATGAGAATTCCAATTTAAATGGGAGCGTGATACCTGATCTTGAAAGAATAAAGCAGAATTTAGAGGAAAAACCTTGGTTTTGATTTCTCTGATGCAGCTGTAGCTACTCTCTAACGGGTTCACATGGCTGATGGATTGTGCCTGCATGGTTTTAGTTTCATGATGAGGGTTGCAGAAACCCCCAGTGTAATTATTTGGCTATTGATTAATAGAACAGATGTATTTGAACATATTTCAAATGGCTTGTGTATTTCAAGGTGACTTGTGAATGTGAATTGCTACATACTTTGTAGATAACAATCACAGTGTGTGCTCATCAAGTTTATCCATTTACAGCTACTAACCTTTCTATAAAATTGGAGTGCTTAGTTTAAAAGTTGCAGAAGGACTCTTGATATTTATAGTGATCTTCCATCTGGCTTTTAGTTGTTTTTTAGAAATTATTTTCAAGTATATATGAGAAACTTGGGTGGAATTTGAAGCCTCTGCTGATTTAAGTAATCTTTATAGATGAAAAATTGATCTCTTGTTATTATCCCCCAAATTTATATATTTGAAAGAAGGGGATGGAAAATTACCTGTCTTCCATATTAATTGCTTCCTCTTTTTTTATTTTTTGAACACTGTGTATGGGATTAGCTTTGTTCCTTCTTGCTGAATGGATCTTTTAAAAATATGTATGCCAGGCAGCACTGACTTTATGAGAGGATAGAAAGAGAAACAAGGCAGGCTTCAGTTTGGCATTGGTGCTGCCAAAAGGTCACTATAAAAACAGAGCAGAAAAAGTGCAAATGGTGTAAGACCTGGAGAGGGAGAAGTCTGCTTTAAAAAAGCATTGAGAATAAGTTAACTAAAGAATTGATTAAATAACTTCTGTACACACTTTGCTGCAAACCCTTGAACTTTTTATGTGGCCATACTTCAGTGCAACACGTTTTCCTCTACTAAGAAGTTTTCCCACTGGAGTCATGTTTTACATTTTTTTTTTTTTGCAAGACTGTGGTGCTGCAAAAATCCAGTGGTGTGTTAATGGCTCTTGCTGAGAGATAGGGAAGAATTTGAAATCTAATTTCTAGCTCTGGGGAAAAACTCCACACCACTAGTGCTGCAGAAGACACAAAGGTATTAAGTGTCTCAGTATTTCATAATGATCAGATCTGCCTTTTTCAGTAAGGATTAAGCAATTACAGGTAGCTGCCTGTAGATACTCACAAAGCTAGGCTAAATTAAAATTCTAGTGCTTTTTAATAGTTTTTCTGCTCTTTCAGTCATATTAGTAAAATTAGGAAACTCTCACAAAGTCTTGATAGTAAATGTTCACGTTTTTCCAAGGCTGCTTTTTTAGCAAGAGTTTTCGTCTCTTTCATATTCTACCCATGAAACATGTTTCTTTATACTGCTCATTTTCTCAGTCTGTAAAAGTTTAAAGTCGTTGATGTTCATTCAGTATAACAAAATTACTTTGCTATTAAAAATATATATTAATGCAAAGATATTAAAATAAAAAAGGAAGAGAGGGGGCTAGCCTGTTATAATGGCACGCATACTTCAGACAGTATTAAGGAAAAAGAAAGAACAATGACAAACCTATAACCCTGGGCTGGAAATATCACACTATATAGTGAAAATGTAGGTAATTTTAACCTCAGCCTGGAATTTTTCTTACTGTATTTCAGCATACCTGGACATAATTTCTTGGTACACAACGCTGTCACTCGATTATGACCTGACACCTTTTGTCAGATTCTTTTGTGGACCTTGAAAATTAAGTATTCCTGATTGGTTTTAGCTTTAGATGTGTTTGAAATACACGTAGCACAGCAATGCTATTTCATGGAAGATATTTTTGTTTTTTGTGTGCACTAGGGTACTGTGGAGCTGACATAAAAGCACTTTGCACTGAGGCTGCCTTGATTGCCCTGAGACGACGCTATCCCCAGATTTACGTGAGCAGTCAGAAACTACAGCTTGATGTTTCTTCAGTAGTTCTCAGTGCACAGGATTTTTACCATGCAATGCAGAATATCGTGCCTGCTTCTCAACGTGCCGTGACGTCTTCGGGACACGCGTTGTCTCCTGTGATCAGACCGCTGTTGGAACGTACCTTCGCTAACCTTCTGGAGGTTTTACACAAAGTGTTTCCTCATGCTGAGTTTAGCCAGGGTGACAAAAGTGAAGGTATGTGGTTCAGGTATTTATTTTTTTTTTTGCAAATGCTGCTTCGGTTTGGAAATAACTTCAGCAGACTTTCTTGTGTCGCGACCCTTCGGCCTGGTGTGTGTTTGATTCGGTGGTGTTGGTACCTAAATATGGGTCGCTTGGATGTTGCATGATGATTTTTGCTGATTCCAGGTTGCTGTGGAATTGAATGAACTGACTTATATAGACCAAGATCCCATAGGTTTGAGTGCCACCTGAAACAAAGAGGAGAACCTGAAACAAAGAGGAGAACCCCAAGCAATTTACAATATAAATACAAGAACTAACGAGGCATAATCAGATGGCAGAACAAAAGAAAACAGTGAGATAACATTGCTCAGTGTGTCAGCACATGCCCCTGTCCTGTCAGTTGCCTGTCTCCAGTCCTTTCTTGTTGATGGGCTGCAGAGCAGCTACGGGGAGCTGGCAGCACAGCAGGTGCTCGGGAGGTACCTGATCCTGGGTGATGGTCATCTACTGGTTAAGGAGAAAGTCCCTGGCCTGATGGACTCCTGATCCTCTGAGTCGATTCTGCTGGCTTAGCAAGTGGAGAACTATTTGCTGTTTTGTCAAGTTTGCTTTTTGCCAAATTAGTGAGTAAAATAACTCACTAAGGGGTCAGAGGTGTGCCAGAACCCTGCTGCAGTGGGAGTGATGTGAGTGCATCGAAGAAGCAGGGAATAAGAAGGAATGCAACTGACTGTTTTGACTGGCAGTGAGTCAATAGGTTCTGGCTTTTTTTTGTACCCAGCTCTGCTCTGAGATACACTTTAATAGTTGTCCTGGTCATTTCTTGGAAGTTAAACGTTGTACAAGGGATCTTGTGTTTGATACCTACTTATTGTGACATACTATTCTCTACTGTTTTTATCTGGGATCACCCTCACCCCCCAGCTGTGTAAACAGTACTGTGGTTGTGTGTGATTCACTTGGAAATCTGTGACAGCCCTGACTTTCTTTTCATTCCCATTCCAGAGCACGATTTCAGACTGCAGCCCAGGCAGCTTAAGCTGATCCTTGTGCTGGCTGCTGCAGTCCCTCCAGCCCAGCTGTGCAGTTTTGCTCTGTATCTGCCAGTTACTTGAGTACGTCAGGCCCTTTGTTAAACCATTTTAGCCAGCAAACTCATCCAAAAAATGATGCATTTTTGTCGGGTTAGTTTTCTGCTGACTGGGGGATAACTGGAGCTTTTAACAAGTGTTGGAGTTGTCAGGGAACGGGGCCTGGGAAGGTGTTCTGGTGGGTAGGGGGAAGTGGGCTGGCTTGCAGCTGCAGTTAGATCATCTTAGGCTCCCTCAAACATGTGAGGCTCTTGTAACCAAAGTAGCTAGTCTCTCTGCTCTTAACCTGCTTGTAATGCCCAATTTAGAGATGGTCATCGTTGAGGAATTGAATGAGGAGTTACCTGTCCTGGTTAAGTTCTAGTTCACAGTATTTTCTTTGGCTACATTCTTTATGTTCCTGTTTATTACTGCTAATTATTGCTAACAAAGTGAGTTTGGAAGCATTCATTGATTCAGATAGTTTTACTAGAGAATTTTGCTGCTACAGCACTTCTAATACAATTTTTTGTAGATAATTTTGAAGATACATGAACTAAGACTTCTTCTACCATTTCCTCTGTACTTGAGTTTTTCTTCTTACCCCCTTAAACCTGAGAAAATATTGAATAATAAGCTTAATCTGTGTTAAAAACAGCAACATCCACTTTCATGTGCAACGATTTGAAACGTAAATGTATATTACTTTTTTTTTTTCCCCTTGATTTCAGAGCCAGGTGTATAGCAGATGCTTACTGGTGTGCTTGCCATCTGTGAATCTGGTTTTCTACATATCTGTGCAATTCACTAATGTTTCTCATAATTCAGTGAGTCAGCCGCTCAAGCAAAGGGGCTTGATGCTTGGGATTAAATGATGGGCTGCATTTTTTTAATTATTATGTATTTTAGGAAGCAAAAGCTGTGTCCAGTGCATGAGCACAGGACATGCACTGTGGGCTGTGTTTGATACAGCAAAAATTCTGCCTGTTCAGGTACTGCAGTGAGCCAAGAGTTAGGAGGCCTATGTCCAGTTGATTCAAAGGCCTCTAACCTTGCCTGGAGCTAAATGTCCAGCAGCTTCTGAACTGTTTTTTCTTCCTATGAGCTAGCTTTTGGCCACTGCTTGGGGTCTGCAAGCCTTTTTTCCCTTTGTCCCCTGAGGAATGAGTGTCAGGTGTGTGAGTGCATCCTGCCTTGCCAAGGGTTGTGACATGTCCTTACCCCATACCAGCAGGATATTATTCCCAAATGCAGTTCCTCACATCACACAGACAACTAAGGGAACCTTTGTTGTCTCTTAACAGCTTTTCCTGGGGCCCTCTGTCTAGATGCATAGCCCTTAGATAGTGTCTCCAACACTTAATGCTGCCTTGAAGGTGATTCCTTTGTCTCGTGGTGGTTTGATCAGTGTAGCAGGACCTGTGCTGTGGCTTTATGTAGCTCATGCAAATCATGCAGTGAGTCCTGTATTTGAGAGTAACACTTGGATTTCTCAGTACTTCACACTTTGATTTCACAGCAGTCCATTTTTCGAAGTGGCTGTGGCCAGCTTGACCTCCTATTAGGATGTCCAGTGCCTGCCCTGAAGAGCAGTGTGCTGCAGTGACTCTGGGCTGCCCTCAGAAATGCTGCCTGTCCGTGGCAGAGCGTTTTGTTCCTCAGGAGACGTGGCCTCTGCACTGCTCTTACTGTCCAGCTGAGTGGCTGTGAGCGGTCTCATCCCATCACTGCAGACTGATTTCTCTCTGGGAATGAGAACGAGCGGGCTTGCTTAGGGTCACATCCACTGAACTCCTTTCCCAGGGCAAAGAAAGATCTTGCAGCAGGGTTTTTTTTCCCCCCATTACCAAATTGCAGCAGTCTGCTTTTCATCCTGTTGCAGCTCTGGTAGCTCATTTAGCTCTACCTGATTTTTCAACTGTCAACTGGTGGTTCTGCTTTAGTGCCTTACTTGTATCTTTTGCAGCTGCTTGTCCCTGCAGATTGTCTGTAGTCATTTAGCTTTTAGTTTCTGAGGGTCTGTAGAGAAAGTACTTCAGTTCATTATGCTACTGTGTTAGCAAAGCAATTAAAATTAGTTAAGGTGTAGCATATGGACGTGGAATAAATCAAACTGATTTTGATAAAAAGTAATTTGATAGTCTTTGGCAGATTATCTGAGGATGGAAAACTCTTCTTCATAAATAAACATTGTCTAGGTTGTCGTGCTGAGGGTAATTTTGGAAGAAGTGTACCTGTGAAAGTCTGGCCTCTTAGAACAAATAAATAAGCACAAAATTCTATATAGTCTGAGGAGTACAGATTTTATAACTTTATCCCTGAGAAACCTCTAGCTGTGAAAGAAAACCAAAGGAAGCATTTCATAACAAGTTAAACATTTGTTGTATTCATGAAGTTGTTCTGCTTGATGGTTGAAAATCATGAATTGTAATTATCACAGAACGTCAGGGGTTGGAAGGGACCTTGAAAGATCATCCAGTCCAACCCCCCTGCCAGAGCAGGATCACCTAGAGCAGGTCACACAGGAACGTGTCCAGTGGGCTCTGAATGTCCCCAGAGAAGCAGACTCCACAACCCCCCCGGGCAACCTGTTCCAGGCTCTGTCACCCTCACCGTGAAACAGTTTTTCCTTCTACAATATTTAAGTTGTTTTGGTTTTTGAAGTAATAAGTACTTACTATTCTGTGCTCTGATATTTAGAGGGTTTCAACTCATCTTTTCTACATTTGAAAATGTGTTATAATTAGTTAAATTGTGATGTCTTTTCTCGTTCGTGGTGTGTGGACTGAGAAGTGATAAGGTTCTAATTAATAAATTTCTCGGAACAGATGTACCAAGTCTAATATTAGATGATAGTGAAGATGAGAATGCTTCACCAATTTTTGAGACGAGCTGTCACTCGGGATCACCAAAGAAACAGTCATCAGCTGCTATACATAAACCCTACCTTCATTTTACCATGTGAGTGTTTCTCTAAATGCATGTAACCAAATAGCTAAACCCATGGGATTTTAACATCGGGAGAGGTAACAAAGGTGATCTGTTGCTTTGTGGTGGCAATGGCATTCTGTAATAGAAGTGTGTGAATGGATGGGCAAGAGTTTTGGATGTGTGAATGGTTTATAAAAGCCACATCCTAGACACGGTAACTGGAAATGTTTTGCAACAGGAGGGTGTAGCTTAGAAGGATGTTAACAGCAATTCTTAATTGTGACACCCCGTTTTGATTTGAAAGATGAAGAGCAGGGAAGAGAGGCATGTAGGAATATATTGGAGGGACTGTTTGCTTTTTTGTGGTCTGAAGTATCGTTGAGCTTCAGTGTGTGCAACTGTTTGGATGCCTCATGTAATTAATGCATTTGGCTTTTCTAACACCTTAGTTTCATTGTTTTTCATGAACAGTTGTATGAAAATGGGAATTTTGAAAGCGTGCGTGAAATTTGGCTGGGTCTTTCTGGACAGTAATTAACACTAATAAACTAACATTCCTTTGTTTCTTATTAAGAATAGTTTCAGACTGTGCGATGGGTTCTGCAGGGAGTTTGCTAACTAAAGAAAATGAGGTTAGGAGAACTGTTCAGTAGTACTACTGTTTAGTAGAGCCATCTTGTGGAAAACTCCTAAAAGTTTTGTGCTAAAGAGTAATGTCAGAACAGCATTGATGGAATTCTAAGCTCAAAAATAAGGATTTAAGTTTGAGGTACCTAATCAAGTATTTTAATGCCAAATTTAAGCTTTTGTTGTGAGGTTGGGAGAGGGAAACCCCAAATCAAAATAACATTTGCGTGGATATGTGTCCAAATAAAAATAATCTTTGAGACTACTGAGGACTATGTTTGGTTTTGTAAAATATTTCTGATCATTTCTGATTGCTATCTGGGTGTGTAAACTCCACCACCAGAATTGGAAAGCTAAAGGTCAACAATACTCATAGCTTTTACAAAATATTTAACCTGAAATAAAACCAGCCAGTCTTGTTTCACTGCCTGAGCTGATTGATGTACAGATAAAAATGCCAGGAGAGAAAATGAAAATTAATTAAAAAACTTGTTTGTTTCATAATAAATGGAACAGACTTCAATGGAAAACCTAATTCTTCTTTCTTTGCCTGGCTCGTCCCCAGTACCAGGCACACCACTCCCCACCCCAACCAACCACAGAACCCCAAAATGTTTGTATGGCCTCCTTAGGATTTCTTCTCAACAGCAAAACCCAAAAAAAAGCAGCTTACCTTTGCAGTTTTTCCTTGAAAATCTTTCTGCTGTCTGGAAATCTACTGAGTAGAAGTGTATGCATATTCTATAATAGGAGATGAATAGTGATTTTATTCAATGCTACTTCAGGTCCTATTAAGTATTGAAATGTTAGGTGGTTCTTGGAAATCTTGAGTAGCACTTAAAGGATGAATGGATTGACCTGGGATTCCTGAGGCTGCTGAAGAGATGCTTTAGTAGTTAGTACTGAACGGGACACGATGAAATGGATATCTTAACTAGAAGTCCATTAAGTCTTTTTATACAATCAAGGAATTGCTTTTAAATAAACTGGCTATTATAAAAATTGTCATGAATTTAATATGTGCACAGCTTTGCACAGCTGAGTTTGAATTAAATTGTTGTGAACTCAAAGAACAGACAAAGCTTAAGTTGCTGAGACTTGGAGTAGTGTTGAGGTATAGTAGAGTTAGTTGAATCTTTATAGGCTGTTGTAGGAAACTGTGGCTCATTACTGAAAGTCTAAAACATCTTCCAATGTACGTTCATCCCATGACAGTGTTGCCATGTTAATTGTCTTTTGGAACTGTTCTTCTGTTGCAGGTCAGCTTATCACCAGCCAACCTCTTACAGACCAAGATTACTGCTATCTGGAGAGAGGGGTTCGGGTCAGACTTCGCACCTTGCTCCAGCACTATTGCACAGTCTTGAAAAATTCTCTGTACACAGGCTAGATCTGCCAGCACTTTATTCAGTCAGTGCCAAAACGCCTGAAGAATCGTGTGCACAGGTGACATTTAAGATTCTCTTGTCATAAATAAATGATGTAATTCTGGAACGGATTAGTTGCATCGCTAGAAAGGCAGATAACTGGAATGTCACTTAAAAGCCAGGTTTTCACAGACACCTTCTATTTTCATAATTAAAACAATGGGGTCTCTAGAGGGTGATTGATACCTCTCTGCTGACTGGTGAGAATAATTACATTTCCTGCTCACCCCCTTGGTCACATACCTCGTGTCAAGTTAATCTGGGTATCCTGATTTTCATTTTACTAGCTTGTGTATGAATTGGTCTGGTGTGGTCCCAAGTTCTTTTACTCACTTTTAAATCTTTGAGTTTTCAAAACAGTTTGTGATGGATTTTGTGTGGTTTGCAAACCAGTTTAATTTTCATTTAGATTGTGCAGTCCTAGCAAGTCTTTCAAACACAGATGACAAGCAGTTGTTTTGTAGTCTCCCTCGCACGTTAACATAACGGAACGCTGCAGCCAACAGTCACAAGCACTTGTTTAGAAAGCCTTTATCATTAGATAATGTTATTTTACTGGAACATTTGTGTATAAAATACCACAGTCATTTCCTAGCCCACAGGCATTTTATTATTCAGAAGTGATAATACCAATTGGTTTCTTAGTTTAAATACCACTGTTTCTTTTAATTAGATCTTTCGTGAAGCTCGAAGAACAGTACCAAGTATTGTTTACATGCCTCATATTGGTGATTGGTGGGAAGCTGTCAGTGAAACTGTGAGAGCTACTTTTCTAACTCTGCTGCAAGATATACCATCTTTCTCCCCTATATTCCTACTGTCTACCTCTGAGTCCATGTATAGTGAGTTGCCTGAAGAGGTAAGTTTATTGTGGAATTGTTAGGGTAGTGTGTGCTCTCCAGAATGTTTTGGACGTGTAAAAACTTTGTTCTGCAATGGTTTTCTAACTTAATTTAAAATATGTCAAACTGAAAATGTATTATTAATTAAATGGTTATAGTTTTCTTCAATGAGGGATGTATGTCCTTATTACCAATTTTCATAATCTCCATGCTGCTTTGCTGAGAAGGCAAAATTGTTCATGATGTCCATTGTTCATTTTGACAAATTACTCCAATATAATTAAATGCAGATTTAGTCTAACAGCCTAATCTTTAGCTTTACATCTTCTGAAGCTTAGCATAGGAGAGAGGAGTTCCTGGGGGTGTTTTTGTTGTTAGGTTCCCCCCCACCCCCCAGTCCTTTCTCTTCTTTTCATTGCAGAGGTGGGTGTTGTTAGGATCATGGGACACTGCGAGTTGAGTTGCTACAGAAAATTCAGTGAGAATTACAAGTATTTGCTTTCCCTAGGCTGTGTCTGCAGCTTTGGGCAGAGTTTACTACCTTCTCTCCTGGGGCTAATTTAGAAAATCTTGTGGCTAGTGTTTTAATATGGTCATTAATCATGTATTTTGGACAATTTTCTTATGGCTTCTGTTTGTTTTTTTCTGTTATTTTTTTTTTTAGGTGAAATGTATTTTCAGAATCCAGTATGAAGAGGTTTTTTATATTCAAAGACCAAGTGAAGAAGACAGATTGCAGTTTTTCAAAGGATTAATTCTTGATGAGGCAGCAATGCCCCCACCAAGAAGGAAACAGGCTGGTAAAATAAGTTACAGTAAACCCAGTAATAATGTGATCTGAATGTTTTAATTCGTGGCATTTTCCTTTTTCAGAAGTTGTGGGTAAATGACAGTTAGGGTATTTGCCATTTGACAGTGTTAATCGGTGCCCAGAATAAATTCTGTGCGTGACAGTTACCAGTTTTGGAAACTGGAGAACTGTGGGGTTAAGGATGCACTGCTGGTTAGATGGATGAGGCACATTCAATCTGCAGTGAACTCTGAAGTGGCTTAATCCCAAAAGCCACGGTGTCGTTAACGTTTCCCTTGTCTGACTTCTTGTTTTTTTCCCTAGCTCTTCGTGCTCTGGAAGTTCTTCCTCTTGCGCTGCCGTGCCCTGCCCGGGAGCTGTCAGAAGCAGAAAAGCAACGAATGGAGGACCAGGAAGAGAACACGTTGAGAGAGCTGCGGTTGTTTCTCAGGGATGTTACCAAGAGGCTGGCCACAGACAAACGCTTTAACATCTTCAGCAAACCGGTGGATATTGAAGAGGTCTTGTTTCAGTAATGTGCAAACAACGAAGTTGAAACGATTAGGAAAAGAATATGAATTGAAAAAAATGCAATGGGAAAAATAGATGTTTGACCCATGATCTTGCCAGTCTAAAAAGCTCCTTTTTAGCTGGTGAGATAGTCACAGCCTCATCGTCTGTGATGTGAGGAGTTGGAGCGTGTTCTTTGCCTCTACCACTGACCTGTTGAAAAACCTTGTGCATTCCTGTCAATTTTATAACTGAAATCAGCATTTTAAAATGCTGTCACTCTTATCCCTCCCAGTGCTCCTGAAAGATTCAAAACTATAAATATAATTCTTTAATAGAAGCTTTTCCAACATTGTAATCACGGGCATGATCATATTGGGAAAGTGATCTGTGTTCTGTAATGTATTCAGCTTTAACAGTATTGTTGAGTAATTCCAGCAGTACTGCTCGTGGATGCCATTAATCACAGATGGTAGCAGATTATAAGGCATTAACTGGTCGATTATGGAGTGTGCACACCTAACTGATGAGACACTTTGACCTGCAAATCTATTTTCAGGTGCTGCTATGTGAATAGGATTGTGTTTGGTCTGACTTTGAGATCAGATTCTGCCCAACTGCATTTAAAAAAAAAAAAAAAAGAAGCTTAATTGCTTCTGAAGAGAAAGAAAAGCATCTCTTTTGGAAGACATGGAGATGAATATGGGATGTGAAAAATACAGCATTGTAAAAGGCAGATTTGCAGTGTAACTTCCATGCAGGATGGAACGTGCATCTTTCATGGATCCATGCAGTCCTCTCTTAATTTCAGCTCTCCATAGTTTTTGGTAGCTCTTTTTGAAAGACTGTGAGGAGCTTTTCACTGTGACAGCTTAGAGTGTGACCATGCTCTGAGCAGTTACTTGGCTTGATTTTTATTATGAAACCACTTGGGAGATCCATTATTACAGGAAACTCTTCATACTTGTAGCAAAGGCAGTTTCTGTCCTCAAAGAACTTGCAGGCTAAACTTATGTCAGTAGGGGCACGTAAAGAAAGAACAAATTACTGTCCTTGATTTGCAGATGGAGAGAATCGAAACGAGAGTTTGTTTAATTTAAAGACTTGCCCAAAACCTTGCTAATACATCACAGCACTAGAATTTAAATGTAATCCTTTTTGTCCCACTTGGTGCATTTAAGCACAGCACTGTCCTCTCCTTTTCTTACAACAGTCTGTCTGCTTGACTTTCTTAGAAAATGTGTTAAGTTTGTTCCACTCCTCCTTGCATTGCAGAGAATGCTGCTAGGTGATGAGGATTTTCGTGACTAATTCAGCAGCAGTGTTTACAGGTTTCAGTGAAGGTTCTTTTTGAAGATGTGTTAACAAAAAAAGGAAACCTGTTGCTTGGCTTCACAATCACTGTGAACCAGTTATCATCATGTTTCTGGAGAGGGAGACTAAAAGAGAATTTTTTGCAATTTTAATTTTTCATCATAGATTTCGATGTGTATATTTAAGGAATGGGGTGATAGACCACTGTCCACTGAAGTACTGCAGTAATTTTAGTTTATCTTGTAATATATTTTTCTACCAATGTCTACAGATACTTTATTAAAAAACTAAAAATTCCTCTGGAGCCACTATGGCTTGATCTGAATATATATTGAACTCTTCAGTATTTTGGCAGCCACCCTCATTTGTGGGTGATTTCAAAAGGAAAATTGCAATGCTGTTTCTGAGGCTGCCAGGATTATTAATTGATTGTAATCTTAACCACTTTGAAATAATCAAGTATAGGGTTTTGGTTTTTTTCTGTGAAGTGAATAACAAATTAATAGAAATTATTATTTTCTAAATTTATTTTTTCCTTTTTTTTTTTTTTTTTTTGGTGAACTTTGTTACAGCAGCTGTGCTTGAGACCCTTATGGTGTCATTAATTAACTTAAATACTTTTTAGTGGACCCTAGGGGTTGCTAAATCTCCAGTTAGGAGCTAAGCCCATAGAAAGCTGTGAACTTGTGACACAAGACTTTCCCTTTTGACTGCCCGTCTGTACAGTCAGGCTAATGTCTTCAGTTGATAAAGCCTGAGTTCTGCTGAACAAGTGATTGAAGGAACTAATCAATAGCAGATATTGAAAAGCTGGTGAACAAAACATAGCTTCCTTAGTTTTTCCTCAGATTTTGAGTCAGACTGATTGTTTTTGCCTTTCTAACCCATGACAGAGTTACAATACTATTAATAAAAAAGTCTAAATAAAAATAAATCTACGTTAAAATGTTTTACTTCAAAAATACCATTAAATTTACTTTGAAAGATAAATTGGTGGTCTACTGAAGAAAAAGTAGCTTTGGAAGTCTTGTGTTTTATTTGGTCTGATAAAACTTCTGTTTTCAACATAAATTTATTGAGAAATCAGAATGTTTAGTTGATGTATTAGAGCTAAGCATGTGGAATGAATAAGAGTACAAAAATGTAAAATTGGCAGTGCTCAAATGGAACTCATGTGGTCCTGTGTCATTTCTGTATGCTCTTTGTTTATAGGTTTCAGATTACCTTGAAGTCATCAAAGAGCCCATGGACCTATCAACAGTAATCACCAAAATTGATAAACACAACTACTTAACAGCCAAGGATTTCCTAACAGATATTGACCTGATCTGCAGCAATGCATTGGAGTACAATCCAGACAAAGATCCTGGAGGTGAGGACCTGCTTTGTTTTGGCCAGCCTAAACACAAAAGCCTGGTCTTTAATCATGTATTTGGTTACTATTCAGGCATTTAAATAAAGTGGATGCTATGTGATAATTAGGATAAACAAGTTCTAAGGGTCTCTGCTTTTAGTATTCTGAGGCGTGTGGTGCACTGGGGGAGATTACAAGAGCAGGAGAACTAAAGCATTCAGAGTTGTTGTCTAATAAATTAGGTTTTGTTGTTCCTTTTCAAATTTGATTGCTCCTTTTCAGTGAGTAGACTTTGTATATGCAACAAAACCCCAATGTAATTTGGAGAGCTCTGTAGAGAATCCTGCACGCAGTCTGGCAGTGGCCTGCTTTGTTTCCACGTTGGCTTAGAACATGAAGTTCACACACAGAAATTAAGTCCTGTGTATTTGATGATAGAAATAAAACAGGAGAAATCATCCCCAGGCAGCGCTACAGGCTTGAGACAGAGTGGCTGGAAAGCTGCCCAGAAGAAGAGGACCTGGGGATGCTGATTGACACCCAGCTGAATATGAGCCAGCAGTGTGCCCAGGTGGCCAAGAAGGCCAATGGCATCCTGGCTTGTATCAGTGCTGGTGTGGCCAGCAAGACTAGGGCAGGGATCATCCCCCTGTACTCAGCACTGGTGAGGCCACACCTTGAGTACTGTGTTCAGTTCTGGGCCCTTCACCAAGAGAAAGACATTGAGTTGCTGGAGTGGGAAGGGCAACCAAGCTTGTGAAGGGCCAGGAGAAGACCTGTGAAGGGAGGCTGAGGGCATTGGGATCGTGTAGTTTGGAGGAGGCTGAGGGGAGACCTCGCTTTCTACAACTGCTTGAAAGGAGACTGTAGTGAGGTGGGTGCGGCCTCTTCTCTCACCTGAATAATGACACAACAAGAGGAAATGGCCTGAAGTTGCACCAGGTGAGGTTTAGACAAGACATGAGGAAGAATTTCTTTACTGAAAGAGTAGCCAGGCGCTGGAATGGGCTGCCCAGGGAGGTGGTGGAGTCACCATCCCTGGAGCTGTTCAAAAACCATGTAGGTGAGGCACTTCAGGACATGCTCTACAGGGATGGTGAGGTGGTTTGGGATTTTTTATGTTGGTTTTTTTTTTTTGTAATTTGGTTGGATGGTTTTTCCCCCCTTTCCCCCCTTTCCCCCCTTTC
>WUAM01000083.1:190359-231431 GCA_024336885.1 Actenoides hombroni
TGGGAGGTGTCCCTGCCCATGGCAGGGGGGTTGGAACAAGATGATCTTTAAGGTCCCTTCCAACCCTGACAATTCTGATTCTGTGATTGTCTTGCATGCGACTGATGCATGTTTGTGACTTGGTGATGGGCTTTGGGAAAGATTGACATTAATAGAAGCCCTTTGTTCTTATTTTTAGGCCACTTGAATCTGTGGATTTGGTTGTTTAGTTCTAGGAAATGTAGTTTAAAGAGGTTTTTTTAAGTTTTAGGGGAGGTGTTATGGGACTATAGAATTCTAAGGCCAGATCTGCAGGATCATAACACAGATCACAGGTTCAGTGTGGCAGAAACATAAAATAGCAAATACATCTTGGGGAGCAATTAGTGGCAGAAGTTTTCTTTGAACTTGTCCAAAGAGAAAGAGTGTTAAGAGATCTATTTAGGGAATCAAAATAGGGCCATTTTTTTGTTGTTTTCCTTGCCCTCAGGACTGAGCTGGGAGAGATGGATCAGGCTATTTCTATGTTAGGTTTTGGACTGGAGTTTCTCATCATTGAGTAGGTTATGAAAGATAGTTCTGTCCTTGTTGTCAACAATTGATGGTGTTTTGCTCTTTTGGCATGCACCATCTCTTGTTGTATGAATTTTGTATGTTGTATGAATGTTGTATGAATAAGCTGCTGAAACAGCAGGTGATGTCTGTTCTGAATTAAGTGTTACATGCATTCAGATGCATTAACTGAATATTAACATTCTTTAATAATTAACATTCTGTAAAGCTGGGTGTATCTCCTTGCCTCTGCTTCATTCTTGAATTTGCAGAGAAATCATAATGTACCTGCTTCTATCCTGTTGTTCAGCTGGAAAGGCAATAGAAGTACCAGATTAGCTGGTTTTATATGCAGTGCAGGTATTCAGAACTGACTTCTTTGGGTGGTTTTTTTTTCCTCTGATACTTTGCTATAAAATTTCAGATAGGTTATATGGTAAGATTTTTATTTTTATTCTTTTTCCCTGCGTTGTTTGACTAGGAAATGTTTTTAAAGGCGTGAAAACATAATCATTGTGTGTTAGACACCACAGTGTTTGCCTCTTTGAAGCAGTGTCTGTGTGAAAGGCTTGCCCATCACAGAACATGAAGAAAGTAGTAGTTCAAACAAACAATCTTTATTTTTCTTTGTTGTTTTTTTCCTTCTTTTTCCCCTCTTTTATTTTTTCTCTTTTGCAAGAGCATTTTAAAAAGTTAGTCAGAAAACAAGGTTTAAGGGGTAATATCACAAGATTACATTTACAAGAGTGCATTATGTTTTATCATCACAAAAATTACAATGTTTCACAAATCTATGTGGGCAAAATAATTCTGGTTTCCAGTTGATTGAAGTGATTGTAGATTTCCCCAGAAAACCTGTGTACATCTCAATTGAGCTGGATACTGGATATTGCTTTTCACTTAGCAGTTTTTCCAGCTGTAAAATTTGCTGTTTCTGGAATTAAAACCTTGTTTAAAAAATAGATGTTCACTGATATTCTTAATTGTTGTCTTTAGTGATTATTAAAACAGATTACATCTGCTAATTGTGTAAAATGTTGTAGACATTAATATTGATGTTTTCTGTTGCAGTACCTCCATCAGCTGGAAAACATAATTCAGTATGGATGGATTGACAAATTAAATATGTTTGTACTGAAAGCAAACAATAAGTGTTGTAGGTTTCATTGAAAAGCAACATTCTAGATGTCAATTTTCTCCACATACGGTCTTGCTTAATAAGTCACCATTACTTTTCAAATCTCAACAGCACTGGAATAATTTCTTTAGTGTGTTTCAAAGCTATGGGAACTGGTCTTCCCTGAAAAAGTCTTTTTTCATGAGTCACATTTAGGCTTCCAGTGTGGGCAGTATTTTTTGTCCTGTTCAACAGATAAAGATGTAAATGTAGCAAACTCAAGGCTTGTTTCTTGCCATTTTTTTTTCCAATGGATTAAAATGAGAAACAGCTATTCAGTATAGGCAATAAAATAATGGTTTAGCAAAATTTGCAAATTTATAGCAGTTGTTAAATAAAAATTAAGCAATAATTTGAAGTTTAAAAAGAACAACAGGGAAGGAATGTAAGTAAGTGAGGTCTACCTTACAGATTCAGATGTCCAGTGTGATTTTGCAGGCAGTATAATTGTATGAATGTTCTTAGAGCCCAGTGGGTAAATTAATTCCTGGGCAAGTCTCTTGTTACTTTTGGGACTCTCTGTGCTGTACTGCATTACACTGTGTAGAGCTGCTTGTAGAAACTGGTCCACTTGCTGATTCTAGCAAGTTTCTAAGGATTGCAAGTTGATTTAGGTGTGTTCATCCTTCACTGTTTGCATTTGTTTATAAATGCCACTATCGATTAAAGTAACAATTTGTATTTCTGAAAACTCTTATATCTCTTACAGAGCTGAGCTGTGATTTTTGAGCATGCTATGGTATTGATCCAGCTACATTTTCATACATTT
The DNA here is from genome assembly GCA_024336885.1 of Actenoides hombroni. Classification (NCBI taxonomy): domain Eukaryota; kingdom Metazoa; phylum Chordata; class Aves; order Coraciiformes; family Alcedinidae; genus Actenoides; species Actenoides hombroni. The sequence continues at coordinate 192,837 of WUAM01000083.1, forward strand.
GTAATGTGTTCCAGTTAACTTCTGTCTGCATCAATGTTGTAATATACAATACAGAACAGCACAAAATCGTAACAAATGTATAGAATTGTGATAACATTAACAAGTGTTCTGTCCTGTTTTCTAGATAAAATAATTAGACATAGAGCTTGTACTTTGAAGGACACTGCTCATGCTATCATTGCTGCTGAACTGGATCCAGAATTTAATAAGATGTGTGAAGAAATCAAGGAAGCCAGAAGAAAAAGAGGTATGTTTAACTTCATTTATCATAACACAGCATATATGGGATAGAAAACAGAATTTACAGATGTCCATATAAAACCTGAAATTTATGCTGAAATAGAGAATGCAGTGGAAATTGAACAAGATTGAAAATCACTGAACTATAACACTAGTACAAAATTTCACGTTGATATAGCCATTACTGATTTCAATAATTCCAGCTTTGCCTTGGCAAGTTGTTTCCTGCTTTCCCTCTTGATTTGGTAAAAAAAAATGCATTATTTGATTTCTAGGTTGAATTTAGCTGGTCTTAACTTAGAGCTGCTGGTTCTTGAAATACTTCTCTAAGTAGATTGAAGACCCTTCATTAATAAAGTTCTTTGAACTATGCAAGTGTCTGTAGGCTTTCTCTTCTTCAGGTTTAAACAGATACAGTTCTTTTTGTTTTCCCTTTCAGTCATACATTTCTTTGTCTAACTCTGTACAAGCTTCCTATATGTGTCTTGAATTGTGGATAAGAGACCCAATTGTAATTCACTGTGGTTGTGAAATAGAACTATTTTAATTCCTTCATTTCTCCTCTGTACTTTTCTATTAGAAGTATAAAAATATTCACAATTCTGGCCTTAGTGTCGTGCTGTGAGCTATGCTCAGTTAATTATCCATTATGAGTCCCCCATGATTGTTAAGGGTTATTGCTTCCGAGGTTAAAGTAACCACTTGTAAGAGCTCTTTGTTACAAAGAGTGACTATAGAGCTCTGAAGTTCCTCTTTGCAAGTCTCCCAAGAGCTAATTGCAACGCTGTCCCTTTTGTTTGTGGCGGTGACCAAGTAATGGATATTTCTGGGGGCAAAACCTGCAGACCCTTTTGAAAGAGGTGGGTTTTCAGAAGTCATAGTTAAGGCTGATGGTGTCATGCAATGAACTTGTTAAATCGGAAAAAGAGGATACTACTCGTGCCAGGTGCTGGGATGCTGCTTAGTGGACCTTCAGGTATAGGTAGGTGACTATCAATATCAGTTGCTTGTGAGTGCCAACAGCTTGCACAGTACAATAGACAGGTTTCAAAGGGCACGCTGCACGTTGGTATGGAAACTGTTAGAGTGTCACAGATAACCTGCAGGTCACATTTTAAAGGTGCTCATGCTTTTGGACCACATTGTGGTGGTGGTTTTAAGAACAAATGAGTTTGCAGGTGATCAGTGTGTGGATGGCTAAGGTCACTTACTGGATTAGCAAAGACAGAGGATTTGGAATGTGTGGAAGAAGCTGTGTTAGACTAACTGATTACGAACAAAGAAAAATACATCGAGCCCTTTGAGGTCTGAGGAAACCTCCTGCTGTAAGGCAAGCACAAGACATTTTCCTGTCCATGGATCAGGAGTTTTGTCAAAGATTGTGATGTAGAACATCAAGAAGATGGCATTTCAGGCGTGTGGTCCTGGCACTGTTCATCGTAATGGATGGAAGGAACGTGAATGCTGATCAGTCTTGCCATTACTCCTGATTTGCTCTACAGAATATGCTCAGCAAGAGAGCAGATGAGCAAAATCACAGTGCATCTACTGGTCTAGACTTTGACATGTACTCTGTTTTGGAACATTTTGGACAAGGCATCTAATTGCATTTTCTTTTGACTGGATGTCCACAAGGTTATTAAGGACTTGTTCGTTTCTTCTTTCATTTGAGATTACCAGATGGTCAGGTATAGAAGTGATCCCCAGATCCTCCTTCTTCCCCTCTGCTTCATAATAAGAGTATATTTTGAAATACTGGAATGTTTCAATGAGGAAATACTTGAGGGAACCAGTGTAAGCACTGTAAACTGTGCCTTTTGCTGTCCAAAACCTTTGTGCAAGTGGTCGCTTAAATGCTGGAGTGGTTACTTTAACCAGGCTGTTTGCCTGAGTGGAGCTACCTTGATGAAGTCACACTGAATTGGATGGCCAGCCTTGTTGCCTGACCAGTGTGCAAGACAGTGCTGGGAAATTGAACCCTTAAGTACTTCTTTTTAATATCCACAAGAGATGTCCAAAGACCTTAAGTGAATATTGAGACTGAAGTCACAGTGAGTGTACTTCACGGTATAAGGCAGGAATTTTTTTGTTCAGATCAGGGTACCTTTAGCTTCTCTTTTCATCTTCCTTCAAAAGTGCCAGGCTGACATGTATACAGTCTGATTGAGGGGAAAAAAACCCACCAAAACCTGTCCAATTTTCACATTTCTCTCTATATGTTTCTGGACTTGTCTTGATAAAGGATCTTATCTTCAAGCCTTCCCAGAGTTGCAGTCCTTAGTTTCACAACAGGACTCTTGAAAGAAGGGCAATAATGCAAACAGTGGGCTACAGGAGGGCAGAGCTACAGGGTTATCATGAGAATCTAATAGCAGCTGTTGGACTGAATGTAAAACTTGCATTAATACCTCCTCAGAAGAGGTCAGGGTGTTTAGGTTGAGTCAGAGTGGGTGGCTGTGGCCATCAGAAAGGAGATTTGTCCTCTGACAAAAAGAATGTGCCCTGCACATCTTGGCCAATATTTTCCTGGCTACATTTGGAAATATTTCAACATTCAACATGAGATTTGGATGGAATCAAGCGAGCTGATCTGCGTGAAGCTTCTAATAAATTATCTGGAAATGTTATCAACTGTTTCTGTCTGGAATCACAGAGGAGTTTGGAAGGCAAGTGACACTTTCTGTAGGCTTTTTAATCTTTACCAAGTTAAAAAGCCATTGATTTTCTGAATTGTGCCATGTATTAGCTCTTAATTTATTTCTAGGATACTGAAGATGAGGGTTAAGTCTAAAAAGCTCCATATCCATTTTCTTCACAATTCTCTTGGCAAGTTATTTAGCAATCGTACACAGTGCTAAAATGGAAGGTATTTTCTACATCACTTTCTTTTTCCACAACTTTTCTCCTTTTCTTGACAGATCTGCCATTTTTCTTTAGTAGAGACTGGTGGCCAATCTGAAAAGTTCTGCAGTGTAACAGAATAACAACCTGTATCGTAAAACCAGTAACTAGAATTTCAGCTAGAATTTCTTGCATTACTGAAATGAGGTGCTGTTGTTGAAAGGCTGTAAATCTAAGGATAACAAGCTCTCAGTTGGTAAATTGAAAAAAACCCCAACAAACCGGATTCTTGGAATTTGCAGTTTCTTGTTGAAACCAGCAGATAACAAGGTAGAAGTGGTGGACGTTTCAAGTAATGAAATACGCTTGATGTGCGGTTGAAAATACTTGTAATGGTACTTAGAAACTTATGCTGGAACTAATAACTGTTAGGTGAGAGTTCCTTTGTGAATATTATACTTTCTGCGTCCATCACTTTTAGAGTTTCTTGTCAGCCTTTGATCAGTTGGTTCTGGTTACTATTAGAGACGTGGTTTGCTGTTTGGAAGACTTCTAGTGGATGAATAGGAAATTCTGGTTCACAAATATGAAACTTCAGAGATGAATTTATGTCTTTCATATTAGTTAAGCACATTTTAAAGTTTGCATTTTTCGAATTTAATTAAAACCCCTTTGAAATAGTAGAAGCTTTGAAATGAACTTACATTGCAGAAAGCAAACCAGACTTTTTATTAGAAACAGAATTGCATTTTTCTTAATCTAAGAGCTCATATTGACTCTGAAATGGATCCGTTTTACATAACATAGATCATGGTGACAATACAAGGCTTTTATTCCGATTCTTTTTTTGATATGGCATACAATGCCATTATGAATTGCCATTTATTTTAAATCATCTGCTTAAAACTAGGAAAAATTGAAACTGTCAATAAGAATTTGCTTTATAGAGGAAGTATGGATAGAAGAGTGCAATCTTTGGGGACCCAAGTGTGAGAGACAGTCATATTTTTCAAAGCTGTCAGAGCTGACAGTTTTAAGACCATGCAACCAATAAGTTATTTTGTCAGTAGAAAAGGAAATAATTCTTGATTCTAATCTTTGTTTTGAACGTCCAGCTAAATATTAATTGATATGTTCTTATTGTGGAATGGTATTCCAAATGTCTTTTTAAATTCAATAGTTTTATGCAGCTTGGTTTATTTAAATAGGTATGGTTATCTTCTGTATGCAGGCTTATCAGTACCAGCAGAACAAACAAATCCTCATGGTTCTACTGTAAGGAAAACAGAAGCTAGAGTTGAAGAGGCTTTTCGGAACAAACAAAAACCCACAATGGCTGTGTGGCCCAACTCTGCGAATAAATGTGCATGTGAGTACCTTGGGTGCTAATTGTGCAAAATTAGAGCTAGTTCCAGTGACAAGCCTTTCAAATACATTTCTGCTGCTGTTTACTGATTATTTCCAGAAGTGATTTTTAGACATGAAACAGATGGAACTGTAGGAAATACCCTTTTTCTGACTAGCTGAAATCTCTGCCCGAGAAGTCGTAAAGCAGCATGAATAACTGTTTTTCTGAAGTAACATGAGTATTACATTTCTCTTCCTAAAAGACTGTTTTCAGTGTAAGACAGCCCTGATCCAGTGAGAAGATGGCTTTTATCCAGTGTATGAGTGTTATGATTTGTTTGCTTTTTGTGTATATTCCCAGGCACACACCTACACGCTGCCTTGGACTCTCCCACATGCACTGTACTCCCTGTCTTCATATAGTGTCCTGCAAACAGTTAGAAAAGAGAAATTACAAATTTAACTCTCTTTTCCTTTTATGGCACCTGTTTTTCAGTAGTCAGTACCCATTACTGAACAATTTTAAGATATTTCTTCTGCAGCCCACTGGATTAATCCAGTTAAGTGATCAAGATCTCTAGAATTGTGAGGACTGTGGCATAGGTAATCAGAGTTACTGCTAATTATTTTCAAGAGTTAAGCTGATTTCAACAGGTAAATATGCAACAGGTATTTTTGTTATAAACAAAATACTCACTTTCTCTTATAGATTTTATGAGGGATATACTGATAGATGTGCATTGCTTTCCAGCTGAAGATGTGGAATCCATTATTAATATGTAATTAATAGCATTATCAATTATTGCCTAATAGGCAAACTGATAGATTGAAGCCAACAAATTTTCATTGGTCTTTGTGCTTCATGGTGCTTTTTCTTGATGAGAGTTTTCTAGGCATGGTGATAACTGCCCAGAGATGAATGTTGTTTATATGTGAATGATAGCATTGATGTCAAATAGTTTAATTAATTAAAGGTGTATGGTTTTATTTCCTGAAGCTGTAATTTCTTCTGTTAAAGGAACTGAAGTCAATCTTACAGAGTTATGTCTTGCATAAATGGGTATGTAATAAATTGATGAAGTGGATCCAAGCTGTTCTTTATTAATTTGGCAGCTTATGCAAAAACAGAGGGAGGAGGGAAGGGAGTCTCAAATTTTTTAATTTTTTTTTTAGTTTCCTGTGAATTCCAAGATGGACATTCTCACTCTGGCTGGTGTGTACAAAGCACTTTGCTGGCTCTCTGTGCTGTGCAGGAGATGGTAGGGGTTACACATCTCCAAGCCAGGCAGCTCTTGGTGAGAGATAAAGAGATAAAAGAGAGATAGCAACCATTACTGGTGACTTGTGTAAAAAGAAGCTGTGGTACTTCTGCTGTCTTCTTCACCTAATGTTGTGGATGCAGGGGCAGTCATTTGGAAGATTAGAACCCCAAACTGAAGGAAACTGCCAGTATCTCTGTATGTAAACAAAAAAGCAGTTAGTGTTAGGGCACTGTTCCTGCTAGTGTCTTGGTGATTTAGGCTGGAAGGCAAGAAAATGTGAGACTTAGTAGTGTTTGAGGCTATGATCAAATGAAAATCTGCCTTTTAAGGCGGAATCTGGGAAAGGTAACTTGTCCAGAAGGGATGTGATGCATCTGGTAATCAAGAGGGAGAACCAGGAATTGATGAGCAATCAGACATCTGCAGAAGGGATTCAAGTAGTACATGGGCACACTTAAAAGATTGATGTTGTAAGTTCAGCAGAGACCAGAAACCAGGAAGAGAAACGATCTTAAATGAGTGTTTAGAGAAAGGAGCTAGAGTACCGTGAAGGCAGAGCAGAGCAGAATGTGGGGAGCTCGAATAGCAGCCAAGTGATGGATTGTGATTGTAGAAATGGAAGACACAAGTTTAGAGAAGGGAGTTCTGAACAGAGATCATTTTAGAGGTAGAAAGGTATTTTTTTTTATGGTCAAGAACTAAGGTGTTTCGTTTTTTACATTAAAGACTAAAATATATTACACAAGCAGAGTTACAAGGACAGTGATTCATGTCTTTTAATTACACATGATAAAATTGTACTTTCCAATTAATATTCCTGAAATAATTCTTTTTTTTTTTCTGCTATTTCTTTAGATAAATCTAAGGGAAAACAATCACCAATCATAACATTATTTTCCTGATTAAATTAGTTTTTTTAGGTGCTTTACTTACAGTATTTTAAAAAAATAATTGCAGAAAGGCCAATACACTTGAGAACCCTAAAGGAAATTACTGGCAGGAATCTTCTCTAAAAATAGAGAGGGCAGACAGTGCAGCAGCCTTGCTCAGTTTAAAGCCCTGTTTACTGTTCAGGAATAGCACAACAGAGAACAAGAGTTAGTTCGTGTTGGTTTTGTTGTTGTTTTTTTTCCTGAAGTTATGTATTTTGTGTGAATGTTTAGTTTATAGTTACTTATTTTGTGATTTTTTTTTTTTTTCATTTAATTTTTCTAATGTATTATGGATTTGTTTTACATTTTGTTAGACCAGATGGGCTATCAGAATGTGGCACAACATAGTCGTTGTATTTGAAGGCATGGTGATAGCTTTAATCTGCAACTTCCATTTCCCTTGTTGAAGGTACAGCTGGTGTGGATTATTTGTCGCAGTGTAGATGAGTTTTAAAAGTATTTCAGTACTAAAAGTTGCTGAAAGTCTGTTTGGGAATGTTCTGCCACAGATATTTTAAAGTATTGCTATATTGACTGTGTATCTTGAGTAAAGTGCAGATGTTCTGGTGGGAATTTAGAATGGGACATAGGTCAAAAGCTTGATATAAGTAGTTGTATGATCATGGAATTGAGAAATTGGTGTGGTTGGAAGAAACCTCTGGAGATCATCTAGTCTTAACTCACTTGCTCAAAGCTGGTTACAGTTGTGTTTTGTGTATCTCCAAGAATGAGTTCACCACACCGTGCCTGGGAAACCTCTTCTAGTGCTTGGCTGCTCTCACAAAAATTTATTTTTCTCAATTTTTAATTGAATGTCTTGTATTTCAATCTGTGCCCATTACCTTTTGTCACTGGGCACTGATGAGAAGGGTCTTGTTGCACCTTTGTATGTACGTGTGTGGAAGAGGAAACTACCAGCAACGAGCACATGTGTGTGTCTCTCAACTTAATTGTTGCCTAAGTGGTTGAGATACACGGTAGTGCATAGAACATGAGCATCTCTTGAGTAACTGGGATGCAGTATAGTAAAACTTTGTCCTACTACTACTCTTTTGCCAGTAGATGGAGTATGTTGCATATAATTTCACTCTCTTGCAGCTGCTTCCTTTAGGGTTCCGTGTATATAAACTGTTTGGGGAGGATTTGCTTTTTACATTCTTATCTTTTTTTTGCAGTATTTAACAATAATACATTGTAGTGGTAGACTGCAGATTTTGTTTTCTTCACAGAGATGTCTTTTATGCCATATGATAAATATGATAGCTGTGAAAATGGCATTTGGAGCAAAAAAAAATTAATATTTTGTGTTACATGAAGTATTAAAAATACAGCTTTTTTTTTAATAAAGTCATTTTGAGAAATACGAAGTAAACTCACTGATAACTTTTCCCAGTAATTGAAGTGATTAGTGGTCTCTGTAGAAAGATCTAGAGGGAGATCAAGCAAGGCTATAAAGGAACTCATGCAGAAAATCTAGTTCCTAAATAAATAATATTTTATGTGCCTGTTTGTGTTTTGTGGTTTCTGTTTGTTTTGTTTTTTGTTTTTCCTAAGTAGTGATCTTGACTATCATAAGAAACTATGTGTTTCTGCTTTATCATGGGAAGGAAGTTCTGGTTTGACAGGGGTATTTTTGAAAAAGATTTTTAGAATAAAAAGGTCTTTTGTTTATAATCTTTCTCGGAAAGAGTTTTAGAAATTCTCAGTCTTTGTCTGATTTTCATCTGTTTAGTGTCTTTTCTTTGACTTCTCTGCTGCAGTGGTGTCAGTGCTCACTGTACCTCAGGCATTCATATCCCTGCAGTAATGCCTTATCAAAGGACATGGCAGACCAGCTGCCATATGGTTTTTACCATTTTAACTCTCTTCTGCCTTTTGAACTAGTTCTGAATTTCGATTCAGAATGTGGACACTGGTAGATTAACAATCATCCAGATGGTAACGTCAAAATCCTCGTAGCTGCTGCTGTTTTGTCACAAATCCTATACTTGCTACTGTTTTCTTTGCTCCTGCTCTCCAGAAAAGGGATTTGACTTGGTTTAATTCTCCCTTGAGATAGAGGCAAGTACTGGGAACTTGACAAACACCATTAAAAATGATTTTCTGGAATTGGAGGACTCCTTTACTCAGAGCTGAGACAACTGTCTCTTTTTGTTTCTTTATTGCTTTGTTTGGGGTAAGCTAGGAGTTGGTGTTCTGGATGAGAGGAGTTTAATCTCCTGTATCTGCTGCTGGCTTTAACCAGATGCTTTGAAGGGAAATTGGAAACATTTGAGAATTTTTTTTCATGCCTGAGTTTGAAGATACCAATTTAGCCGATTCTGAGCTGGTTAACAGTTCTTTTGTAAACCAATGGCTTTGTAATTCTTTTCATTTAAAATGACATTTAGTGAATTTATGGGAGTTCTAATAAATCCTGACTACCCATTCTTCTTTGAGATCCTATCAAACTTTTGGACTTGGTGATACATAGTGGCAAATAAATTTTCTTTCATCACTATTCACACCCGCCTCTTAAATTAATCAGATGTCTTTTTTCTCTGACAAATGGCAAAGAGGGTCCTGGAATTTACCTGATCAGTGACTTTTTTTTTAATAGTCTTTTCTTATTTGTCTCCTTTCTAACTCAGTAATTAAAGCTTGCTTGGCCTCTCTTACGAAGGATGTTTTCCTGAAAGCATCACCACCACCTTTCTTAGGAGCATGGTAAAAAGAGAGACGTTTTAGGATTTTTTTAATTTCTTTTTTTTACAAGTTCGTCTAAAATAACGGTTTTCCTATAAGTGGGATGCACGAGTGATGTAATAAAAACCAGTTTTCACACCTTTTAGATGTGACACTTTTACTCCTTCCTCTCTTTTGAAATTTGTGGCAATGTTTGCCTTAAATTGCTTAAAGATTTGGTGTAAAGTTTCTGTCTGCAGAAGGTTTTATTTTCCAGTGATTATTGCCCAGGTCTTAACTTCAGTTTTCTCTCTTGTTTTGTTTTGGTTTTTTTATATTTTTCCTTTTTGACACAGAAGCCAACCAACCACAGAGCCTTTCAGATGTGTGATATAAATGAATGCTGTAAACTGTTGAATGTAATTTTAGAGTGGGAGGCTCTTCTCAGCTTGTGAAGTTGCAGGAGAACCTCGTGTTCTTGACTGTTGCAGCAGGAAAGGAAGTTGTCTTTCAGTAGTCCTTAAGAAGCAGCTGAACGTGCTAAAAATGTGTATAACTCAGAGTTGCTGTTGTACAAAGCCACTCAGCAGAGCGAAAATGAGCAGATCTATAGAAGTGGAAAGTCTAAAAACGATCTCCACGGGTGATATTAATCTGACTGTCTCTTCTTTTTTGACTTCATTTTTCTCTTTAATTTTCCTATGTGACTGTCTTGTCATGTACTTTACTAATATAATTACTCTGGTTTCATGTAAATTACATTTTTAGCTTGGTTTCCCAGGAAAATTGTATCTGTTCTCTCTGTCCATCTCTGCTCCCCTAATAACTTCTGAATTTAGCCAGGTTCACACAGATTTGACAGGAGTTGAGAGCTGAAAGATTAGATTCCTGTAGGTTTTGTGAAAATTGGTAGCTGGATAAATCTGCACATCCCCTGAAGGAAAAGGCTGTAGATTGAAAATGGTGGTTATCTGTTCTGCCTGGCCTTGTGAGCTGATTAGTTAGAAGGTTGTGCTGGCCAGGCACAGAGGCACAGCACACACACACCGCAGGGAGAGGGCATCTCGCATCCTGTTCAGCTGGGCTGGGGAAGAGAGAAGATGTTGGGAGAGTTTTTTTGAGAAATATTGGGAAGAGCCTCAGTTGAGAGCATTATAGGGGATGGTAGGGGAAAGCAGTTGACCAAGTGGAGAAAATGCTGGGGATACAGCAGCCAAGATTTTTTTTCTTTTTTTCCATTTCAAAATGTGCTTCTTCTTTTTATGGAACTTGACTCCTTGTTGAGTAGTGCTCAGATTCTTCAGGTATTTGTTCACGTAACATAAACTGTCATATATGCTGATGAAGATCAGAAATACGTTAAGTTGCTGCATGCAGGTTTTATTTTTTAATGTATTTGCCAGGTCTGTGCCTTGAGAGCCTTCCATGTAGGTAAAAAAAACGACACGTCTCTTTTAGTTCTGCAGTCGCTTGAAGCTGGTCAAGCTGCAGGGTACTACTAAAAGTGCTGTCTTGCACATTCCCACCATCTCCCCTGTGCCAGCACCGTCAGTCATGAGTTGGAAAGCTCAACTGAAGATGTTGAAAACTAACCCAGAAAAAAAAACCCCATAGCATTTGAGACGGATTTAGTTCCCTTATCTATTTTACTGCAGGAATAGTAGTGCCGGCACAAATGAGGTAGTGGAAATCCTATAGCTGGCTTTGGAGGGAGAAATGGCTTTGTCTGTTAGTGGAAACTGGCACCTCGTTTTGCTTTTTAAGCCATTGTGGAACTGTGCTCTGTTCTTTCTGCTGCTTATCTCTGACTGCAGTTTGGGACTTTGTGACTAAAAACTCCAGAGACTTTCAAGTGGACTATTCAGTGCCCCTTGGTAAGGAACATGGAGCTACTGGAAGCAGCTAAATTACTGTGGCAGATACATAGATATCCTGGATGCTGCATAAGAGAGTGTAAATTGCTGGTAATAAGTGCTTTCTCAAGGCTTTGAGTTACTTTACACATAAGACATCAGAAAGAAGTTTAGGGTTTTGATCATGGAAGAAAAACTTGAAACACGTGCATTGCTTCAAGTGGTTCTTGATGATACTGCAGACACAAAATCTGGAATCCGTGGTGATCTTGCTTGCCATGAGAAGCTCCTTTGGATTTAATCCCCAGGAATTTCTCATGAAATAAAGGTAACAACAGAGAATCTACTGTTTGATGAATGTGAGTTTTATCATTTAATGACAGAGGATTCACATTCTCTGATAGACTTTTAAGCAGTGCAGAGGCATATCAGGGTCTCCTTTTCTGCCGCATTAAGTGAACTTATTAGCCTCACTAACACTGTTCTACACTCAAAATACTGTAGTAGTCAAACTACAGAATTTTCAAGAGAAACATATCTGCTTCAGCTGCTACATCTTCTCATAAAGTCCATCCACCTTAAGGCAAGCAGACTTGCTTGTTAATGATTGACAATCTTTGAATATTCTAATTTCATCTGCCTCCTTTTCCAACTGTTAGCTTTATTTCTATATAGTCTCCAGTTCTTTCACTGTACTGCTAGATCTGGGGGACAACAGTGTATGCTGCAACTCTGAAGCTTCTGTACCATTCACCCATGTTTTTGAGATGTGTTTTCCTGCGACTGTACTAAACAGAAAGGTCACAGTTATCCAGAAATACTTGAGGAATGTGGAAAAGATTTGGATTTTTTTTGTTGTTGTTCATATTTTTGAGACTTTTTTGACTATCACTGCTGAAATCGAGGAACTGTGCTCTGCTCTGGAGAGGGTTGGTGTGCACCCCTAGATCAGGGTGCTTCTTTCACCAGAAGATACTGTCATTAGTTGGTGTATCTGACTTGAGAATCTCCAAGCAGAATCTGTTAGTGGGCAGGAATTCAGAATTTTTGAAAGTCTGCTACAGGTTTAATTTTACTTCCACTTAGAGGACTGGTCCTTTTCAAGTATGTACAGAATATCTTTTTTCATCATGGCAGGCCACGTCTGGGAGAAATGCTCTGTGCCCTAAATTTAGGGATCTTTGAGCTGGCTCTTTAGAGGAATGGAAGAATTGAGAAATCTCACCTACTACTTCATGAAATGTGGAGTAAATTTGTATTCAGTGATTACTTACACTGTATTACATTGCACTCTCTTAAAAATGCTGTCTGAATAGACGGTGCAGCTTAGGAAAAAAAAAAGGGGGGGGGGAATATTTGTTTTTGATACCAATTTCACATGAACCCAAGTGAAATGTATGTGAGACTTGTGGTCAAACAGGTATTTATTGTCATTAAAAATCCTGATTTACAAAAAAAGGAAACCAGAAGGAAGCTAGAACTGAAGTGCAGATCCCCTTGGCAAATCTATAGAGGTTATGTGAAGATTATAGAGAGGAGAGTTCAGTAATTCAGAAGGCAAGTGAATGTATTCATGTGTGAATAATTGGTATTATAATAGTTTGAGTTGTAGAAACTCAGTTCTATAAAGGAGGATTCCTCTGACAATAGTATTTCTACTGCCTCTGGCACAAATACTGCCAAAAGACTGGGTATCAATGGGTAGATTTCAGATGAGTAGTTTTAAAAGGAATAATTGAAAAGATGTTAAGGCTTTAACTTGAAATTGTATATACTCTGGTTTGGGTTTTTTTTTTAAATAAAGTTAACTGGATTTTTTTTTTTTTCTGTAAATAGGTGTCCCACTCTGTTACTTACTGAAAACTTCAATTGTGCTGACTGTAAAACAAAAAGTGTGGAATTCTGCTTTTGATAGTTTACAGCCTTATAAAATAGCAACATGGAGGTGGAGAAGAGGGGACTCCAGGTTAAATTTGGTTTTCAGCAGCAATCCATTGAGCCGTTAGTTCCTGCCCATTAAACCTGTAGTTTTGCATCAGTTTTACCCTGGGATAGCTCCTTCTTTTTTGAGTCATATTCAACTGTCTTGCAGGATTCAGAGGTTAAATTTTCCTTTTTACTGCCTCATACGACAGCTTCTCAGGTCTGTGTTATTCTCACAGGGGCAGCTTTTCCTTTCCAGTAAATACAAAGGGAATCAATTTAGGTGATGAAATCTGGTGTCAACATCTACAGTTGGTCACATGCTTGCCTGCTCCCTTAAATTCTCCTCTTACTTGGACCACTCCCTGAGCTTTACTGTGGGAAATGTGCAGGACAGAAAGACAGACTAGTGGTGGGTTTTGGTTTTCAATGTTGTATTCCTTGCTCAGCTTTTCACTCTTCTAGAGACTTGGCTGTCTGTATAAAAGAAAAAATCTGCAATGATGTTCTGGGTGCTAAGAATCTGAACCCCAAATTTCTTCTATCCTGAAAGACATGCCTTTGCACAGAGGAATGCAACCCAGATGAGAATAAAGAGAAGTCGTTTCGAAGGGGCAGTTTAAATGTGAGGACTAGAACTCCACTTCTGATATGATCCAGAAGGTAAACACTGGTGAATGAGCTCAAAGATACATTAGGTAGGAGACTTAAGAATCTCACCGAAGTCACAAAACTGATGTGGGCAGTTTTGTATTCAGTAAATTCAAACGAGAGATTTAGGTGGATTTACAAAAGCCTGAGGAGAAAAGGCTTCACTGGTTGGAATGGAAGGAGTTGAAAGCAGGATGGCTTTTTTTTTTAAATGATGGCAGAAAAAAGAAAGTTGATTTGTAGAAGTACAGGGACAGAAAGAATTCAGGATTCAGTGCTGATCATCTGTTGGTTACAGGTCTAGGGGGTCAGGTGATGATGGTACTGCCTTGAGATAAGAACTGATAAGAGTCTGGAAGGGAAAAACTTTAGCATTAGCAGAATTCTATTGACATAAGTGTGGGTGAAACCCCAAAGTAGCTAGATTATTGCTTTTGTCAGTACAAATACTATTAAAAGCCAGAAGGGCACATTCTGCAGTATCTGGCAATGAAATACTGTTGTTCTTTTCCTAAATCTCAGGAGCTGGTTGGAGGTATAAATTTTTTTTTTTAATAATTGTGACATAACACCAGTTTGATAATAATGGCAACGTTTCAGCCAAAGCTCTCTTTTGTGTGCATACTTCAATGATGTAGCTGAAAAATGTCCTGATTATATTGCTCTCAATGCAGTGTAAACCTCAGCATCCCTGGGAGGACATCATCTGTGGCACTTCTTGGGGTTGTTTTGTCCTAATTAAAAATAGCAATAAAACCCAACATGCACAATATATGTTCAAATAGTACTGCATGAGAGAGTGAGCGAGCTGGACTTGCTGACTCTTGTTTAGGAAGACTTGAAAATTGAGTAAATGTGTAATAGAAGGATTAATTCCATTTTACTTGGATGTGATTTCTCCCACACTTAGGAATATTGGGAATACACGTCTGTGGTTAGGCAAATGATGGGTTCTCATCCCAGGTAGAGCTCACAGGTTGGACAAAACAGATGCACTGGTAAAATGGGCATATTTAAAGTACTATTCATTGATATAATACATGTCAAATATATTTGACAATGTACCTCACTCTTAAAGGAAAGTCAGCCTAAAAAGTCAAAATCAGTGTATCTTTATTAAAATGTCAACTTTTATATTAATTTACACACTTCAGGGCATATTACATTTAATGTAAAGGACTTTTACCCCTTTTTTGTGTTTTATTTACCCATCTCTGGATGGTTGACCTGAGGCTAAACCCATTGCCTAATAGGAAATTTTTTTTGTCTGTAAGTTTAGATCTCCCTGTCCATTTTCAGATTTGATACTTCTGTTATTAGAGAAAATCTCTTGCACAGTCTGGGGAAAGATTACATGTGCTCCTGAAAAGTTACATGACTAGGTTGTAGTTTGCCATCAATAAAACAGTGACACTGACTGTAGAAGCCACTATCAAATCTACAAAATAGCTGGAGAAAGGGGATTTTTTTTTTTCCTCAGTTCTTACAGTTCTCCATAAGGCTTATTTGTAACAATAAATACACCTTCCAAGTGATTGCATTTGATTCCAAGTGCTACAGTGTGGTTGTATCTTTGGCTAGCTTTAAAGCTAAAAGAAGATTTATTCCTAATATAGTGGTTAAACTGCCTGCTTACATAGGCCACTCATGGGAAGGAAATTCTGAGCTACAACTGCTCTTCTCCAAGCTTCTGTGAATGAATTCTCAACACTTGCACCCCCACAGTACTCTGATCTTCAAACCAAGATCTTTGTAACTCAGTGTGAGGTTGGCAGACAGATGTAGGACTTAACATCCCATAAATCGAAGCAACTTACAAATACCAAGAACGTTCTCAACATAGGAACTTGTTTTGAAATGAAAGAAAATTTGTTAATCCCTGGTAACCATTGGCTGTGATTTTCAACTAAAATCTCTTGGCCACAAATTCAGCTATTTTGCAAAACTATGAGCAGTCTGCATCATTACTTGAATCAAAATGTGCAAATTTCCATTGTTCCCAATGTCTTCCTTGGTCTCCTGAGCTGTGTCTTGTTAGTGCTCTTGAAAATTCTGTTGACAATAGTATTAGTTTAGAATGGTCTTCTTTCTGTATTGTGTGTCCCAAACCCTCTTTTAGGTTGGTGCCTTAGTTGTGTCTCACTGCAGATAGGTTAGTAAAAAAAAATAAATAAGAAAGCTCTTTCTGAAAAGAAGTTCCTTATGTGATTTTTTTTTTTCAAAGGCACAGAAAGTGTAAATGAGAAATGGGAATAAATGAAAAAGTAAGGATGCAGAAGTAATGAAAAAAGGCTCACGTGCCCATGCTTCTTCAAGTTGAGTTGCATAATATGGAGGGAAGACCTTGGTGGTGAGGCCACCAAAGACCTGTGGCTTCGCTTCCCCTTCTGCTTACAGACTCACTGCATAAATGCAGATGTGTGTGTGGTCTTGCTGTAAACAGGGTTGCTAACTGGTTCTGGTCTAAAACAAAGATCATTTTTATAAAACCATGTTCTGTTGGTGCAGTGAGCTGGAGAATAGAGGTGGGAATGGATGGAAGATTGAGAAGATTTAGCTGATTTAAACAGCGAGAATGTCTTTGAGTTGATGATGGACATAAATGAAGTGAGAGGTGCTGACTGGATCTAGAGTAAAAAGCCTTTTTTCACTATTAGGACAATTACCTGTTGGTATGTGATGCCCATGAAGGTCTTTTAGTCTGCATCCATGGAGCTTTTCAGTACACGGCTGGATAAGACCCTGAGCAACCTGCTCTGCCCTCACAGCTGACTCTGATTTGAGTAATAGGTTGGACTAGAGAGTTCCTGATGCCCCTTCCAACCTGCATTGTTCTGTGAATCCATGGATTGCACTTCCATTTGTTTAGTTGCATAATGATTTCAAGTCACTGAGAGTCTAAAAAGGGAAAATGAGCATAACTGTCTTTAGAGTCTGCATTACCCAAATGGGAATGGCTGACTGAGCTCTACATCACTGCTTAGCCGTTTTCTTTTAGTGTTTTACTTACAAAGAGGTGTATATATAAATTAAACTAGGTAGGAAAGGCTAGCAAGTCTTCCTTGTTGCCATAGTTTAGAGTAGGAATTGTGTACACGACTTGAGCGTTCACTGCTTATACTTCTAAAAGCCCCTAGGAGCTGTCATTTGTTCACGTTGAAATCAACGGTCAGCTTGCTTTTTCTTTGCAATGTGAACACGTTTGCTTGCTTCACACTGCAGCCCGTTCTGATATCCTGGTCTGTTTACTGAGTGGTGCCTCTGCATCTAAAAATTTCTTTTTTTTTTTTTTTTTTTTCCATGACAATTCAGTTCGAATAAGGAGAAAATCCAGACGGCGCTCGCAGTGGGGCAAAGGCATTATTAAGAAGAGGAAAGTCAATAATTTAAAAAAAGATGAAGATGATGCCAAGTTTGCAGATGATGAAAACCACGGAGAGGACAGTAAATTGCTGGAAAACGGCGAGCTAGAGATCAGCACTGACTGCATTGAGGAGAACGGGGAGGAAACGGGAGATCTCTCCATGACAAATGATGAATCCTCTTGTGATATTATGGATATAGACGCAGAGCAGAGGCTTAACAATGGGACATCAGGAAAGGAGAACAATTTTGCATCCACAGAAGAAGAGAGCTCAAATGAATCTCTGTTAATAACTGACAGTGTTACCCTGAGTGCTGAAAAGGAACTAAGGAAGGACTCTGCATCGAAAGGGGACTGCGTGAATGGAGAGACATCTGCACCCAGCTCAGAGGGGGTACCTGTTCCAGCATGTCATAATGGTAAAATGGAATCAGTTGATGCTGTTTCGCCCCGTGACAACAGTGATGGGTCCAGTAACAAACAAAAATCTGCATCTGATGATCAGCCAAAAGAGAAACTGGAAGGTTCCAGTGAAAGTCAAGGAGCTGATCCAGTGAAAGCTGAGTTACCACATTGCAGCAATAACGAAAAAACACTACAGAGCACAGACGTTGAAACTAAAGATGCTGAAGCTGATAAAGAAGGTATAGCTTGTTTTCAATGTTTCTGTCCTTATCTTGGTGTCCAAGTTAATGTGTGTATATTTTTAATTGTGGTAACTTCTGTTACAATTATTATTATATGATAACGTCTTATGAACTGCTGTCTGGTTATCTGAAACGTTTAATTCCACATAGATAAATTAGAAGTCCAATTGACTTGCTGTAACCTTATCTTAGGCAAGGAAGTGTATCTCTATATTTAGACTATTCTGTTTATTTTTGTAGGCTTTATGGGATATATTGTAAATACTGAGATAACATTTAAATGACAGGTAAAGACTTAAAAAAAATTATCAATGCAGACAAATATATGATATATGCTTTGGTCTGTATATTTTGATCTGTATATTGATCTATATGATATGTTCTGACTTTTTAGAGATGTATGATACAGGTATCATTGACATTTGGTGGAAGACCATAGTAATACAGAACGTATTCCTTTAATAACATTTACTTATAGCGCAAGTTAAAGCAGTTTAACTTATGGCAAAAGCCAGATCAACAGTTGTCTATCTACTGTAGAAGGTATCTGGCTTTGGAGTTACAGTGAACACAACAACAGTGCAGCAAGAAGATAAGGAGAAGGGAAATCCTGGTGGTGCATAAAAGAAGGGGCCATGTCCTTTGAAGGCAAGACACACAAGTTTCCTCAGGGAAGAGAAAGAAAAGCCTTATGCATGATTGCCTTTTTAATTAGCTTTTCAAAATTATCTAAAAAGAATGAAATCTTTACTTCAAAAGTTAGTGCTGAGATTTACAAAGTAAATGAGCTTTAATGAGACATCTGAATTACGAGAATATCACTATGTACATGTTGGCCGTGTTTGTACATACATATTTTCTCTGAGGGTAAGGAGCATAGTAGAAGAAAGGTTCTAAAAATATCAGAAGACTGTGATGTATGTGAAGAGCCTTTACATTTCTAAATTTAGTAGTTGAATGTTTTATACATTAAGGATGGTTATAATAACAGGACATTCTCAGAGAAAAAAAAAAGGCATCTTGTTAAGGAGAAAAACAGTGAATGAGTGTAGGGAGAGAATCAGGAGATACACAAATATTTTGTTCTCCACAGTGTGATTGGTTAACAGCTTTAATACAGGGGTAGAAGAAAACAGAAATGTGTCATAAAAGCATGAAGTTTCAGGAGTAGAGCAGATGTTACAATTACCATGGTGATGAAGACATGGGATGCTTTGGAGAGAAAAGGAAAAAGAAAGATTTTGAGCGTTCCCTTAACACCTGAACTTCCCTTAGAAGCTGTCTAATTTGACATTGCCAAGTAGAAATGATACAATGGGGAAAAACCTCTCAGTGAAGCTCAATTTTCTGTTGGGACTTTGGAGTTAAGTTTTAAAGTTGACCAGTTTCATGTGTGTTCTCTCAACTGTGATTTTGTGCACTTAGGAACATCCAGCATTCTGCAAAGCTGATGAATAATGTGCACTGCTACAGTCACGCTTGCTTGGTTCAAAAAAACCCCAACAAACCAAATAAACAAAAGTGAAGAAATGAGCTGTTCATTTTGAGAGCCTGACAGGGCTGATAATTGTTTTTTCAAATTACAGGTATATTCAAAAGCAAGAAAACACGAAAAGTCACTATGGAACAGTCAAAGCCCACAAGTTTGGAGCAGGTCCCAGAGGAACCATCGGATCCCGTACCCTCTGTAGTTGTTGACCATGATAGACTGAAGGTAATGGAACTGAAAAACTTCTCCATGAGAAATGCTTCCTTCCTCTGTTCTGAAGCAACGTTTCATTTTTGTCTGCAAACAAGTATTAGAGCAGCAGTAACTTTTGAAGATGATTTGTTGATCAGTGCTTTTGGGATGCAAAGTTGATAAAACTATTGAATCCTTACTGTCCCACCATCACTAGCTTCACAATCCAGTAATGGCACAGCAGACCACTATTTTAATTGTAGTTTTTGCAGTGCTCCTATGTGTTAATTGGCCATGCCAGTTACTGAGGAACTGCTGGGTGCCTAGTAATTAAGAGTTAACATCATTTTTTCACTTCCCGAGTACGTGTACTTGGTGGAAAGATCCGTTAGTGGATTGCAAAGCAAATGGGAATTTGTGCTGATGTTTTGGTGTCATAGACAACCCCTGCTAGTTAATTTTCTTTCATTTTTGTCTCTTTTTAAGACAAGTTACAACAAAATTTGCTGTCTTCTGTTGTAGAAACTAGCTTGACATACTACTAAATTTAGATCCTATTTGCTGTGGAGCACAGATGATAATATCTTTGGCAACGGTTGAAGCGTTAGGAAAAGAACTCTTAAATTTTACTCTGCTACTTTAAAATATACACCTTCACCTTTTCTTTTTTTTAATGTCCAGTTTTACATGAGTTGTCCCCCTTCCTTCCTTTATTGTACCATTTTTCAAAATTTGTGGAATTCCAGATGTGTTTCCACTTGGTCTTTCTTATAATTTCATTGCAATGCAAGTTCTTAAAAATGCCTGCTTTAGCTATCAAAGCAGTTTTTATGGTTTGCTTTGTCATGATTATTGACCAAAATGAATTAGGGTGAAACATCACTCGAACAAACATTACTCCAGCTGTACTGAGTGTAAAATCTAAGACAAGAAAAATAAGTGTGGATGTAAGCAAAGAAGTGAAAAGAGACATTGAGTCCTTTTTGGATCTACATGGAATCAGTGGCCTTGTTGATACCCATGTGTCCATCTTAGTTGTATTTATCCCTCCAAAGTAGGGCTTCAAAAGCAGATTGCATTTCTGATTTGTCCTTAAAAGAAAGAAAGAAAAAAAAAATTATGAAACCCCTCTTAACCTCACCCTTTGTTGTCCCAACAGAAACTGCTTGATTTGGTGGTTAAGAAAAGTGACAACCTGACTGTTGACCAACTTGAGAGATTGTATTCACTCCTCAGCCAGTGCATCTACAGACATCGTAGAGACTATGACAAATCACAACTTATAGAGGTGATGTTGTACAGTTTCTTTTACTCTTTATCTGAATTTTTTGAGACTTTTTTTCATGAACTAATCTGATCTATGTTGTACTAGCAGGCAAAAGCTTTAAATAGACTTTGAGGAAGGTATTTGTAAACAGGAAAAAAGTTTAGTATAATACTGACTTCAAAACCAGAGGTTGTTTCTAATACTTTCCTCAGAAAAGGATGAAGAATTTAACCTAAAAGAACAGAGGAAAAAGAGGAGAGAATACAGCAGCATGGAGAAGCACATGCTAGCAGAGTAAACATGGAGTAGAAGCAGTTTCTACATTTGTGGTATGAGTAACAGTGGATGTAAAGTGGCTGCTTCATAGGCACATTGAGCCATCATTGCTGTAGTTGCCCTTACGTGTATTTGTGTAACCAAGCCCCCCAGAATTTCTGTACCTCTGCTTTATGCAGTTTGCTGATTGTGTCTTTCACACAAGACCTCAAAAGTCTGCAGACTTTCTCTAGATCAGTAAGTATACCCTTGGGAAAGCCCATTGCAGCATGATGTCAGCCAAGTGTCTGCTTTGCTGTCATCCTTTGCCTCTGCAGGGGTTGCTTTCAAAGGCCTCCCGTCTGCATCAACAGTAAGTTGATTATACCACCATTGGTGGTATTTTCTCTCCTACAGCATTCTTCTAGCTGTAGAGGGGTGTGCTGATGCAACTGATAACCAGCCTGGTGGAAAGAAGGACAACAGTTGCTAGTTTCCAGTTGGATCACTGGACACTAAAGATTTTTCCCCATCAATATTTTACAACAAAACCTGGAAAGACCTTAGCATGGCATATTGTAGAGTTCATGCAAAATACTTTTCAAACTGTATTCGTGCTATTCCATCTTCACCTAAAAATATGCTGAAAGTCTGTGCCGAATGTTAGGTAGATGAAAAAGGCATTTATCCAGCAGGAGTGTGTAGAGACTGATTTTTACTTTGGTATTCCAAAGTGTCAGATAGGTGTTTACAGCTGGGGCACCAAGAGTATAACTGTGCACAAAGACTGAATTCATGCATGTGCCATTGCAGTGCTTCCTTAATACATACGGTGTACATATGACCCTAATAACACTTCAGTTTGCTCATGGATTCTTACAGTGGAGTCCAGTCCTGCATTAATACTTCTTTAATTAAATTAGTTCCCTCTTTTACTATATTTTGATAGTAGATACCAGCTAATAAAGAGAAATGTCTATTTTCCTATGAATTATCTGTTCAGATTTTAAAAAAAACCTCACTAAATACAGTTATGTAATATAATTTTTCATTATTTTTTTTTTGTCTGTGCATATTGATGTGTAATCAATGCTCTGTGTCTCTTGCAGGAGATGGAAAGAACAGTTCATGTGTTTGAAACATTCCTGTGAACTCGTCAAGATGGGTGGGTTTATCCTCTCAAACTGCTCACGGGAGAGCAGTCCTCTGAGCCATTCAGTTTCCATTTGCACCAAGTATGTGCAGAGCCTTGGTCTTAAGTGCTCTCTTTTTCTTTCTGTTCAATTTGGTGCTATTGTCTCAGGTACCTGAAACCAACCAGCCTACAAGAACCAAACGGAACTTCATATAGTTGTATCTGATATAAATAAAGAATACAATGCCACAGCTTGGAGATTTTTGGTGCTACAGAAACTGTTCTCATTTCTGCTCTTGTTCACTCTACATGCATTACCTTTGGGGAAAACTTCAGGCAAAGTGGAGACCAACACATGCAAGAGGACTGGAAAGAGCAGATCTAAGTTCAATATTTTTAAACAGGCAACCTTTTTTTAATTTTTTTTTTCCAATTTTTCTCTTCTCTGGGGTAACGGACAAAAAAATCTGTTCTAAAGAAGGCAGTGATGCATTGTGGTAGGAATCTTGAGTAACTGGATGTACAGTAATTTGAAGATGAGGCTCTCTAGAACTGCCTTTAATGTGCCTTTTAGTCAATTGAGAAAGATAAGGCTAATCAATGGGTTTGGATTATAGCAAATGGCAATGTTAGAAAGCTGTCTTCAGAATGAAGATCTCCAAAAGGATGATTTGTATTCTCTTCATTGGATGGCAGCCAGTGTTATGGTTCTATAATGCCTGTCTTACTCTACAGAACTAAACTAAGACACACTGAAAAAGCCACATACTTTACCAAAATGGTGAAATTCTTTTTTTTTTTTCCATTGGTATCTATTTGTTTTAGAAACAAGTTACACAGCGACACTCTTCTGTGTTGCTAAAAATGAAGCATTTTCCCACCATCTCCTTGTTTTTCATGTTGAATTCTTTCAGAAAACCAAGTTTAATATTGGCAGGCTTCTTTCTGAAGTTCCGTGTTTGTAATAATAGCTTGGACCGTGCAGTGCAGGTAAGAAGACATTCTAGTTGGTCAAAGTCCTGGAGCCCAAGCTCACTTGAGAATAAAACTTAAACTAGGCTTCACAACTCGGTCCGTGCAAAGCCTTGTTAATGTTGGAGGGGATTGGAGGACAGCCTTTTGAATCCACCTGTTTGGACCAAAGTTCTCTGGGTCTGAATTCTGTAGTTGAAAACCTTTTCTGCCTGGCAAGTGGAGAGAACGGTCCAGGCAGTTTCAAGAGAAAACATGTTTTATCAAAAAGCTCAGTAGTAAAGCATTACCTGGGCTGATTTATTTTAAACCTACGTGGGAAGTGTTTTAGAGAAGTTGGCTGGTGTTACCATCGTTAACCATTCGTTGTGACTGTCCCTGCCTAGCTGCGGAAGCGTCTTTCCAGAAATATGCAACACAATGTGATTAGTTTTTAATTAGAGAAAACAGTCTTGGACTACTGCAGAGATACTGAGCTACCTCAGCTTTTTGTATTTTAGTTACCAACAGTGTTTAATGGAGGACTGTAATCATTCTGCTCCCGTGTATAAACTGAAGCTAAGGTACTTGTCTCCACCTCTACGGCTAATAGTAGTGTAGCGCTGCGGAGAAACACAACACGGGCCTTGGGCTACTGCAGTAATCCAAAGTGCTTTGTATATTATGGTTAAACAGAATTCTATCTTAGATCTTTTTCTCCCCCGAATGCCACTGTCTTGTCTTTAGAGCTAACGGCAGAAAAAGATTTTAAGCGTTCACGTGCATCTAGTTACACCTTCTGAATGCAACCCATGCAGAAACACTGTATTTTTTAGGTGGGAAAGTGCGATTAAAACCAACAAAAACAAGCAGAAAACACATTTTAAATGAGATTCTTTGATCTCGGATTTGATTATGGGATTTTTTTTCCACGTTTCATTTAGTATTTATTAGCGTCATACCTGTTTGAGATATTTTTGTGTCTCATGCATTAACAGCATTTTGTATTTTGATGGGAATTGTTACAGACTTTAAGATTTGATTAAATAAAATGTAGCAGATTTTTTGTAGCAAGTTTCTGATAAAAGGGTTTTTTGCAAGTCTCAGGTTCTTGCTGCAGAATTTTTTAAGAATATTTATTCCGGTTTCACTTACTCGAAGTTTTTTGTTCAAGTAACAGCAGCACTTGTGGAAGATAAAACTGCGTACATTTTTAAGAAGATAATAAATTTATATGAACTAAACCAGTTGAGGATATTAGTCACCAGTGATTGTGAAAAGCAAGTTTAAGCTAATGCCTAGCATTAAAAATGGTTCTAAAAGGCCAGGTTTCTAAAGGAAAATTTTTACTGTCAGTTGTTGATTGGGAACTTTACTAATTGAGGAGCTGCCATGTTGTCTTAGAGAAACGTAGCCGATGCTGGATGTTCTAGAGGACAGCTTACTGGGAATGGTACACTCGCCTTCCTCGCCCAAATAACCACACTTCAGTTTTTGTTTTCCTTTACAGATGTCTGGTGGTTAGAGAGTTAAAACAGCTGTTAACCTATCCATGTGGTCTAAACTTGTTTACTCTTTGTACGTTTTTAATTAATTTTTTTTTTTTTTTTTTTGCCACATAGCACTGGCAAGAGTTTGTACAAATTGACCTCTCTTCCTTGTTTCTTGTTGTGAAAATTGCAAATAAACTCCTGTGTGAGTCCTTGTGCTGGGGTCAATGAAACGTGGCCGGCCAGAAGGAAGGGGGGTTTCTCCCGGGGGCTGGTTGGGGCTGTCTTGGAGATAAAAAAAAAAAACTGAGTTGCTCTTGGGTGAAGTTGATGGCTATGGAGTTAATTGTATTTGCAAGCTTGAATCTCGCCTGTGATTAATTTTTTTTTTGGGGGTTTTGTTTTGTGTCCTCTGTATTGTTACTTGATTTCCGCATATGCCAATGTATTTATAGGATTACTGTTTTTTGTAATAACTTGTCTTCCCCCCCCCCTTTTTTTTTTTTTTTTTTAATTTTTTATGAAGTCGGTGGGTCAGCTCTGGTTCTACCTTCGGTCTCCTGAACAGCAGGTCCTGCAGCTGATAGTCATTTATTTTGTTCGTCTTTTTTATTTTGTAATCACAATGTAAGCTTGAATTTGGGCTTGTACTTGCATCTTTTGTATCTTGTACATTGGGTTATTTAGACATTGGGGAGTCCTGTTTGGTTTCATTAACGTGTGTCTACTTCGTGGATTAAGTAGACTTCCTCCATCAGCTATGGTATATTTTGGATTCTATAGTTTTATTCAGAACTGTGTTTAAATTTGATGTTTTGCATTTTGACTTCATTTTACGTTAGTTTGAAGTAAGTTATTTAATTTTTTTGAACTTCTGGAAATTTTGAACATTTTACTGTAATTTGTAATATAACTGCTGTGAAATACTTGAATAAATATGACAAGAAAACACAGCTTTAGCTCCTTCAAAAACGTATTTAAAAGAAGTGCTGCCTCCTAACCAATTTCAGTCTTACCAGATATCCTTGATTTCACAGTTCAGATGTTCTACTCGGGGATCTTGCTGTTTAGTTATTTTGAGCAATTTAATCCATAACGTTTGCTTTCAGTGTTTGTCCATTAAAGAAGAAAACTTCTATTACTAATTTTGGCTGAGGAGGTGAAATTAGCATTGCGTGTTGTCAAGTGAATAACTGAATTGTTCTGAAGTTACACTCTGCACTTGGTGATTTATGTTTGGTTGCAGGGTACCACCCAGCTCTGCTTATAGGAGCTCAGCATCCAAGTAATACGATTGTTTCTCATCATGGGCTTTTCAGGAAACGCTCTTTCCTTCTTTATCAAAGGTGTTATTACTTTTTGTTTTTTCTTTAAAAATGAACTTCTAATTTGTCTAGGAATTCCTTTGCATTCCCCCCTCCCCCCCCAAATAATAAAAATTCATGCATAGGAGAGCAAGCTGGCAGAGGTTATGGAAATGAAGAATCAACCCAAAACTTACTCATTGGCAGTTTATCTGGAGCTAGTAAACTGCATGTGGTGTATATACTGTGGAACAGAGTATGAGGAACTGTTCTGTAGATGGGTTACAGCCTCTCTTGAGGTGCAGGACGTCTGACAGACCTGCTCATTTTCCACTCTTCCTTTCTGCCTCCCTTAAACTATAGGGCTCCTGGGCAAAAGGCTACTTGAGGAGGAGGGTAGTAGTAATTTATGTCATGTCTGACTCAGATTCCACTTTTTTACCTGCAGCTCTGAAAGCACATTTAGATATGAAATAAAATATCCATTGTCTACATCACTATATAAATATAATAATGTCATTGATCCGAGAGAGCCTGGGCTTGTTTTGTATCGGCATGGTCAGCTTTGCTGGTTTGGTCTGAATGGCATTGCAGATCCCAGCACCACACTCGACACCATCCAAGGGGTTTGCAGTCTGTGAATAAAGAATGTAGGGTATGAGGCCTTGCGTACCTGTTCCCATCCTTCAGGGGCTGTGTTGGCCGTGTTAACAGGACAGTTCCTGACAGTGGTTGCAAAAATAATTAGTCAAAAGGGACAAAGCTGTGCTTTATTTGGGCATTGACAAAAGGTCTTGTAAAAATTCTTAATAAACTTTGAGTGGTGCTTCAAAGGCACGAATTAGTGAGGAATGGTTGGGTTGCATCACATGTTGTTAATAAAGCCTTAGTAAAAGCTTGTGCAAGACTCATTTGTCAAGTGTTCACTGCTTACTGCTGCTTCCCTCCGTTGGTTTCTGCCAGGAATGTAGTTTTGAAATGCAATTTGCCATATTTCCTTTAATTTGCAGTGCTGCACATCCTCTGTTTCCTCCTTCAAGCTCCTCAGATAATTTATTTAAATAAAAATTAGATCCTTTTGTTCTGTATCTTGGGCAGGATTTGGATTTGGACTTGTAATAGATGGGGTTTTAAGGCAGCTCTGCATGTGAATAAATTCTGCAAGCTAGATCAGTAAACTTATGAACTGATTAATGAAGCCAAACACTTCATTTTTATTTTTTTTTGTTCTCTCCTTTTATGCATCACTTGTGGTCATGTAACTATTATGTAAAAATGAGGGATTATAAACTTTTAACGTTAATTAATTCAGCCTTATTCCATTTCTAGGTGAGTAATTTTTTTTTACAGTGATCATTTGCACAGGGAGTATATTTCAGCTGAACCCACTGCCAGTGAATAGCTGTGACTACTGTTAAATTCCATTTATTTTAGGAATGCATATGAGTTATGCTGTACTGAGCCTTACTTTAATAGGAGGGAAAAATCCTTTTCCTTTAAAAAGGAAGCTGCTGAGGTATAAAATGGATTCACCACTTCTAGGGGATTGTTAGTGTAAACTTGGGCATCTGCATTAAGGTTTGCTCATCTGTACATAATGAATAGGAATAAAGCTGCTTTCATGTTTCAGGTGCAAAGGGTAATCCAGAGCTGATCCGTGTTAGAAGGCTCCTCACATTGAATTAGAGGATTGGGGCAGGTTGGGACACAGAGTGGGAGGTTCTTCAGGCTCTGCATTTGGGGCATCACTGCTGCAGGATCTGGGTTGTGTTGCTGCAGGATCTGGGTTGTGTTGGCAAGCTGCAGAAGCCGAGTTGGTTCTGCTGGGGTAGACTCATCTCCGTGTTTTGTTTTGTTTGCTGCTGTCTCTCAGCAGCTGGGAATTTGGCAGAATACGTCTCAGGGTTTAGCATCAGGGCAGCCCCTTAGACCAGGCAGTATGTGTGAGCAATGCCCAGGTCCCCGGGACTGGGTGGCTGCTGGGAATGCTCACACTATTTCTTATCCTGATTTTTTTTTTTTTGTGGAGGTGAATTAGATCCTGATGAAAACCCCTTTGCATCAAGATAAAACTTGAATTGTGCTGTAACCCCGAGACGTTAAACTGCGTATGGAAGTAGGAGTTTGTAGAAGATGACCTGTCACCATTGGGACTCCAGATTGCAAGGAGGGGAAGACTTAGGGAAATTTCAAAAGGGCTCCCTTTGGAATTGTCTTTAGCAGAAGTAGTGTAGTAGAGACCAAAATATTCATCCCAGAAAACGTGACAAATTTGGACTAAGTTAATTTGCTAAGAAATTGAGTCTGCTGTAGAGGGAAAGAGAATAATGCTGTTTTAGCTGAGGAGCTATTTCTCATCTCCAGAACCTCATCTCTAGTTCTGTCATAAAGGTCTTGCATTCTCTTGCTGACTTTTTCACACCTTGTAGAATCCCTCCTGCATGTGGAGGATATCTGGAAGAATGGTGACACCTGATTTTGGTGATAGGGAAGGACAAACTGCCCATCTGCTGCAGGTTTCTAATCAACATAATTCTGAACTGAGTTTTGAAGTGATGCCCGCTGCATTCTCTGTGACATTACAAAGGGTTTGTGAGACAAATGAGATGCAACATGTGACTAGTCACATTTTGTGTGACTCCTAACATTAGTTTAATAATAAATTACTGTTTTGTGTCAACATTTCAAGTGTCATAAGCTTGTATGACTACGCTTTCATGAAGCACTGGAGATGTAACTGGTTTAAAATGAATGTCTAGCCTTCCTATGGGGGTTAGAGTGCTTCAGAGTCTTGCTCTAAAATCTAAAGCATGTCCCGAAGGGCAGAAAGTGGTTTTTTTTTTAAATAAAAAGCTTCCTTTTCACAAAATTCAGAGGCCAACCATGAAAGCGCAAGCTGAACCTAAATTTTAGAGTTAGTCTTTTCAGTACATGAGAATAAATTTTGGAAATGGAAATGAGCTGATGCCCAACGATGATTTAAGTGTTTAGCAGTTTGTCACAAAAATTCCAGTTTATTTGTGGAGAATAATGTCAGCTGAAACCACTGGCTGTGGAATCTGATGCTGTGGCGTGTATGATTTAACCTGATACAGGCACAGGGTCTACTAACTTCTGTACGGCTTAACAGCCTTTTCAAGAAGGGCATCTCATCTTGAGCTGTACACCTACCCTGCTCCTTGAGCTTTGCTTCAAGTGGTTGAGCTCGTGGGTAGGAGCATGTGCCCTATTCCTGAGTTGTTTTGGTTTTTTTTTTTTAACCTGGCTTCTACTTCCAGGCACTGCTTCTTGGTTTCTCTTTATGTTCTGGACTTTTTATACATAGATTTTTTTTTTTTTTTATTTTCCCCCCCCCCCCCCCCATGTGCTGTTTTATATTTTCATTACTATTTTGTATGAAATGGTAAAACAAAATAGCTTACCATTATTACTTTTAGTTTCCTTTTTTATAAAGCCACAAAAATATTTAATGAAAATCCTTTTATTTGAAACTTTTATATATCAGTTTAAATTGTTGCATTTCATGCTTTTTTTTTTTTTTTTACTAACTTTTTGAAGACTTGCACTTCTGAAGCAGAGGTTATGTGAAGAAGGTATTGTTAAAAGCAAATTTAAATGTTAATTAAAAGCTAGTTAGTGGTACTTCCAGATAATTAATATATATTTCCTGCTTCTGAAGAACCCTTTGAAATAGAGTGGATTAGTGGGTGTGTTAGAAAGATTGGGAATTGCTGCTCTTGGACAAACTTGCAAATCCCAAAACAGTCTTATGACAGTATTCCAATTAATTTTGAAGGATTATAATCAGCTGAACATTCATGTATATTGAAAAATAAACTTCTGATATTATTGAAAAAAATTACCTCTTATGATGGCATTGATACTAAAAATATTTTAATAATATCTAGAAAACATTGTTTATGTAACTTTCCCTTTAGAATTTCTTTAATGAAGTAGATGGAGGAAGCAAAGCAAAGAGGTTAATGATCTGACCTGTGCAGACAGCTGTATCCCACAGCATCCTCTAGAAATGGCAAGCTAATTATGTTGGCAACAACTGTCTTTCCTGAATTCCTTGGTTTTGTTGTGTTCTTTTTCTCTCTCTCCAACTCTTTCTTGACTCTTAAGTTACATTTTGGATGATGATTTTAAGCAGTTTACAGAATTATTTTTTTATTATTTTTTATATATATGCTCATAAAATGTCCTAGAACATAGCAGCCTATCAAAGTGCGAGTAGTTAATAATAGTGACCAAAGTATGCTAGCATCACCAACCAGTGAGGAGTGAAATAAATAGCAATTAAAAAGGGGAACAGAACCCCTGGAGTGTAAAGAAGTGAGTCTTGCTTATTTTAATATTCAAGGCTTTGTTAAGAGAATAAGAAATTAAGGCAATGAACTATATATCTTTCCTGAGAGAGAGAAGGCTGAAGTAAGAGAGGTTCTCAGGCAGCTGTCTGAAAGGTCTTTCCAGCTAAGCCAAGGCTAAATACTATTTGAAAGTCTTATGAAAGAGAAAAATAATAAAAAAAAATAAAATTAAAGACTGGAAGTGTTCTAAAAGGGTTGGGAGACTTTTATCCTTCTTCTGAATGAATCCCAATTTATTACTGCGTCAGATTCTAGCTTGTTATTTAGTGCTTGGATGATTGCCTTGATGAAAGGCTTCATTTTTCCCTGAAACATATTTTCTTTTTGGCTCCTGCTGTGACTGCTCAGTTTTCCTCTGACGTGACTCCCACACAGGAGTCCACACTAATATAGAAGCAGCACTCAGGTTCTGACATGTTTGTTAAAAGAAGCACTTTTTCTGGAATATTGTGTCCTTGAGCTGCTCTCCAGGTTGCTCCCTACCGCAGGCCACTTTGACCCATTTGTTACTATACAAAGAATTAGCCAAACTGACCTGCTGATGTCTAAAGGGAGAGATCCCATGCCTCCTCCTCCATGCTGCTCTTCCCCTATCCCTTGCACTGCAGTCCTACTCTCATCCAACTGCAGGATTCAGCCTGCTAATCCAGCAGGACTTTAACCCAAATTAAAAAAAAAAAAAAATAATAAAAAAATAAAATAAAATAAAATAGAGCACTTCTTTACTGGGTTCTTTATTGGGTTAGCTGATGAAGTTAGTTGGGTGACAAAAAAACATGAGGGACTAGGAAAGTCTTCATAGGCAAGAGCAGAAGATGAAAGTAAGGAATGATTAGGAAGCTAGTGTTGCACAAAAAGTGTAGACAGGCTTACATACCCAGGTTTCATAGTGGACACAGCTGACAGCATACATGAACTCTGAAAAGCTTATTTATGTGAAAGGTAAAACAACAAGGAGAGAAAGAGTGCAAAGGGAAAACTCTCCCCAGTGGCCATCTGTTAGAAGTGGTGACATGGTCCCTAGAAGAGCCTTGCTTTCTCCTACTGTTATACACTTTTATCAAGACCTCCTCTAATCCCCCCACTGGTTGTTCCCATTAAATGATGGCATTAAATCTGATGGGGGTACGTGAATTAGCTGGCAAATATGTGTATTTATTGCTTGTTAAGCTTGTGTGTACACCAATTAAGGGTCAATATTTATTGACTACTTAAATTACTGTTATTTACTTGTTTGTGCACAGTGTTTTGGTTCTCTCTAATAAACTAAAATCTATAAAGTGGGGACAAGGGGAATGAAGGGATCCTTCTTAGACCAGTGATAGGTGCTTCCTGTAAGACCCCAGCACTATTCAGGTTTGCAGGTGCAATGACGTGAGAACAGCCATATAAGAACAAGTGTATGAGAAGAATAAATGAAATATAATACTACAGAGGCTCTGAAAACACTGCCTCAGCAGTGCAGATAAAGGTTATGGGGGTGCAAGTAGCAGTTCCATAGCATTACTAAGACTAAGGTACCGCTATATATTTGTTACTATTTCTGATGGAAATCCACTATACCATATGTTTTCTCTGCTTGTGTGAAAGTATTTGCTTTAAAGGGCCAGGTTTCACACTTTTTGTTTGTCAACTGTAGAATTTTTGAAGTTTTCATCCAAGTCTTTCAGAGTTATCATTATTGCTATTGTAACTTCAGAGAATAAAGTTGTCCACAGTATGTGTAATAACCTTATTTATACATATGGGGAAGTCTGAAATGGAGTGATTTTCCTGCATCACAATACAATCCACAAGGTGAGGCTTACACTTCATGCATCTTATTATGTTAGAGTAAAAAAGAAAAACAACAAAAACAGTAACAAAAAGCTGTAACATTTTTCTTTCTTCAAAATAATTTCCAGTTAAGGAATTAGATCTACAGCATCTCACCTACAGATGTTCTTTGCTCTTTATTTGAAAGAAAAAAAGGTATGGGCAAGGTCAGGTGCATTCAGTCAACATTTAGAGCCTACCTATGTATACATAGTAAGGAAGGGTTCTTCCACATTCGTGGTTCTGTACTGGTATTACCCAGTTCTTGTGCTTTAAGAGAGTGTTCAGTATTGCTTACATGTGAAGGAATTTAGACCTGTACACTTCCCATATGACGAACACAGGTCCTTATTCTGACTAACCCCTTGGAAAAAGTCACTTCCTACCATTCCTGTAGAGATGATGCTCCTGATCCTTGTACTGAGGTTTAGTAGGCTATTAGGTTCACACTGCTTCAGTATTGTGGCCACCTGAATTGTAAAAGGTTATCAAATGGACAAAGGCATTTCAGCTGCTGTACACAATGCTGCTGATTTTAAATTCACCAACTTACTTACAGTCTCTCTGAGTTATTTTTTACATCCGTAACAGTATCTAGAACAGCAATGAATTTCCAAAATTATTGCATCAGGTTGCATATGAAATGTGGCAGTGTAATCATGTTGTAATTTATAGGTTTCTTCTACTTGTGGTGTTTTCTGTAAGTGTAATTTATAGAACCTTACAGTTTGTGACAAAATCTTTTTTTTTTGCTTGTGTATGTTTAGGGGTTTTTTTATTATGTTTGTTCATTGTCAGTTCTGCTTAATGACGCAGAGGACCGATCCATGGTATAAATACCCTGTTTTCTACAAGTTATTTCAAAACTCTCTGAATAAATAAGATTATTCC
This sequence comes from Actenoides hombroni, assembly GCA_024336885.1. NCBI lineage: Eukaryota > Metazoa > Chordata > Aves > Coraciiformes > Alcedinidae > Actenoides > Actenoides hombroni. The sequence goes on from WUAM01000083.1 coordinate 225,723, forward strand.
CTGTTGCACGAACGAAGGCAAGACTACCTCCCATAACAACAATGCATCTTTATGCTTCATTCCTGTGGAATTGTCTTGCAAATACAGTGGCAAATTTTTATTATTTTTTTTTTACATGAAATTATTTTGGACCAGTAAGAGGAATTTAATCAAAACCCAAAATGTAATTTTCATGTTTTCACCAAAAAAATTATCAGAAATGTTACTTGGTTCCCTAATGACACTGGTTCACAGCAGTACAGTTAATAGGTAACTTTCCTGGGATATTGGAGCTTTGAGTCTTGCAATAATTGCTGAACTCTGACCTGTTGTCCTCATGTGAGTGTCTCACATAAGTTTTGTTTTATTCAGGCAGTCTTTTGGGGACAAGGGGGAGGGAACGGATTTGTTTCACAGCAGAATGAAAATAACATTTGCTATAGAATTGCCAAAGGTTCTTCTGTGCTTCTTAGCCTCTTTATTTCCTTTTAAAAAGACCTAGAAATTAAAAAAAACCAAAAAACAAAAAAACAAGCAGACATAAAAATGCCTAGGTTTTGAGTGACTAAGTATCTTCGGTCTCTTCATGATTTTGGTGTCTTTCATCCCTTATCTGCACTATTTTAAGTTTTTGGAGGTTCAATTCAGGGATTTTTTCTGATAGCAGCCTTTCCCTATGCCTGATTTTTCTTTCACCTAGACAATACTTAGTCCACGTTATTTTTTTTCTTCTAAGGTAATCAAAGCCCTTTCAATTTTACTGTATATTTATATTTGTACTCCTGACTGCAAGGAAGTTCCAGATGCTTTAAATTTCCCAGACCATATCCATGTCTTCATTCAAAATCTGGATTCTTCTCCAGAAGACCATCTTATGACAATGTTCACCTCAGGTCTTTCAATTACCGAAGCAGCTTCTTCCCTTATTATTTGGCTATCTTACATAAATCAGTAGTTCTAAGCTCAGGTGCTCCTGCTCCAAGCTATGCCGGTCATTTAGGAGGTTTATAGTAGCTTCATTATAAGAAAGAATAGCCTATGTCTACTTTATTTTTCCATTAAGATTATTTTGCTTGTTTGTTCATCAACACTGGCTCTTCCACAGTTTTCAGTGGTTTTCCTCTGGATTTTTCCTAAATCATTCTCAGCTGGCAAACCCACTACAAGAGGGTTCTTTTTCATTCAAATACAATAACTGAATTACATTCTCACCTGTAACCTCTCTCTGATCCTCTTCTACCCTCAAAATGTTTTTAATATAGATCTTACTCAAGAATATAATGTCAGCATGCCCTATACTGAGATTCTTAGAGTTATTTTGATTTGGAAAGGGTGAGCTTGGGACACATAGTATAATTCTTTGTTATGGTAAATATTGCTGTATATAACCCTACATTTTCTGAAAACAGTATTTCCTGGACACTTTTCATCATTTTCTGAACAATTTTTGACATAATTTCTGTCAATTTGTCAGAAGAACATTCTGTGAACAGAATTCCACAGCATCATTTTAGATTAGTGTTGCTTCTCTGAGAAAACTGCATGCAGAAATTCTTGCCATTTACAGAGACGTGTTTCACTGAAACGGGCACCCGGAAGTCTACTTCTTCTCCCCATTAACATTAACTCAAGATTACCCTTTAATTTCAGGGACTGAAATTATAAACATATAAACTGCAAGTGCTCAGAATGGTTACCTTCAGCCATAGAGTTCTGGTACCTTAATATTGAAGTATAATGCTTTCTCTCTATAGAGAAATAAATACAGTAGAAGTCACCACAAACTGGCATGAAATTTTTATGGGGGTCATAGAGAATTGTTGAAGTGACAGTGAACAGCCCAGATACAATGTGCTTGAGCTAGAATTTGTGAAAAGCAGCTTTGAGCTGCTTTGAGTAACAGTTTCAGGGTAGTATAGCGCTAGTATGAAATGACGAATAGTTCTTATTCAGAGAAGATAATAGCAACATGTGATATTTGACATAAGAAAGGTATGGATATTGCTATTTGGATATTTCACCAGTGGAAAGGAAAATTATATGGAAAAGCTCTGTGCTGTTACTATGTGCAGGACCAGATGCCTCTGTTATAGTGATGGGTGAAAAACTGAGGATGCTGCATCATTCTCTGTGGAGTGCAAGTGCTGCACGAAGCAGATGGTGCGAAGGAAGGATGACTACTGTCCCTTTTGCCTTCACATTAAACCAAGACCTGGACCTGGGTCTGTTTTGAGGATAGATCACTTTGTCCAGGTGAGGGACAGTGACAAGAGATGCTCCACTGTTGCTGGAGGAGAATTATGACTGGTGTCTCTAGCATCCAGAGGGCATAACCTATTTTCAGTTTCTTCCATGGCTATTTCCAGGGCTGCAAGTGTAATTTGCTCTCCTTCATTCTTTTTGTGAGTAATGGCTGAACATCCCCTGTGCTCAACATGGGGATGGTAAAATCTGTGACATAGCTTCAACTGGCCTTGAGTGCTAGAAACAAGGGGAAGGACCATGAAGCTTTTCTACTGTCTTTGCACTTAGATCCTTTTATATTTCCATCTTGAAAATATTTTAGGTACTTCCTGACAACTTTTTTGTATATAGAATCTGGTTTACCACAGTGGTTTTTTCCATGGTTGCTTCCAAAGGGGAAACAAATTTCCACAGAATCACAGTAGCAAATAGTTCTTTAACCCAATCTCACCACATTGTAAAGAAATCCAATTCCTTATTTCCAATACAGTTGGCATCAGGACATTTTCCAAGTCTCCAAGCTACCACTCCATAATCAACATAGTCTCATGAGAAGAAAGGAGCATTACATTTCTAAGAGTCAGGAACATGACCTTTTAAAGGCATTTCTCACTGAATTCAAAATGTCTAGCTTAAGTTCTCATCCTCGGGTGGACAGGTATAACACCTCATTAATCTATTTCCTGTATCCTTCCACTAGCTCTGTCAGCAGCATCCATATCTGACTACTCAGATATATTGCAACAGCAGTAGTAGTACATACATCGAGGACAAATATCCAGAGGACTATCAGCTGCAGCAGTATTATAAACAGGTTTATCAGGCATAATATGGTACAGTAGGACACTAAACCCACAAAATACTATGCAATGGTCAAAGTCTGGTACATCTGTAAACTGAGCATTGATTGTGAGTAGGTGACAGAGTGCTTAAAACAGCTGTAAACAAGACAGTTTTCAACTCCTTATTTCCTTCCTATTTCAGACAAGTGATAAAGTAAGATATAGACAGAATTACATTGCTAAAAATTTGACAAGGATGTGTCTCTTGTCTTTGAAAATATTTCTGTTCAGGAAGACTGCAAAACTTTCTCACAGTTGAACACTCGTAACCAAGGTTCTTAAATCATTAAGTTATATGACTGGTGCATATGAGAACTCAGTGGGTTAGTTTGACTTGTAGCAATTCCATTTCTACCATTTCAGGAGAATTTTAAATTAACACAGAAGTCTGAAAAAAGCCACCAAATTAAATATAGCTAGGTTACAGAAATGGCCATTCATTTTGGTGGATGAACTTAGATTTTCTCTGTATTTTATTGGAGAAATTGCAAAACATGCTTCCTTCGGAGATGGGAACCTGTGCACTCTGCTCTCCAGTGGCCACCAGGGATAGAGGGCTCAATTCTGCTGGGTAAAGAATCACCTTCAGTTCCCATTGAGAAGGTTCTGAACAACACTGCACATTGTTACAATGTGCTGGCAACTCATGGGTTGCTGTGTCTCTTCACTGCTAATGTCATCTTTTTTCTGCCTTTTCTGTTGGCAAGTAATGTTTCACTTGTAGCATTTCAATGTATATAAACCTGGCGTGTAAATATTTGACAGATGCAATATAGCTATTTTGTTATATCAGCACTGTGTGCTGACAGTAATGTCACAGTCAATAACACAAATAAAGCTGGTCAAATAGAATATAATAGTTTTTTACTGAAAAATTACTTTTTCTCAAAATCAACACATCTTCAGAGTGGGAAAAGATATATTTCATTACAACCTTGGTTCAGATTATTCTATTGAATTTAAATTGTTGTTACACTTAATAAATGTGTAATGTACATTTGTAATTCAAAGTAAATATCAATAAAAACTAAAAAGACATATATTTGACTAATTTTCTTTTCCTCAGAAGGAAATATTATAGATGTCTGCTTCTGCTAGTGGAGCTTAATTTTGAAGAACTTCAAAGCTATCTCTGTTAAAAGTTCCATTCTTTTACAGTAGTTTACCCACTACAATTTTACTGGTTGAAAAGGAAAAAGCAATAGGAATGTGTACAGAAATTTCTAATGGAGGAACAAATTATTTTCCTGCCCTTCCCCCCCACCCTGTGTAGGATCTCAGGAGACCATTTCATTATGAGGCTTATTTGAGGTGTTTCTTTATGTATTTATTTATTTATTCTGTTTCCCTCTGATACTGTCTGGCCTTTTTGGTCTCCTTTGTTCTAGGAATAGTTACCTTGATTTGTCATAAAGAAAGTTGGAGTCATCATTCTAGTTTTGATGTGAGGTACTAATGGCACTGGAGACTGGTTTTGAGATCATTAAACACTAAGTCTCTTCAGTGGCTTATGATCTGTGATTATCAATAAGACTAGGAGATTATTTAGCATCCAGATGCCCAAATTTTGCTTAGATGTTTCTACATTGAATTGCATCACAAATTAACTCTCTTTGTAGCTGTAAATATTGTATACAGTAAAGTATTTTCACTGTCAGACTAAATATTATTGCACATGCAAAGTCAAAGGTTGATTTCTTAGCTGCTGAATTAAGAACTTTTCTACATAATGGGAATTCATTTTGGCAATACAGGTTAAGTGGAACTATGGCAGCTCATCCTTGAGCTGAGTCCATAGAAATATATACTTCAAATATTTTTTTTGTACTCTGAATTTTTAATTGTTACCCAGTTTTATTAATATATTTCCTTGTAATGTCAGCCTTTATTTGAAACAACTTGGCCAATTAAATCAATTATACAGCTTTCAGTGATGAATCCTTTGTTCGTCAGTCCATTCATCAGTCCATAGCTTATTATGCAATAGTTCTACCTTTTGCTGTACTACTGTAAATTCACTGGAATAGTACAGTTGTTTTTCTTTTTAGTGAAGAGTGGGAAGAGAAGCAATAAACCTGCTTTCTTTCTGATTCACCTAGATGTGGATAAACCTTAACCCCACATTAGCGACAGTTAACTGTACTGAGATTTCTAAGAGGAACTTTACTATTTGGAAGTGTGTATTATAAAATCATTTTGTTCTCAGTCAGATTCAAAGGACAGTTGTTGGTAAATGAACTTGCACTCTAAACTCACATCTCAATGTGCTGACATAAAGCTAAATGTTTTCATATGCTATTTTAATCATTCAATTAGGTAATCTTAACTGTTAATGTGATCATGTTCTCTGTAACAATAATTTTTGTGAACCTGCAATGAGACTTCTCTTGTTAAGTTGCCCATGTAGGAACTGTGGAGTCAAACCTGAATGTAGTAAATCCTTTCATACAGAAGACTGTTCTCCTTTCAGCTGAGTAACTATGTGAATAACTTGTTAAATTAATGAAGCTTATTTGATTGCTAGAGATTTTTTTCTTCTGTATTTTTCCCCCTTTTTTTTTTTTTAAATTCATAAATAATATTTAAAATTAGAATGGTGATTGGCTGTGCTCAGTTGCACAAGAAGTCAGATAGATGTTCTCTT
>WUAM01000083.1:239223-251723 GCA_024336885.1 Actenoides hombroni
TTCACTTTTTCCACCCGATTGCTCTTCACTGTAAACAAACCTCCCAGGTGAAAAAATTTTTCCCACCCAAACCCCAACACTTCCTTTAAAAAAAAAAAAAAAAAAAAAAAAGAGAAAGTTTTAGTTAATCTTCTTACCCAATAGTTTTCAGGCTTAAAACAAACCCAGGCTTTCATAACAAGGGGTGAACGATGAGTGCACCTTTTATTCTTATCTATATAAAGCTGTGTGGGCATTTCTTTTCCCTCTCCCTTTCTCTCATCCAAATTAATCCTTTTTGTGTTCCTGCCAGGTAGGTAAATGTTGTGTCTAATTTAAACAACAGAAACTGGTCCAAGTAAGATGTTTCTCCAGCCCACACATGGGATCTGCAACAACACACCCCTGTAACACCATGTACACGTAAAAGCAATCCAAGCCATTTGGGGTCCCTGCCACCTCGACTGGAATAAAACCTTGCTTCAAGTTAATCCCCTAATTATTCCCTGCTGCAAAGTCGGGGTGGGGGGAACATCCAAAAAATGCAGGAGCCTGGAGGTTGTTGCTGGTTTGTCCTCCTTGCACACCCAGACCGGGGGGTGTCAAGCGGAAAGTCAACCTGTGGCACGCGAATCCGATGGTTGGGGATGTGCAGCTGAGGGGCTGGCAGAGGAGCTGTATGTTGGCATCTGAAGAAGACAAAAACCTTAATGCTTTTTTAAAATAAAAGTGTTTTGACTTCAGACATCTCATGCAAATTAAGGATAATGAGGCTGAGCTAATCCTGTGGTCTGTGGGCTCTTGATAGGAAGGAAGATGTGTAGGTGTGGAAGGTATTTGGAAGAATGATTGCCCGTGGGCCTCCTCTCTTTCTCCTCTTTTCATTTAACCCCTTGGCCTCTCCAGCATTGTGCATAGGGCGTGATGCTCACTTTGGGCTAATGAAGACAACGAGGGGCTGGGCTTCAATGTGAGTATTTGGAAAGGGCAGAAGGACAACAGGCAGCTGGATAGGAAAAGCCTATGCAGGGCTGCCACGTTCTCCATGCTGCCTTCCCACTTCAAGTGAGGGAATCCAAAAGTGGGGGCTGCTCTGCTTTCCATATGCTGGGAAGCCTGAGTTTGTCCCCCAACATTTAAAGATTATGTTAAATGGGATGGGATTGGCGGTGGCTTTTCTGGTGGTTGGAGTCCCATCTAAGAGGTCTTCTGGTGGTTGGGTCCCTTCTAAGAGCATCTGGTGGATGGTTGTGTTGGGAAGGAAAATGGAGACTTGGAGAGAGCGTACACACCAGAGGACAGCAGGGAGAAAAAGAGGGAGGTGAGGATGAAAAATTAATTGCAGCCGAAAAGGTGGTCTATATCTAAGAAAATGGAAAAGGTTATTAATGCTGTAGGCTGGGTAAAAGCAAAGTCATTTCTTCTGGCTAATTCGGGAGCAGCAGTAAGGAGGAGGGTAAAAAGTGATAAAGGCAAAAGACAGAGCGTGCTGGAAGACCCAGGATGAACTGAGACTAAAATGGCACCGACAAAGCCACGTGTTTTTGAAGAAGACAAAACTTGGATGTCCTTGCGGAGAAGCGGAGCCTGAGGTTAAAAATAAACCCACAATGACAACAGTGAGGACTCAAGCCTAGTCCCTGGGTACTGCCAGGAAATAGGAAATAATGAGAATCTTGTCAAAATAACTGTTAATCTGAAAGGAGGAGGAAGGAGAGAGAGACTTGAAACACTTGATTAGAGCCTATCCACAAATCAGCAGGGCTGGATGATACATAGCCCAGGGTCCTAAGGGAGTTTGCTAATGAACTAACTGAACCACTGGTAATTATTTTTGAAACGTCAGGGAGAAATGGGGAAGAACGAGGACTTGAATAAAGCAAGTGTCATCCTGAAAGGCAGCTCTGAAAGAGAATGAGCCCACCTCCAAAGAAGGTAGAGCTGCTGAGGGAGAGGCACTGCCCGCCAGGGACTCCAGCCAGGGCTCGGGTCCCTGTGGCCAGGAGGGGTTAGAGGTGGCAGGACAAGCTGACCCAATAAAACAGACAAATGTGCAAATTAAACCACGGTATAGGACTTAAGATACTTGCTGGAGGGTGGGAATCCCATCTCTGCACTGGAAAAAGTTAACGATATAAAAACAAGTCGGACTGGGAATTGCAACTTGCAAAATACAGCGTGAGGAGGAAGGACGATGGTTCCACCATCCCATGCTGAAACAGTCCTGATGTGGTGGATGAGAGTTTAGAAATGAGGCCAAAAGGCAGCGGTTGCTGCTTGTGTTTCACTTTTTTTTTTTTCTTCTTAATAATGAAGCTGAAGGACAGGGAAGGTCGTTTGAATTGAGATACGGTTTGGGATGCACTGGGAGGAAGGGTGTCCGGTGTCAGAGATGGACTGGGGTACAGAGCAGCTCTGCTGCCTTATTTCTCTAATGAAAAGTTGATCAGCCAGCACAGCTCCCCTACACAAAGCTTGGCCAAAAACATGAGGAAAAAACAAAAAAACAAGGCAAATGGGTTTAATGTAGCAATTTCCTTGGGTGAAATAAGGAAAAAGAAACAAACACCCAAACAAAGAAAAGATCCCCAAGAAAGATCTGGCTGCAGAACTATCAACAATGGGCAAATAAAAGAAATACTATTGTGGAGCACGGAGCCTGGGGCTGGTTCTGTCAGTGTTATGATCAAGGTCTAATGCCCGTGAATGGCCTCAGCTAGGTTTTAATTTACTGGTGTGGACATGCTAGTGTAGATGAGAGCACCTCACACCAGCATTGGGAAGGACCTTAGTGGCTGTCACCACTTCCATATGGGGCCTCTCTACAGTTACTGCTTGTCACCTGGTGAGAATGTTCTGCATGGAGCTTTTGGTAAAGAACAGGGGGGACAGAGGGAGGATTCGGTGTGGAGACTGTTCTGTCTACACTCCAGGTAAACCTGGAAACAGGAGCCAAGCAACCACCAGCCCTTCCTAGCTGGCTGCGTGCTGTAACAGCTGAAGTCTGGCCTTAAGTGCCCACTATTCCCATGGGCAACTTGTGTTTGGTCTCTAAACAGGGAAGCGGGTGCTTTACAAATTCCTGTGCAGTATCTTAGCTGTCCACATTTCTTCCAGTGAAGTCTCCTCTGCAGCATGTTTAGTAGCAGCAGCTACTCTAAGCCAGAGCTGCTGCCTCTGTAGAGCAGCTCAGTAGCCAAGCTCACCTTCTCAAAATGATCATGGTTCCTCCCCATCCCGTGTTCTGGATTCGGGGTTACAGGGAATGGGCAAGTGCTGCTCTTGCTCTCCAGCACCTGGGCTATGGCAGGGAAAGCAATTCCCGCCCAGCAGCTGGGAGAAGCATCTCAACGCTGCAGCCTCCCGTCGTGGTGCGAATGCGTCGGGGAAGAAACGGGCGCTGAATTCCACCCTTTGAAAGGCTGAATGGATTTTAAATCCTAGCTAGAGGAGCTTCTGCCCCCTCCGTCTCCAGTGCCCGTAGCTCAGACTGCTGCAATGCGCAGCTCGTGAGCCACGCTCCAGGCCAAGAAAAACAGGGAGCTACTCCTGCTTCTGAGAAACAGGCAGTTTGAAGTGCATGGTGGGTACTTTACGTGTGCAGGGGACTTTGGAGACATTCAGACATCTCCGGGGCTGAAGTGGCAGGTAGGTACTTAAGATCAATTAGGAATGTAGTCCTCGATTGCTGCTACTTTGCAGCATTAGGACAATCACTGCTAATTTCTGGGACCTTAGGGAATAGGAAACTCAAGTGGGCTCTAAAACCTTGAGGAAAGTGAGTGGAAAGGAGTATGCTCATTGCTCTTTCTTCATTACTGTGACAATATTTCTTTTCTGCCCTCCCTTCCATCCCATCAGCTGTAAAAACATCGTTACCAAGGCTGACGTACAAAGAAAGAAATAATTACAATAATTAGGATGTGAGTTTATTGCTCGGTGCCATTAATCCTGAGAGATAAAATGATTACAGGCTGTCAGAGCCTGGGAAGGAAGGAAGGAGGGAAGGAAGGGAGCTCCATGTGGCAGAGCCTCACTGCAGGGACACAAACCCTCTGGCACCTTTGGGGGCAGTGCCCTCCCTGGCTAAGGAGCAGCTGGACCTCCATCTCTCCAGCAGCACGCTGGGGCTGAAGGTAATTGGCACCAAAATGGGGGTCACATCGTCCATTCTTTCCAGGAAAATAAGTGTTAGCATTTTGCAAATTATTACCCGGCAGGCTAATGCCCCTGCTTTCTACTCCCTGGGTAACTACTGCTCTTTACTAGAGCAGCTTCACCTTGCCCCTGCAGCTGGTTCACCCCGAGATGCCAGGGTGTCCTTCACTGTCCAAACCATGAGCAGTGACAGAGGATCACATTCTGACTATACCCTGCCACTGCTAGTCCAGTCCATCTGCTGACCTCCACAAAGCTATGAATTATGCTCCTAAGAAAATCCCAACGAGGCTGAGATGCATCAAGGGCTGATGGGCACCTGGCTCTCCGTGGTTGGAGTCCTTGTGTAATCTAAAAGCCCTTTAAATCTCTTCTCTGCCTATCCACCTTGCAGTCTTTCCCCAGCCTGAGAAAACAGATGGCAGAGAAGATCCCGCTCTGACAGGTGGACTTCAAAGGATTTGATGGACAGGATGAATCATTGAATCATAAAAACATAGAATAACCCAGGTTGGTAGGACCTCAAAAGATCGTTTGGTCCAACCTTTCATGAGACAGGGACATTAGATGAGATTATCTACCACGCTGTTCAATTGCATTTTGAAAACCTCCAGTGATGGTAAGTCCACCATAGCCCTGGGGAAGTTGTTCCAGTGGATGACTGATCTCACTGTTAAAAATTCTCTAGCAAGATGAAAGCTCTCCTGGTGCCACTTGTACCCATTGCCCCATGTCTTCTCCATGTTGCTCCTTGTGAAGAGAGAGCCTCCATCCTCCTTGTAGCTGCCCTTTAAGTGCTGGAATACTATGATGAGGTCCCCCCGAGCCTTCTCTTCTTGATGGAGAAAAGGACTGACTCCTTCAGTCTTTCCTCATAAGGCAGGTTCTGCAGCCCTTTGATCATCTTCATGGCTCTCCTCTGGACTCCTCTCCTCTGGACTCTCTCCAGTCTGTCTGTGTCTTTTTGAATTGTGAGGGCCAGAATTGGGCACAGTACCCCTGAAGTGGCCTGACAAGGGTCGAGTAGAGTGGGATGATGACATCTCTTAGCTCTGCCAGTAACACCTCTGCAGATGCAGCACAGGATCTGATTTTCCTCTGTTGCTGTATTTGGCTTTGGATTGCTTTTTTAATTAACTTTTGTAATCACGTGTGAGCAAATCTACCCACACTCCAGCTCAGGTGTGGAGCACCTGGGCTTGGCACACACAGGCTGGTGCTGCTTTCAGCTGGCGTCCTGCTCAGGCAGCTCAGCTACCGTTTGCTTGGTGGCCACCTTCCCATAAAGAGTGTTATAAACTCTCCACTTTTCATTCTAAAGCATCTCATAGCCAAAGTCTCCCGAGTGGCAGTAATTTGGAAGCAACCCAAAGCAGAGGATGTCAGCGCCTCTTTTCCATAGCATTTGAGAGTTGAGTGCCTGGGACCTCCTGCTCCAGCTCTTCCCTCTCCCAGAAAGATGACTAGACATAGCACGAAGCAGTGGGATTACCTGCAAAATCTGTTAATTTTCCCTATTCTTATTTTATTATTTTCTGCTTAGTCCTAAAGATCATGAAGAAAAGTTAAAAAATAATGTAAAAAAAAAAATCTTCACTTGTTATGTCTGGGGTTGTAAAAGATTTGCAATGGCTGAACATAATATGTTGTTTTGACTCCCTGAAACTATCTTCTGAGGCCACAACTAAAGCTCCTCTCCCTCCTCAGCCCTGGCTATGAATTCACACACACTAATTTATTTGGAGCTGTTCCATAGACATTATTAATTATTATCGCTTAGATAGACACAGAATCTGCTTAAAAGAAGAAAAAAAAACCTCCCTGCATTTCCTTCCTGCCCTAAGATTTCAGGAGGGCTTTCCTGGAGGTGGAACTGAATGATGCTCATCAACCGGGTGGAGTTCACGCTGAGATAAGAGACAGTGAATGGGCTGCTTCCAGTGCTTGGCAGAGCTGTAACTGCCCCTTAAACTTCTACTTAAGCTGGTGACCTTCTAGTGGCACCTCCGTGATGGTTTGCCATGCTGAGGTGAAAGGCATTGCCACCGTCTCGGCGGGCGGTGGCGGTCAGGGTGCCAAAGCGTCGGCCTGAGTTTGGTAGCAGCGCTGACAGCTGTGGCTGTTGGCAGCCAGGTTGTGATGTCTGAGAGGGCTGGAGGTCAGGTGGCCGAGTTGTGCTGCCAGAGGTGTCGTCTTTACAATGAGATGGATAAATGAGGGTCCAGATTAGTCATGGTCAATTAGAAGGATATCACACCACTTCTTGGAGAGGGATTATTAGTGTGGGTGTTTTGGCCAAGCTCCAGTTATCTTCTCCCCTACTCTGTGAGCACTTTCCCTTGCTAATGATCCAAACCCGTAATGTGGTGTCATTACTTGTTGCTGAAAAGCAGCACTGTTTTATTCCAGAGTCCATTGCACATCAGTAATGGTCTGAGCGCTCTGGCTCTACGTGACGCTTTCACGCACACCAAAACCCTTCATGGCATCAACTGACACACAAATCCTTGCTATTAGCGTGGTGTGGCAGTTCTCATCCGATGTCTGTGGAGTGTAGTCCCAACCACGTGTCTCCTTCCAGATAGGCTGGAAGATCTGTGTTTTCCCTTCTGGACCACAAACACTTCCTGCTGAACAGACCGGCCTTTGCGTCTGCAGGCCTGAGAAGCGCGAGGCCGTTACGGAACCGTGCTCTGTAACAGCTTCACCTGGGAAGAGCCATCCAAATGAGCTGTGCTCCAACCCCTTCCAGCGCCTGGAGTTACCATAAACTTTGCAACGAGGAAAGGAATTGTCTTGGGGAGTCTGCAGCTGGTGCTGTACATTAGCAATGCCTAGCAGTTAGGCACAGGAGTCACCACGCTTCGCTGTTCGAGAACAAGGGCTTATTTAAAAAGAAGAAGCGGGAGGGGGAAGAAAAAATCCACAAGCTGACCCTATTTTTGTGCCGTTGAGCCCGAGTCGAAGTTTTATTAAAGATTTCCATTCGGCAGAACCATCTAATAAATCTTACTGGTTAACAGTCAGAGGAGGAGGAAGAAAATGCTTTTCTGGTGTCTGTTGGGAATTGCTGGTACTAAATTAGCTGCTCTGGAATTATTGCTGGCACCATCACGCTGCTGCTCGTGGAGGCTCTCTGTAGCACACGCCTGTTTGCACGCTGCCTGCATCCTAAGCAAGCAGAATATGGAATTTTTAATCATGCACAGAAACGCATTCAGTATTCTTTCTGCTCGTAGAAAAAGAAACCCTTGAAGGGCATAGCAGGAAGGGAGGACTGCAAAGGGAGGACTTGCCAGCGCTGGAGGGGAAGGATGCCTTTGCAAGTCTTTCTGGAGGGAGGAGTCCAGCCCAGCAAGGTGTGATCATCTCAGCTCTTCATCCCTGTCAGCTGCCGTCTGCCGCCTCTGCCTCCAAAGATCCTGCAACCTCGGAGCTGCCAAACCGGGACGGGGTCCCTGTGGCAAACGGGACGCTCTTTGCCTGATGCTTGGGAAATGTTTAGTATTTCCCTCACACATCCCGTGGAAGGTGTTCACGACCTGTGTGTGAACTCTCAGTGAATTTTACAACACTTCAGGCATATTATTGCTTTTTTGCCCACTTGGCACCATCCCTCAAAAGGTGAATTCTAGGCCAACACGAATCTCTTATTGACTTCTGTCAGTCTGGGCTTAATCTGAAAATGATGCTCAATTTGCTCTTCTGTTGATTGTGAGCCGGAGAGCTGAACCGTTTTTTTCCTTTTCCATTTTTCATTACAAGCAATATAACTTGACATTAAAACCATTTGAATGGACGTTTAATTTTTTACAGGTGGGGAACGTCGCACACATTTCTGTTCCCCATGCTCAAAGCCATCACGCTCCCTAGTCACTAACACGTACAAACAGTGCAGATAAAAATAAAAGTGATGCGGTCAAGATTTTTCTCAGCAAATTTGGTATCGAGTGATTCCTGGTGAGAGGAGATCAATACCATGCAGTTAATTTTTAAGTTGTTTATGTTGCCGCTTTTAAACCATGTTTTTTGTGATCCATGCTAATGAGTGGAATGAGGAATTTATAGATTCATAGACTAAAGTCAGAAGGGATCTCTGTGCTTAGTTAGTCTGAGCTTGTGTATACACAGGCCACGGACTTTTCCCCAGGCAGCGTCTCTCTTGGAAACGTATCTAATCTCCTCTTAAAAGCACAGTGTTGGAGAGTTTGCTTCCTCCCTTGCTGGTTTGCTGTTTAATTATCCTTGCTGTTGGGAAAATGCCTCACTTCAAGGCTGAGATGTTCTAGCCCTCGTAACCTGCTATGTCTCTGTCTGCAAGACTGAAAGCTTTTCTGCTTGCTCCCAGTGATCAAGTCTCCTCTCAGCCTTTCTTTGATCGACTCCTTAAATTTCATGTCAAAGATTTGATTTGCAACCCGGAGTCATTTTTGCAACTTCTCTTTGAACTTCTGCTGATATTTCCAGATGTTGATGCGTGGACCCAAGACCTGCATTTATCTCACCAATGCCATATGCAGCAGCACTCTTTATTTACAGCTTCAGTTTGTTTTCATTTTCATGGTAGGGCTCATATGATACATTCAATATTGCATTGACCTTTTATCCACCGCATTGCGATGAGAGCTCGTGTTGTGTAGCTCTGAGTGGCCTCCTTTATGTCCTCCTCTGAGTGCCTGACTTTCTAAGGGGAGCAGGGCTGCTCTGACCGTGCTTCCTCCATGTATCACTTTGCATTTAAAATACTGCTGCTAGCTTGAGACCGTCTGAGACCTGCAGATAAAATACTGGCTAAAATAGCTCATTCTGTAACATTTTTACCCACTAAGTGTTACACCACCTGCAGCCTTTACCAGGGGAGTTTTTCTATTGCCTGGATTGTTGGTAGATATATTAAATAGCATTGAAGAAGAATCAATGCTTGCTACCGGTGGCCTTGCTCAATGATATCTTCTCATTAACAACTACATTTTGAGATCTGTCAGTGAAGCAGATTTAATCTCTCTAATGTGTGCCTTGTTAATTCCATATAATACCAGCCAAATACCTTGGAGAAATCGCAGTATGTTACAGCATCACAGTTGTCTTTAGCAGCCAGCCGTGTTTTATTAAAAACCAAAACAAAGAACCCAATTGCACCCCCCTCCAAAAGCGAAAGACCAACAGGTTGGTTTAACAAGATCTATTTTCCAGGAAAGCACATTGATTGCTGTTCATTATATTATTAGCCTCTAGTTATTTGTTGATGAAATCCCAAATTAGCCACTCTGGTATTTTGCAGAGGACCAAGATGAGGCTAAGTGAGACCACTTAGCCTGATATCGGTACTTCGCAGAATTAATTGCTGTGCTAAAATTCTCCCTTTCACCTTTTCAAAATACAGAAACACTTTGGCAGTGCCCTGATCCATCCTGAACCACAAGAGTTATTGTAAGAGTTATTAAAAATCAACATTAGTGGTTCAATCAGCTTCTCAGTGAATTCTCTAAAGATGCCTGCGTGTAAGACAGCTGGGTTGCCTGATTTGAGAACTTAATTTCTGAGTTCACATCTTTCCTTGCTGCCAACTGCTTTTGGTTCACTTTCAAACAGAGATAAGAAATATCCATGCATCAGTCTGGGTTAAACTTTGTAACTTAGCAGCAGCCAGTTTTTAATCTATTTGTTACTGCTAACCTCCCTACTTTCCCTATTTCCATACACACTTTTTAATTTAGTTTTTGTCATAGATTTTACATTCCCTTTTGGCTGAAATACTTTTCCTTTAACATTCTGCAGCACATTTAAGAATTTTTGAAATCTGCCTTTTTTGTCATCCAACTGGGATATACTTAATTGGTCCTTTTTCTGGTACCTATCCCACTATAAATGTAGGTTTCCAGCCCACTATTGCTTTAGGTGTTAGAAGAAAATGTCTCTTACAAGTTTGAAGTTAGTTTTTACTGACAGGTGTCATATTCTACTTAAGCAAAGCCAGTTTATTATGGTGCCTAAGCAGCAGCTAATATTTAGGTCACCAGCTTCCTTGGTCCATCACCAAGGTCTCCATCTGGATTCCCTTCAAGCATCCCTTCACTGTAGAAACACTGGGAAGTTTCCAGGTGAGATGCCCAGCCAACAGCCCATGCTTGAAGTCACCCATGTAGTTTCTCTTGTAGTGTATTCCACGTACTTACTTAGCTGATTTTTGGTATGCTTTACAAAACAGAGATGTTCAAAGAGCAGTGCATTCCTCTCTACAGGAGGATACAAGAACGTATCAAATGTACAAGTCTCTCCAGTTCCATTTTACTGGTAAGGGCTCTAATCCTGAGCTGCACCATACCCTTTACTTCTGGCTTTCAGGAGAAAAATATCATGACCACTGCAGGCTGCACCTCATTCCTCTTCACATCCTGCTAGAGCGGAGGGACAAGGAAGACCTGTCCTTAGCACAGGATGCACAGGGCTGTGGCCAGCCTGGATGGAGCCAACTGCTCAGACACCTTTACTTACAAGAAAATCTGCTTCGGCAGCCAAGAGAGGGCGCTCCTTAAATTAATAACAGAAAGGGAAAGAAAGGACAAAACCAGAAAAAAAAACAGCAAAAAGAGAAAAACTGATCATGCTTTCTTAAAAAGGAATTTTCTCATCTGCACCAAAGTGAAAGGTTAAATGCAACAAGTTAAAATGGTTTTTTTCAGCCGTAGGATGGGGGATAGGGACACCCCTGGGGCAAGGAGCAGAGCTGTTGGCCGAATGTTTGGGAGACGTGGGTCGGTTGTGGGCCCAGCTGCTGCTCCACTGCTGCTGTTCCTCCCACCCCAGCCAGTGTTTTGCCTCAACGCTTGCCCAGCACAACCCCTCTGCCCTGGTTTTGCTCAGTGTCTCAAGACCCTGCTGCACTGGACATCAATAACAAGCCCTGACCCAGTGCCAGTGCGTGGGGCAGTGTTTGCAGACCAGCAATGGCTTTTCCCTGTGAAACCGATAGCTCAGCCAGTCCCAGCACAGGGAGCTGCTCTGCGAGGGGCTGGCACTGCATAAAGCCTGAAAGAAGCCCACCTTTCTGTAACAGCCATGTAATACCTTTCAAAAGGCCTTTAAGTTCTGCCAGTTCCTGCCATGGGTGCCAAGTTCTATTTTTGTCAGCCAATTTGGGATGTTTGTTAAACCTGTGACCAGGACCAGGGAAGCGAGCCCAAAACCCAATCAAAAGCAGGTAATAAATAATGATTAATATCACTCTGTGGTGCTTACTCAGTTTTGTTTTGTTTTTTTTTTCTTTCAAGGATCTTTTAGCTAGCTAGCAAAAACATGTTCCACATTATGGTCTTCTCTTCTACAGAGGGTATTTATCATCCTCCAGTTACACATAGCAAACTGGGGGAAACAGCACTGGAGGAGCCCAATGCACATCTCTCCCTGTGATGCGTCGTGCCTGAACACGAAGAGACGCATGAGCCGTAGCTGGGTCCTGGATGTGCACTTTGGGAAATGCTGCAGCACTAAGCACCTACAAAAAAGAGATGAGGAAACCCCCCAGACAATAGACACCTCCCTTCCCCTCTCCCCTTCGCTGTTACGTTGTATTAGCTTATTTATCAACAGAAAATATGAAGGCAACCAGTAATTCAGTTTTAATGTTTTTTTCTCACCTGCAGAACTGCCTGGAGTGGTTCATGTTGGGACCTGCTTTAATATTGCCTTTCTCTGGGTCATAGATGGTGGTTGCTCGTGCATAAGCTCCTCCAAGAATAAAGATGAACCCATTGAGAGTGACTGCAGGAGCATATTTGTTATCTGTCAATGGAAAGCAACACTGAGATCAGTTTTAGGCTCAGGTTTGGAGACTGTTTTTGTATTTATACATTCCCCTTATTTATAGATAAGTCACGTTTCTCTAAACCTCCAAGGTTAGGGAAAGAAAAATGAGGAAACCTTTCCTGGTTTTGTTCTCCTCTCTTCAAGTTCTCAAAGGCACTTTTAAAGTTCATCAGTCCTTCATCCCCCAGTATATGTCTTCCTGTAAACTGGTAAAGTACAATTATCCTCTCCTAATGGAGTCACTGTGAAAGCTCCACTCTTACATGTGAAATTAAGATGTCAAGTTGTTTCAGAATTTTGAATTGCTGCAAATTTTAACTCAGATGCTTCCCATGCCTGTGCAGCAGCTCAGTACAGTAGAAACCCACAGCACAGAGACCTGCTTAATAATATCCAATAGTTGATTCTCTTTTGTATGCTGCTTTCCCATGTGGGAAGGTCACCTACATAATCCTGAAGATTTTCTGAGACCCATTCCCCCCGCCCGCCCCGGCGGCGCCGCCCCCCGCCACCCCCCCCCACGCCCCCCCCCCCCCTCCCCCCCCCACCACCACCTC
>WUAM01000083.1:252943-341788 GCA_024336885.1 Actenoides hombroni
TCTCTAATTTAAACCCGTTACCCCTTGTCCTTTCACTACAGGCCCTTGTAAACAGCCCCTCTCCAGCCTTCCTGTAGCCCCCCTTCAGGCACTGGAAGGTGGCTAGTAGGTCTCCCCGGAGCCTTCTCTTCTCCAGGCTGCAAGAGAGAGATGGGCTTAAACCAGCCCCAGCAGCTTTACTTTTGGCATTTGCTTACGTGTTGCGTGGTTTGCACGGTAACCTCGAGGTTCTTGTAAAAACAACTTGTTCCATTAACTATTTAATGAGGGATTTAATTCAACAGGAGTTAAGCAAAAGCTGATGAATTTCTCCAGAAGACTGATCATTTCTCTTAACCGGGGTTTGAACTAGTTAAACTAGAAGGAAAAGTATGGTTTTTATGCTGTCTTCTGTTCCAGCATGGCCATGGGGTGCTCTGGCTCAGTTCATCTCACCCCATGTTGGTGCATGCCCAGGGGCACGTACCAGGGTGCAGCACCCAACAGGAAAACAGACAAAACATGTTATGGGTTAAAGTTGGGCTCCTATTATGCTGAGTATCTACAGACATATGTCAAAAAACCAGGGACGTATTAGGAAAATGTCACTGATCCTTGGGAACAGATGGGAAGAAACTAATTCATCCAGAAAATAGAACAAGGAGTATTCAGTTTCTTCTCGGTGCCACTAAGCCACTGTAATTCATCAGAAAGACTTATCTGTCCTAACAACTCGTCTTGCATCCCATTTCAAATCAGACTTGCATATGTGACATTTTTTCCACTTAAGACACTCATCAGAAATTTTCCATATTTAATTATCACATCTTCCTGCCTTTTTTTTTTTTTTTCCCTTCAACTAACACTACTTTGCAGAAGAATAAACCTCTCAGATGAGAAAAAAACCAAACTCAGCTCCCAAATCTCACAGGGAAATTATCTGGGGTTCCCTCAAGACAGAAACACTGACTTCTCAGGAGACTGAATCACTGATTTCATATTCCTTTTTGTTAAAGAAAGAGAGGGAAACCCCTTGGTTATTTTCACAGTGACTTTTTTTTTTTTTCCTTTTCAAATAGGCAGACAGTCTGATATAATTTTTCTTTCTTTTAGTAAGAGGTGATTGTGTTTGATTCTCACCATTTTTGTCAATCACCACGTATCTGTTATCTTTTTATTGCTTTTCACTTTAGCTACAATTTCATAATTTGATAATTTGATTGAAAGTTAAGCCCCAGATAGAGAAACAGAGAAATCTTTGCTGTTTCTTTCAGGAAGGGACAAGTTCACAGCAAACACTTTCCTGATCCTGATGAAGATATGGACGAAAGACACGAGATGCACCCCTCTGGAGACAGGTAGAGAGAAAACGTTTATTTCTGTTTTGCTCCATGGAGGCAGAAATTGTTCCTGGATACAGGGAGCTTGGAAAACTCAAGCCATCATTCCTGCTACCTAGATGTGGATGACCACTTTCAGTCTTTAACCTTGCTTCATCCCAGGTGCTACCCACACTCCTCCCTTGTTGTCCTTTCCAGGGCTTGGTAACTTCATGCAAACACTCAGGAGACTCCAAGTTCTGATGCTGCTCTAAGTCCTTAATATGCTCATAGTGCAAGGTGGGTGGTTAGGGAGCCTAATTTTACAAAAGCATGTTCTGGTTGGGCTTTTTGGTCAACACTGCTGGGCATGAACATGAGCTTCTGTGGGTCAGAGGCTTACTGTGGGATACAGGGACACTGGTTATTTCAGAAGTCTGCCAGAGAGAAGGAAGAGAGGGGAGAGGAAGCATGGAAACAGAGAAGCAGCCTCCTTTCCCCTCCAAAACTCGAGCGTTGAGGCTGTCAGATACAGTAATCCATTTCAGACTGGAAAATCTTAAATGAGATTTGTGCAGGACAGCAAGCACACTTGAGATTAAAAGGCAGAATAAACGTAAAGGAAATAATAGATAAAAGGTACTCTTCTCTCCAAGTGGCTAACATTATAACATCACTCTCCTTTGCCGGCGCTATAGGAAAATATGCAAGTATTTCTAGTCTAGTGACAGGTCATTCATTGCAGGAAGGGGTATGCACTCAATGACAATCCTTCAGCCGGAGGTGTGCTTCACATGGGGTTGACAATTTAATCCACAGGTGAGCTCCTCACTTAGTTACACCAGCGTGCTGTCTGTGATGTGTTCCGTGGCTCTCGTGTCTCTCGGTACATTATATGGTCAAGTAGCACAGTTCCCTTCCATGATTGCTTAGAGATCTTACGTTGCCTTCCAGTAAAGCACTTGGTCAGAGACTGAAGTGGCATTATAATGAATGGCAGCAGCACTTCACATGGAAAAAGGTTATTAAAACCAAGCTAGCCAAACATTTTTAGCAGGAGTAAGAAATGCTGGCATGCCGGCAGTCCAGATATAACACCAACTGAAGGGTGTCCCTGCAGGCACAGGCAGGGTGGGATTGATGCACATGATGAAGTAGAGTGGAGAAAGGAGACTAGTTAATAGAAACTAGATCTATTTTAAGAGTAAGTGCCCCTTTCCGCCCCCCCCCGCCGAATACTATGCAGACAAGCTCAAGAATGGCATAGTAATGGATTGGGTATCGTCCCTTGCCTGCCCAGAGACTGTGATCTGATCTTTAACAGAGCGTGTGAGGCCGAAGTGCAGATATTGCAATTAACAGCAGGGGCTCAGATGTCAGCCCTTCTGGCACGTTGCTCTCCTGTTAGCTGATTCCTCAGAACGACAGAACCAGTCGCAGGGCCCTACAGTTTCCTCAGCGACCCTGGAGCAAACCCTCCTCAGAGACCCCAAAGTTGAGTGTCCTCACTTGTCAAACACTGCAATTTGCATATGCGTGGTGGGGATCACCCATGCTGAAGCAGAAGGCTTCACCTGCTTCTCTGAGGTAGCCTCAGCTTCAGATTTACGGGAAAAATGTTGATGAACTGAAGAGAGCTGGACAAAGCATGGCCATGCAGATGAAGTAGAGGCAGGAAGTGAAAAGGAGGACATCTGTTAAAGGGCAAACACAAAAATACTGACTTTGCTGGGTAGAGGGCAGGGTAAGGATGTGTAGAGGGAACACATTAAGAGGTGTAAAGGCCAGGATGAGTGGAGAATATGGTATATGCAGAGGGGAAATGGGTGAGGTCAAGTAAAGTAAAATTCAAGCTTACTAGTGGGAAAAACACTAAGAACTAGTCATGGGAAGAAAAATACATTGAAGATTGAGATGAAATACTCATTGCTTTGAGACTTCTAGGTGAGAGCTGGCCAAACCCACACCGAGGCACTGAACTATTGGCCTTGGGGACAGGGACAGGCCAAGACTTATGTCTTATTTTTCTTGCAAAGATTCATGGGAATGATTATGCATTGTAACCAAAATAAGCCACAGAACAGTGCAGTAAAAATGCACAGATGCTGCTAACACTGTCTTCCAGATACTTCTCACATTCTTAGCTCTGTCATTATCTCACTTTGGTCAGATACATCACTCCAGGAGTAAATGGTACGACAAGGAACTAGATACTTGGAGTAGAAACCAGAAATGCTCACAGATCTTCGACCTTTGATGTTCCAATAGTTCTCACACCAGATTTTAAAATGTAATAGTGGTGATGATTAAACACTGGTTTTCTGACAATCCAGAAACCTTAATCAAAACTTGTAATTCTACCAGTACAGACACTGATTGTTCAGGGTATTAAAAAAAAAAAAAAAAAAAGATATATTTTAGTGCCCTGGCATGACAGCACTAAGTGAACTAAAAGGCAGTGACAAGATAATTAGGCTTACTTACAATCACTGACTTTAGCATGTCTATGGTCATCTTGTTAAAAGAGACAAACCTCAGGAAGCTGGTCATGAAATACATTTTTAGTAGAGCTATGTAGGACAGCCTGGCAAGAAATGGAAAGGCAGGTGCTGCGAGTATGTAGCCTGCATTCATTTACTGTTGAAGGACTTCAGCTCAACAGCAGCAAAGTTCTTGTATCTCAAAACACAAGAAGGGGATGTGCAAAGTGGTTTTCCAGGCTCCATTACCCCACTAACATCAAGCTGTGGGCTGTGCTGCTGCAGGAACAGCTGCCAACTCCAAAGGTAGGGAGGACAGATGCGGGGAATAGGATGGGGCACTCAGAAATACCCTCTCCTCTTCAAACATGGATGTGTGTAATCAACACCTACCCAAGGGCTACCACAGCATCCGTGTGCAACATGTTGGTGAGTGTCATACTTAGTGCACGCAAGCATCCATGCCCCAGCACCACCTTCAACAGGCAGGTGAAGGCCTAAACAAATTCAAACTGTCACTGCTTATTCCTAGAAGAAATCCAGGCAGAAGAGAGGAGGGGCTGAGCAGTATGGACTTGATATCAGTCCCCACTCCGTATCTCCTCTGCACAGGCAGGATGTCAGTGTCCAGTCTGCTTCACCTCCATTCAGATTAGCCAAAAAATTACACTCTGGCTTGCCATGGTTGATGCCAGTGTTGGCTTGGGTTAGGCTGGCAGACAACCCTTTGGAAGAGATGGATCTGTTGGGTTCAAACTTGTGCCATGCTGCACTCAATTCACTATCATAAAATACCACAGTGGCATGAGACAGGTACTACTGGTCTAAAACTCTCCAGAGACCTTGGCTGCTTTCAATACCTGCTTTGACTGTTGCATATCTGAGCATGCTTTAGGTGTTTTTAAATAATCTGTTGTTCTAGCTGAGGTCAAACAGATTTCACTGATATCTGGAGTGACCTTAACCAACACAACTCGCTGTTAGAAGTCTCAGTTGACTTAGCTGAGAGAGACATCTTAAGAATTCATAAATCAACAGCACAAAAAGGCTCTGAGGCTGTCAAAGGCACCCCAGCAGTGATCGTATCAGGGCTTATCTCAGCTCCATTTTGTAAAAAGCACCCCAAGACTCCTTATGCTCCCTCTTTGTTTTAGATAAAAGTTGACTGTACCACACTTGGCATAGCATCCAGTTATTGGGGGATACTTTACAGATACAAGTGAAACTACGGTTCTTGTAGAACTGAAGAAATTAAAGTGTATTTCCAGTATTCCCACTGCCTCTTAGTGAAAATCAAGCATCACATCAGCTCAGTTTCCCAGACATTCTCCATTGGGGTGCAATTTTTCAGGCTCCGTGTTATTTTACTCCATTTCCAAATAAATTGACATCATACATTTCCCAACAAAGACACACAGCAACTCCACATTTCATCACTTACTTTATGCCTTCAGCTTAACTAATTAACTTTGCTTAAACCAAGAAAACATAAATACCACCTTTTCATTTCACCGGTGTCTTTCATGTAAGTTTGTTTGGCAATAACAATACAGGCCCATTAGCACAGTGGGTGACGACCCCAGCTCTGGATGGTTTGGATGATTTTTTTCCAAGCACGCACGGTATCGATGCCTGCTGGACAGTATTAACGAGCCCGGGGAATGGTTTCTTAGCTCCCGTGGCACTCGTGCTATTTTGGCAAGGAAAAGAAACACCTTTTTTTCATAATGCATTCACTTTTTCCATACACTGTTGAGTACAGGAAAACCTCATGCTGTCAGTCGGGGGGATTAACTGAAGGGCAGCAGCTGGAGCCACGTGATGGAAAAAGCCGGGTGCTGGGGCCGTCTGCGCTGCTGCCTTCCATCAACACGGCTTTTGCCGGCTAACACCCTCCCGCTGGGCACTGCATGCTGCATCATGTGCATGTCATGTCATGTTAAGCTGGACACAAACGGCAGCAAGGGAGTGGGAAAGTGGCAGCGCTGGCTGCACAGGGTAGGCTGTGACTGTACCCGCTACCTCATGAGCTGATCTACTAGGGAACCCCGAGAAGAGAGTCATCATAATTACATCAAGAGGAGCAGCTTATTTTAGCTTTTTGAATATGCTTAGACCTTACCTGAATACCTTATAACTGTGCTGCTATAATTTATTACTTGCTACTCCTGTTGCTCTACCAGGCTCAGTGCTGAGACTGATTTTATTTAAACAAGGCACCTCATGTCACAATTTCAATGCGACTAAGAGGTTCAGAATGGTGAATCACTGGCAGAGGTTGCCCAGAGAGGTGGTAGGTGCTCCATCCCTGGAAACATTCAACATCAGGTTGGATGGGGCTCTGAGCAACCTGATCTATTTGAGGATGTCCTCACTTAACTGTAGCGGGGGTTGGACTAGATGGCTTTAAAGGTCCCTTCCAACCCAGAAAAATGATTGAAATGATTGAAAAAGCGAGACATCCCAAAGCAGCTTCTCAGCGATGACTGTGTAAGCGCTGTCTCTTTGGCCACCCCAGTACAGCCAGACTGAAGGCTGCCCACAGCCACTCAGAGCAGAGCAAGTGGCCTGGGTCGACTGCCACCCTGCTGCAACATCCCTGTGAAGCTGAACAATAAACGCCATTTCCAATAGAAGCCTAAACACTCGGGGTGCAAATCACCATAGAAAGCAAATAAGTTTCAGTCTGCTGAACACTATATTAAGTTGGAAGGAAGTGTGTTGGCTGCTATGGTGGCAAATTTGGCCTCTTGTCTTGCTCTTTATTCTGTAAAATGTTTGGTGAACTCAAGGTCATCACAAACTAACAAACACAGTTTTAATAATCTACATGTCTTGGAGATTTCAGCCTCTGAAGCACATAGGGCTTTGGACACTGATAAATCCCAGTTAAGAATGACCATCACCTCCCACAGGGCCGGTGGTACGTTAACAAACCCATGAGTAATAATCCATTGGTAATAATCCATGGTGCTGTAACAATCCATGAGTAATAATCCAGGGTGCTTTAAAACTGCGTGGAGCAACACAGGATGCCAGGATGAAGTTTCACTGCACTTTGTGATTTTTTGGATCTAAAATTACTAGTTGTCCCTACCTAATAACTGCTTTCCTTTCTCCTCTACTTTGAACTCATCACTTTTAGCTGATAACTAGCTGTATTAATGAGTGACAATTGCCTTCAATAAAGATCCAGATAATTACCAATCTGGTATAACATACCAAGCTTTCCTGCCAATCTGTTGTAAATATATCTCCCTTCACCTCCCAACTCCTTTGCTTTCCACAAAGGCGCTACGATCACTACGATACCTGTAGCACAGAGATTTCTGTCGCAATAAGGGTTTCCTCCAACCCCGTGCATCCCTTACCGATCATTGGAGACTCGATAAAACTCCAGGAATTAGTCTGAGGGATGTAGGACTGCAAGACCCCCGCCGCTCGGCCAGCTTCGTTCACCCCACCGAAGACGTAGATCTTCCCGCCGCAAACAGTCGCAGCGGCCGAATGGACGGCCTTCGGCAGAGGAGCGATGGTCTCCCACTGGTTGGTTATCGTATCGTACCTAGGGTGACAGCAACCGGAGTGAGTGGAGATGACAACGACGCCGGGTGAAGAGGAAAGACAGGATAGTCAGGCAAAGAAAGCAGGCTGGGATATAACAGAAAGGCAGCTTGACAAGGAGAAGAAAAGCAGAGGTGGAGTGTGTTCTTTCGTGTTCTACAAATTCAGCCACTTGGTAAACAGTGTAATTAATGCTTCTTCTAAGCTTTTAAAATATTGAGAAAAGCCCAGAGAAAGCTGGTTCTATTTTCTGTATATGCTTCTCCAATCTCATTATAGTCCAAGCTAAAGAAATTCAGGACATGTTTGTTGAGATGTTTTCCACTAATTAGTTTCTTTTAATGAGTACACAATGAGATTATTCTTGCAAATCAGTGCAGTGATATCCAATAGCAACTGCAGACAGGCGACTGTTAATATACTTCAGTTGTTCAGCTTCTGGAACACATCTCACCTGCAACATAACACGACCCGATAGCTCTTTTTACTCTAGTTAACTGACCAGAGACACACATTTCGTGCCAGAATAAGTTGCTTCCATTTAGTTTTCATCACGCAAACCAAACCACTGTGCTTCGCTGGGATGCTGCAAACATTCATATGCTGGCGTAAGATTTCACCATCACATCCATATCTGACATGAACCAAACAGAAGAGTATGGATGAAAGGGCTAAATTAATTTAAGGTCACCGGTAGCTGGTTTAATTAAAGCATTGACCATAAGGGATGTGCAGTTAATAATCTATGGATGAAGATTCATTTTAGACACTGTCACAAGTACAGATGTAATTTTTTTTGTAAAAGATTTTTTTTAAAGATAATGTGGCGGGGATCCAAATAGCTGCTCTAAAATGAGTCTTGGAGACAGTGGAAAATAATGTGAGTTTTAGGCTTCTCCATTTCCATGTAATAGCATATTCAGTCAAATAGGAGCTTCCTGCATAGTGATTATTCAGAATTGTTGACTGCAAGAACAGAAGCCCTCATCACCCATTCAGTGCTTTGGCTTTTAATATTAGTGATATGCAATATGCAAACATGAAATGAATCCATGGCTGTGAACCCATCTGTAAAAACTGATTTAACAACAGGGGAATTATCCCTTTGCAACATGTCCTTCAAATGCTCACTGCCCAAACCTGGGGAAGGAAATGAGAGAACTGGCTACCTGGAATATGGAGAAGGCTGTGGCACTCAATGACTTTTTTGCCTCAGTCTTCACAGGCAGGTGCTCCAACCACACTGCCCAAAGCACAGAAGGCAAAGGCAGAGACTGGGAGAATGAAGAACCACCCACTGTAGGAGAAAATCAGGTTTGAGAACATCAAAGGAACCTGAAGGTACACAAGTCCATGGGACCTGATGAGATGCATCTGTGAGTCCTGCGGGAACTGGTGGCTGAAGTGGCTAAGCCACTATCCATCATATTTGAGAAGTCACGGCAGTCTGGTGAAGTTCCCACTGACTGGAAAAGGGGAAACATAACCCCCATTTTTAAAAAGGGGAAAAAGGAGGACCCGGGGAACTACAGGCCACTCAGTCTCACCTCTGTGCCTGGCAAGATCATGGGCTGGATTCTCCTGGAAACTATGCTAGGGCACATGGAAAATATGAAGGTGACAGGTGACAGCTAACATGGCTTCATTAAGGGCAAATTGTGCCTGACAAATGTGGTGGCCTTCTATGGCAGGGTTATAGCACTGGCAGACAAGGGAAAAGCAACTGATGTCATCTACCTGGAGCAGTGCAAAGCATTTGACACTGTACCACATGACATCTTTGTCTCTAAATTGGAGAGATGTGGATTTGATAAATGGACCACTCAGTGGATAGGAATTGGATGGATGGTTACACTCAAAGAGTTGCAGTCAATGGCTTGATGTCCAAGTGGAGAGCAGTGAAGAGTGGTGTTCCTCAGAGGCTGGTATTGGGATTGGTGCTGTTGAACATCTTAGTCGTTGACATGGACAGTGGGATCGAGTGCACCCTGAGAGTTTGTTGACAACACAAAGCTGTGTAGTGTGATAGACACGCTGGAGGAAAGGGATGCCATCCAGAGGGACCTTGACAGGCAGGCCTGTGCAAACACTACGAAGTTCAGCAAAGCCATGTGCAAGATTCTGTGCATGGGCCTGGGCAACTCCAAGCACAAATACAGGCTGGAGATGAGTGGATTGAGAGCAGCCCTGTGGAGAAGGACTTGTGGGTATTGATGGATGAAAAGCTGGACATGAGCCATCAATGTGCAGTTGCAGCCCAGAAAGCCAATTGCATCCTGGGCTGCATCAAAAGCAGTGTGGCCAGCAGGTCAAAGGAAGGGATTCTGCCCCTCTACTCTGCTCTCAGGAGACTCCACCTGGAGTACTGTGTTCAGCTCTGGAGCCCCCAGCATAAGAAAGACATGGACCTGCTTTAGTGGGTCCAGAGGAGGGCCGTGAAGATGATCGGGGGCTGAAGCACCTGCCTTATGAGGACAGGCTGAAAGAGTTGTGGTTGCTTAGCTTGGAGAAGACTCGACTCTGGGGAGACCTTGTAACAGCCTTACAGTAGTGAAAGGGGGCCTACAGGAAAGATGAGGTTGGACTCTTTATCAGGGAGTGTAGTAATAGGACAAGGGGCAATGGTTTTAAATGGAAAGAAATTTAGATTAGATTTAGATTAGATTAGATTTAGATTAGATATTAGGAATAAGTTCTTCACTATGAGTGTGGTGAAACACTGAAACAGGGTGCCCAGAGAGGCTGTAGATGTTTCATCCCTGGAAGTGTTCAAGGCCAGGTTGGATGGGGCTTTTCTGCAACCTAGCCTAGTAGATGATGTTCCAGCCCAAGGCAGGAGAGTTGGAACTTTAAGGTCCCTTCAAACCTACATCTTTCTATGATTCATTCTATGAAAATAAAAGGGAGAAATTATATAAATGGTGGAAACAGCACAAAATAATGTGCTTAATAAAAATGCATTAATGAGTTTCCAAGTAATATAACTGAAAGTAATTAACACACTCATAAAACTAAGGCAAAAGCAAGAGGGAGACAACCTTTAACTAAAACAAAATTAGAAAAGTCCCTTCTAATGAGCACGGAGAACTGCCTTGTACAATGCTCTAAATTAGTTACTAAGAAATTAAATTCATCTACAACAAGTGATCAAAGCGGAGAAATCTAATGAGATTAAACAACATGGTGCTGGGAGCATTCAAGGTGACACACCTCTATTGGGCTGATTCTTAACGGTCGGTACCAAACCAGACCCTGCAAATGCATTTTGACTGCACCAGAGACTCCTCCAGGTAAGACACCATAGGCTGCATCTCCTGCACTTGCCCACAGCACTGAGGGCAGCAGCACTTAGGTCCATCTGAGCAGATAGGCAAAAATCTTGCGCACTATAAATAGTTTCATACGCCGCTGTTGGGTTACACTTCGCTAATTCACCTACTGCCCTAATCTGGTCTTGGTAATTTAATTCGTGGTGTCTTATTAAAAGCTGATTAAGAATTAGGTTATAATTGGTTAGGAACTGTGAAAAGCAATAAAGCTGAGAAGGGCTGACCTAATGTTCCTTCCTAGTTCTTTATATCCTGAGATATAAATTATACCCCTCACCTGATATGTATTGTCTCACGCCATCCGTTCTGACAGCACCAGGAGCTTTTATGGCCAAAGTGGTCTGAGACGAGATGGTGAGTAGACATGCTGCTTTCCCTGGTGCTGGCAGAAGTACCTGTCAGACCTCAGTTCCCAAGACAGACACATTCCTGCTAATGACTTTATGATTTTCCTAATACATTTTTGGGAAGGAGGGGTTATATCCTTCACATATGCTGAGGGCTGGGGGTGGCTGAAGACCATGTCTCTGTAGGAACACTGGAGAAAGGTTCAAATTACAAAAACAATCAACCTTTTCCTGGGTGAATTTCACTATTGTAACCTCAGGTCCCCTACCCCCCCCCTTTTTTCACCCACTTCCACTGCTCTCCATTTATGCTCTACAATGACAGAACTGATCTTTATTTCTCCTACCCTCCTTCATCTGCCACTGGGAAACCAAAGATGGTAATTTTCACTTCATCTGCTGAAAGCTAATGGCTGCAAATCTACTGGATATAGGTACAAGTGGGGCATCTTAAAAAACCACTCATCTTCAGATTATTTGGTTTAAAAATACCAATGAACTGTAAAGCAGACAGAATCCTTGTCCACCTAACACAGGCATCTAACATGGGTTTTACACAGGCTGCTCAGTGAAGCAATCCTCTTAAGTAAGTGCCTAACTTACACCTGGGGCTGAAGAAGAGAAGTTGGTGCCTTCAAATCTGATACCTGTCCACTGAGCCCCTCCATCCCCTGGGAATTTATTCCTCTGGGTCACCTCTTCCTTGCAAAACTCAGACCTGGTTTCTAGTCTGTATTTTGCTTCAGCTCCCATCAACCGGAAAGTTCTGTTTGCTTTTTTTTTTTTCTTGTTGGATTATAAAGCTGTATACTACCAAATCTTTCTCTTCCATGTATGGACTTGCAGAAAATAATAAAGTCACCTTTTCATCTTCTATGGGCTAAACTAAGTAGTCTAAGCTCCTTACGTCTCTGGAAGGCAAGTTTCCATCATTTTGGTCTATCTCTAGACAGCTCTTAATGTGTTCACACAAGGATTTGCACCAGATTAACTAAATTGGTTTAAAAATGAATAAAGTTAAATCTTTGTAAGCTTCCAGGACAAGAAGTAATGACACCTGCTTTACCTCTCCGCCCTAGGGCCTTTCCCTCTGTCGTGTCATCTCCAGTGTTGCCATCACTCCACTGCCACTAGCACTGGTAGGGCTCCTTGGCTGATGTTAACACTAGCTCTGCTCAGGGGCCAGCAGGGAGGGAACTGATTTAAAGAATCATCTCTTTCCATTAGTCAAGCTTTGCATTTGATTCCCCTGTTTGAAGCCGTAGATGCAGACTTAATGGGGGCTGGCTTCAAGCCATGCAAAGGTTTTTCTTCCCTCTCCTCCGCTGCTCCCTCCAGTCCCAGTGTGTCCATGCTTGTCCTTGGCTATGGGCCTGCCAAACCCATTCAGTTGGCTGAACTTGAAACTTTGAGGCCATCTTCTTTCACATGACTGACTCCTGGTTTTGCAGTCCTTGCATGCTACAGACTCACATGTGGTTTTATACAGATGCCTTCGCATGTCTTCCTCTGCCCCCAGAGCAGTCCTGTGGTCCATGGCCCTGCCGAGCTCTGGGCAGTGGGCTTTCCAATCAGGCAGGATGTGTGCGTCCCCTCCTGTCACTTCACGTGCACTGAGCACCATTGTTTCACCTGACCCTTGTGCAGTCACTATCCTCTCTCTGGTTTATGTTTTATTTATGTACCCATAATATGGCAAATGAGCTGAACTCGGCAGAAAATCCAGCCCAGGCTTGAAGAGAGCATGTGCAGAAACAACAGTGCTGGTTTCCACAAGTCTCTACTTCCAGGACTTCATCTGTGGGCCAGATCTTCCTCTTGCTTCACTCTTTCATTAAATGCCTCCTTTCTTGCTCTCTCCCTACCACCTCAGTATTAACAGCAGAAACCCCTTCATTTCAAGCTGTGTTGTTTGCTTCTCTGCCTTCTTGACTTTTTAATCTCTTCAATACCTGAAAACAGATTTTCTTTCCCTCCTCAGTCTCTTAATTTCTCTCCTGCCAGATTGAGCAGCTATATAAGTATCTTCATTTCTTATAAATTATTATATTTTAATACTATTAATATATTAGCATACAAAATTATATAGTCTACAAAATTACAAACTTTTTTATTCATAAGTATTATAAAATCCTTATGTCGTGGTCAGTCACTTACAGTCATGCACCCTCCAGTTTCTTAGACATTACTGAATTCTGCTTACAGGAAAGCTGCTATTTAGAATAAAGCTGTAGCGTCATATTGATCTGCTCTTCAGATGATTCACACGTTGTTTAAAGTCACATTAATGGATTACTATTTCTTGCCTTTTTTATTTTCTTCTGACTGTTCTGAGGGGCTTAAGAAACTATCCTTTGACAAGGCTGTATAGTTAATTTTCTTAAGATGTCACAGAATGGTAGATTCGTTTAAGTTAGAAAAGACCTTTAAGATCATCAAGTCCAACTGTTAACCCAGCACTGGCAGGTCACCACTAAATCATGTCCCTCAGAACCTCATCTACGTATCTTTTAAATACCTCAATGGATGGTGACTCCACCACTTCCCAGGGTAGCCTGTTCCAATGCCTGACAACCCTTTTGGTGAAGGATTTTTTCCTAATGTCCAGTTTAAACCTCTCCTGGTGCGGCTTAAGGCCATTCCCTCTTGTTCTATTGGTTGTTACTTGGGAGAACAAACTGAACCCCGCCCCTCTACCACCTCCTTTCAGGCAGTTGTAGAGAGCATGGTGGTCTTCCTGCAGCCTCCTTTTCTCCAGGCTAAACAACCTCTGTTCCCTGAGCTGCTCCTCATAAAACTTGCTCTCTAGACCCTTCACCAGCTTCAGTGCTCTTCTTTGTACATGATCTAGCATCTCAATGCCCTTCTTTTAGTTAGAGGCCCAAAACTGAACCCAGCATTTGAGGTACAGTTTCACCTCTGAAAGTTTCACCCTCTGAGTACAGAGGGATGATCCCTGTCCTAGTCCTGCTGGACACACTGTTTCTGATACAGGTCAGGATGCTGTTGGCCTTCTTGGCCACCTGGGCACACTGCTGGCTCATATTCAGCCACTTGTTGACCAGCATCCCCAGGTTCTTTTCCACCAGGCAGCTCTCCAGCCACTCTTCCCCAAGCCTGTAGCACTGCTGGGGGTTGCTGTGACCCAAGAGCAGGACTTGTAACTTGGCCCTGTTGAACCACACACCATGGGCCTTGACCCACTGATCCAGACGGTTCAGATCCCTCTGTACTGCCTCCCTACCCTGAAGTAGATCAACACACCTGCCCAACTTGGTTGTTGTCTGCAAACATACTGAGGGTACACTCAATCCCCTCATCCAGATCATTGATAAAGATATTAAAGAGAACCGACTCAAATACTGAGCCGTGGGGAACATCACTTATGACTGGCCACCAACTGGATTTAACACTCTTTGTTCCCCTGTCTCGTCTCAAGTCATGATTAAGTCAGTCTTTCCAGAAGAATGTTGTGGGAAACAGTGTCAAAGTTACTAAAGTCCAGTCAGACAACAGCCACAGCCTTACCCTCATCCACGAAGCGGGTCACCTTGTCGTAGAAGATGAGGTTCGTCAAGCAGGACCTGCCTTTGGTAAACCTATACTGATTGGGCCTGATCCCTTGGTTGTCCTCTATGTGCTGTGTAGTGGCATTCAAGATGATCTGCTCCATAACCTTTCCTTGCACTGAACTCTGACAGGTCTGTAGTTCTCTGGATCCTCCTTCCAGCCCTTCATGTAGATGGATGTCCCATTTGCTAACCTCCAGTCAACTGGAACTTCCCCAGTTATCCAGGACTGCTGATAAATTATGGGAAGTGGCTTGGTGAGCACTTCTGCCAGCTCCCTCCGTACCCTTGGGTAGATTCCATCTGGCCCCATGTGTCTAACCAGTGTAGTAGGTCACTGATCATTTCCCTGTGGATTATGGGGGCTTCATTCTGCTCCCTGTCCCTGTCTTCCATCTCAGAAGACCAGGTACCTGGAGAACAACTGATCTTACTGTTAAAGACTGAGGCAAAGGCGACATTAGATACCTCAGTCTTTTCCTCGTCCTTAGTCACTGTGTTTCCCCCCACATCCAATAAAGGGTGGAGATTCTCCTTAGTCCTACTTCTGTTGCTGATTTATTTATAGAAACACTTTTTATTATTCTGTATGTCAACAGGCAGATTAAGTTCTAGTTGGGCTTTGGCCCTTCTAATTTTCTCCCCGCAGAACCTCACAACATTCCTTATAGTCTTCCTGAGTTGCCTGCCCCCTTTTTCAAAGGCCATAAACCCTCCTTTTGTTCCTGAGTTCCAGCCAAAACTCTCCCTTCAGCCAGGCCAGTCTTCTTCCCTGCAGTCTTCATTCCCTTCGGCATACTGGGACAGCTGCTCCTGAACTTTAAAGATTTCCTTCTTGAGCAATGTCCAGCCTTCCTGGACTCCTTTGCCATTCAGGATTCCCTCTCAAGGGACTCTGTCAACAAGGCTCCTAAACAGGCCAAAGTTTGCTCTCCAGAAGTCCAAGGTGTCAGTTCTACTAACTTCCCTCCTTACTTCTCCAAGAATAAAAAACTCTACCATTACATGATCACTATGCTCAAGATGGCCTCCAACCTTCACATCACCCATAAGACCGTCTGAGTTTCTGCCTTCCCTAGTTGTCTCCCTCACCAGCTGTGTCAGGAAATTATCTTCCACTCACTCCAGGAACCTCCTGGACTGTTTAGTTTCTGCTGTATTCTATTTCCAGCAGATGTCTGGTAAGTTGAAGTCCCCCACGCGAACAAGTGGTAGTGATTGTGAGCCTTCTCCAGCTGCTTACAGAATATATTGTCAACCTTCTCATGCTGGTTGGGTGGTCTGTAAGATAGACTCTCACCATGGTATCTGCGTTGTTGACCTTCCTCCTGCTTCCCACCCATAAACATTCAACCCTATTGTCACCATCATTAAGATCCAGACAATCAAAACACTCCCCATCATACAGGGCTACCCCAGCACCTCTCCTTCCTATCTCTTCTGAAGAGATTGTAGCAATCCAATGCAGCACTCCAGTTGTGTGAGTCATCCCACCGTGTTTCTGTGATGGCAACTATATCATAGTCTTCCTGCTGTACAATGGCTTCCAGCTCCTCCTTCAGCTGGGCTATTGATCCAGCCACATTTTTGGGGCAACAAGCCCTAAGTCCTACATGACCATGTCTCAATAAAACATGAGGTTCTGAAGCAGTTTCTGAAACTTTTAAAGCTTATTCTTTACACTGATTTTTTTCAGACTGCCTCCCAAGTACACACCGCCAACTAAAGTATCTCCCGATTTTAGACAACCCTATTGTAAACGCGCTGTCAGGTCAAGGGGATTCATCTTCTTTGTCCTTCAAGCAGATAATAACCACAAAGCACCCACATTTCCACACTTTTAGTCACATATATTGACTTGTCAGTATACGCAGTCTTCTGGGCTCTCAAATTGCATATATTACAGGGCCCATCTGTTATCTAAAAACCTAGTTTGTGCATCCACTTCATTTTGCCGCCTCCCAACTCAACTCATATCTCAGAAGAAGACAGAAAGTGTAATACCCTCTCGCCTAACACCTAATGACTCCCTCCCTGTCACACAGAAACTTGCCGGAGGGGCTTGATGGAGAACTGCAGCCGTGCTGTTATTTCCCTAAACACTCATTCCAAAAACATAACTCTCCCTGAACATATAGCCATGTACAGTCACAAAAATGGACTTATAACTCATCCCCTCTGGCACATGCATATTGTTTTAAGATGAGTAACGAATGACTCCAACTCGTCTGTTTGTGATAGTCCTGTAATATTATCCATCGAGCTGGAATTTTTACTGCCTTTTTACAGACAAATGGGAGATAAAGGGTAAAAAATCTCAGCCTTATTGAAGTTGATGGGAAAATACCCACTGATTTAAGTGGCACCAGAATTTCTGGTTGAGGCTGCACCCTTCAGCATCAATGACACAACCAAAAGCATGGAGAGAGGAGCGCAGGAGCTGATGCCACAAATTGTTAGGAGTCTGGTGGTCCCTACTTGCTTTAATGCTTTCTAATGGTGTGACAGATGAGGTGCAGTCAGGTGGCAGCACATACAGCTAAGATGGTGTGACATTTGTTTTTAAAAACCAAAATGCAATAAAAATATTTTTGTTAAGATTTTAACCATAGAAGATGAAATATTACAAGAATTCCAGGAAAAACGGGTGGAGGACAAGAAGAAAAACGGGAGAAAAATGTTATTTTCTCCATCTTCAAAAACCCACAGTGGTGAGACACCCTGTAGGCTCCATGCTTTGGGGCTTCTAAGTAATGAGGTCAGGGTAGGTCACTTTGTAGTGGAGATGTACCCTCCACCATGCCACTGAATATGCATCAAAACCAGGCCAAAGCTGGACATGATCACATTTGAGCTGAGCAAGCAGAAAGCAAAATGGGGTTGGGCAAGATAAGCTGCATGTGAACAAGGAAGGTGGTAGGTGGCCCAGCAAGGGAAGGTGTCCAGTGCCTTGCCCCTCACACTGATGACACAGCCCAGGACCACATTGTGTGTTGGGCTTGGGTACATCCCTACACCTCCACCTGGGTGGATAACAGGGCTATAATCTCAGGTGCCTTCTTTGAGGTGAAAAATTAACCAGAACCCAAGAGCGCATGACCCCGAAATTCAACACCAAGGGGAACAATGTTAACCTCAGAGGTAAATGTAATTTTTGGTATCACCTGACTTTGAGCATGTGGTCACGTCACCTTATTATTTTAATGTAGTGCTTTTGTAAGACCTTCTGGAATGACAGAGAGGTTTCCACCCTCCTGAGTGATGGTATCTCAGTGTCCCATCCAAAGCAACACAATATTTGAAAGGCACTGTGCAGCTCACACAGAAATATGGTGGGAGAAGGTTGTTTCCTTGTAGCTCTTGGTGGGGGGAAGAAAGAGAAGGCAGAGTCAAGAACTGGGTATTATCTGTGCATGACAGCAGACAACTGAGCAATTAAAGTGACTTTACTTTGCATTTTAGTAGGTGTGGTTTTTTAATGTTTCAACCCAAATTTGGAAAGCCTCATTGCTTGCAAAAGTGGGTACAGTAATTTAAATTCCTGAACACTCACAGAAATCGGCTGCCTGGGCCAAATGGAAAATGCTTTTGTCTGAGGCCTGACTTTCCTCAGCACAGCTACAGGGGGTCAGCTTTTTCTCACCTGCTTTTCTAACAGCAGACCCTGAAATAACCTTTCTAAAACACACAGCTACAGCCATGCCATGCTTTACTCCTGTCATCCCCCACTGTCATTTTAATACAAAGAATAAAAACCGAAATGTCCCCAAACCTCTTTCATTTCTTGGCATAACCCTAAGGAGGCCATGTTGCACTTTTTCCACGGCTTTGTCTCACAAGCCACTTTATAGACAATAGCAGATTAATTATAACCACGGGTTTAGCAAATCCCCATGACGAGACATCCTTATTGTGGTGGAGACAGTGTGCACTGAAATGATAGGGAGGAAATCTCCTCCTTTCCCACATACGAGTCTCTTGGTGGACTTGGTACAACTGAAAACCAGCACAGCTGCTCTCACTGAGCCGTGCAGCGTATGCCAAGGGCCTGAGTGTGACTTTGCAGGCTGCAATATTGTTTGTGGCAAGGGCTTGGGTGACTGAGATGAGAAGGAAATAGAAGGTGACTTTGCTTGATTTGGGGTTCATTCAACTGACCAACATTTTGCATGCTTTGTTAAAGAGAGACCATGAGAATGAGAGCAGAGACAGAAATGAGACCCTGGGAAAAATAAAAAGAGATCATTTAATCAACAATATGTATCAAGACACCTATCTGCAATAGCATTATTTTGCAGTTCACCTTGATCTAGAGATGGAATGAAACACCGCATTTCTTTCATGTGCTCTCCTTTCCATATTCACAAAAACATTGCTGCTAGTTAAAAATTTACTGACTTAAATTACAGAAGAAATACCTTCTGAAATCAGAATTAAACCTGCATAAACTGATGAGATTTCCTTCAAAGCAAGCCCCAAGGGCAGTGCCCGCCTTAAGCTCAGGGTCAAGATGGGAAGCAATGCTCACAGGTTGCATTCACTGCTATGATCTATCATTCATTCTTCACTCTCTGCGTTTCCCTGATTTGCTGAATCACCAAGGTCAGTTCTTCAGCCCTCCGAGCCTGGGAGGGAAGGTTACCTGCAGACCCTGTCCCACAGCACACATCCTTTCCAGCAGCTATTTTGTCACATCCTTGTCTCCTAGGCAAAATAGTGCTAAATTTGTGAAGACAGGAACACAAAACTAGGGGTCTATGTGAATGGTGATCACTTGGTACCAGATAGGATCTTCCCGGCCATGCATACAGGCAACTGGTCTGTCCTATTCACTGAACTAGGCAGAAATCCTTTGGGAAAAAAACCCAGTCATCACATGATTAAAGACTGTACCAAAAAATACTTCTGCAGAAGGAAACTATTTTTGGCATTTCCAAATATCTGTGTGTTTGACTTTGAATCATTCATAAACTTTTAATGCAGGTTTTGGTATTCAGTATTTACGGTATCGACTTAAAGGAAAAAATAAACACCCCTTAAACAAATGGAACATTAATGTTGCAGCACTAAAATCCAGAAATAATAGATTGAAAGCGTCTGTAACCCTAACCTATTGAAAAATGTTCTCTTTTCTTTTTGCAACTCTTTCTTAATGACCTATCCCTTTTTGGCTCGCCTGTTAAGGCAACTTTTGCTGGGAAATGCCTGCTCCAAAATGTTGCTGAAGAAGTATTCAAATTCAGCACTTAAAAATAACAAACCCAAACCCCCCTCAAATTTCTGGTTGACGGAGTCACTAAGGAAAAACATTTCACAAAAATTAATCTATTGTCACAATGCATTTTTAAGTGTTTGGCGAAGACTAGGGCTCTATTGACCTTTTTGGAATAGAATATTCTTATATACTATACATTTCTGTTTTTTAATTAAAACATTGATATGTGTATGAGATTTATGGTTTTTTTGAATGTTATGGTTGACATGGAATTAGTTGGGTTTGGAATTCTACTTTGTGAAATATTTCTTTTGTGTTTTTCTTACTTTGTTTTTTTGGTTTTTTTTTTTTTTTAATTTTAAGTTCCATGTGAGAAAAGGAAAATTTTTATGTCTGGAGTCTTCTTGAAAAGAGAAATTTCCATTCTCTCCCATCTCTATTCAGCCCTCTCAGCAAGGAATTCCAAACTGTTTCCATTTATCAGCTGTTTTACTCGGAGCTTGGCAGGTCCCAGCCCCAGGCCAAGACCACCAAAGGAAGGATCTTGCTTCCAGCTAGAGCAAGGCTGAGGTGCTCTACCCGGAGAGTGCATGTGAAAAACTGACTTTGTTGTTGCTTTTTTTTGGATTTAAAAAAAAAAAAGGATTATTGTGGTCGGTAAATACTTTCACCAGTACTAAATTCAAAGGAAGTTTATTAGTTCAATGTATAATCTGTGTAAAGTGTCCAAAGAAGCTTAATTCCTTTCTTCCCTCCCCTGAGCAAACTGACAAACAAACTGGCAGCTTTTTTTTTTTTCATTTTGAAACAATGCTTTCCACTGAAGCTTTAAAAAGAACTCTAATCCTGCACAGTTTCCTCCTTTCTTAGCTGTTATAAAAGCTTACGTTAACACGTACTGTCCATTTGACGTGTCCTTTAAAAGGGAAAGGGTCCTTCAGCATAGCATGAAGAAAAAAAACTCCAGCAAACAGCATGGTTTTGATTTGTGGTTGGTTTGTTTTTTTTTTTTTTACCTTTCCACATGGTCAACGTTGCCTGCCACACCGACCCCTCCGATGGTATAAATTTTCCCATCGTACACCAGACTGTTGTGTCGACACCTCGGGACCGTCATGCGGGACACGAGGTTCCAGTTATCGAGCAAGGACATGTAACACCAGACGTCAGCGAGCGTGACACCCGACTCCATGCCACCTGGCAGCGACGCGCGGGCGAGGGAAAGAAAAGGGGAGAATTACGTGAGATCCCGGAACGGCAGCAGCTTTGCACACAGCAATCAGAGCCAGTTACAAAGTAAAAACTCTTCAAATTACATTTGACTAATTAAAATAAATCACCCTCAATGCTGAGCATCTGTTCCGATGATGAATATCTGTGTCATTTATTCATGAGCCCTAAAGGCTGGGTTTTTTAAATAAGATGACATGTAGAAATCAAGACGTCAGACTACGAGGGACATGTACATAAGGGGATAGACCCTTTTCAGTGTTCATAAATAACTTCCAGGCTATTAAAGTACAGCAACACTTGCAAGAAGGTGTCAGGAGGCAGAGCCTATCTTGGCTTGTGAGACACAGACCAGCCTGAAATCTAAAATGCTTAATATGGTGATGGATTGAAGCAAAACTTACGTGGGCAGAATAAAGTCAGTGCTTGCACTGGAGGCTTAATGTCTGATTTTCAGGGACAATTTTATTTTCATTTGCTGATAAAGGAAATAATCAGTTGTAAAATGGTTCAAGATGCTCCAGTGAAATACTTACACTGGTCATTTTTAAACTTCTTACTGAAGCTTCCAAGGTAGCCACTTGGTGGGTGTCTTACTATCCCAATTTTGAAGCACAAAAACATGAAACAATTTATTTGAGACCACACTAGGAGTCAGTGGTTGAGCCAGGAAAAGAAACTAGATTCAATTCTGTGGTTTAATGAGAAAAGCAGGCTTCCTCCTCAGTCTTCTGCTCTCCAAACCTATACTACATAGTGTGGGGTCCAGTACTTGGAGCTTGCAGGGGCTCATTCCCAGTTCTATTGTTTCTCCTTCCCTTTTTCCCATGTCTTGTAAGTTCGAGCAAAGCAAAGTATCAACCTATACTCAGCTAGGTTTCCAGCCCTGCAGGACTTTCAGCTTTCCTATTGTAGCCACTCAATACCATCAGGGGGCTCATCCAAATTCAAGGGAAAGAGCTGAAATAAGCTTTGAATTTAGGATTCAGCAGTTTTTGTTAGCAGGTATGGCACAGCCTAAAATGGCTCTACACATTGGAAAGTACCTCAGCTAAGAATAACTAAAAGTCAACACCTCACAAAAGCCTCCTTAGAAGGCTCTTGCTCCAGTGGCAAAATGAACATGGGCAAAAAACCATCAAGAAATAATTTCCAACAAATCTTTAGGGCCTCTATGCAGTATTAATGGAATTTAACACTACAGGCAGCAATTTACTGTGGAAAATGCAGTAAGGGAACTCAGCAAGGGAAAGGCAACAGCTGTAACCCCTTGCTGGTACTGTCTGGTGCATCTGCCCTCCCAACTACATCCTCGGATTGCACACATCTGCACCTCCCTGCCCAGGCTCCTCTTTTTATCAGCAAACCTTCACTCAGCTGCCATCAGAGCATCTTTGCATTGGCTGGTGAGAGCTGCTTTTCCCCCTCCAGCCAAGGAGAGGTCCTACCAGACTGCAGAAGCCCAGGCACGGTGATGCTATGGGTGCAGTGTAAGCAGCTACTTCGGGAGTTAAAGCCTTTTAAGGAGCACGGTCTCAGTTTCATCAAAACTAAGAAGATTACAGGGCTAGTGCCTACTGTCAAAAGAGAGGTCTCAACAACAAGTATAAAACGTGAATGCTCCTGTAAGTAAATACTGTAAGTGTAGGTCACATATTCAGCAGTTCAGCCTGTCTGTTGCAAATTCCTTAACCCACCATTTAGACTCAACTACAGCCAGTATTTTAAATTGTGTTTCTATGGCAGTGAAACCTCTTTGCATGCTTGATGGTTGTCAGACCTATTTTCTTCATGTTCCAACTGCAAAATATTGCTGTTGACTGCTTTGAGAGACCGTTAATACTGCAGAGAAATGGAGAATGATAAAAGCAGGGAAATCCCTCTCTCCCAACCTCCCTCCCACTTGTCTTTTCTTTTTTTCTCCAGGAACAGCTGGGTAAAACTTGGCATGTCCTTCTTTGTCTGTGGTGCCTATGTTACAAGGAGGAAACTTTTCTCCCAGGCCAGTAAATCTGGGGGATGAATGGATAGAGAGCAGCCCTGCGGAGAATGACTGGGGCATACTGGTGGATGAAAAATTAGAAATGAGCTGGCAATATGCGTTTGCAGCCCGAAAAGCAAATCACGTCCCAGGCTGCATCGAAAGAAGCATGGCCAGCACGTTGAGTGAGGTGATTCTCCCCCTCTACTCCGCTCTTCTGAGATCCCACCTGGAGTAATGTATTCAGCTCTGGGGTCCTCAGCATAAGAAAGACATGAACCTGTTAGAGTGGGTTGAGAGGAGGGGCATGAAAATGGTCAGAGGGTTGGAGGACCTCTCCTATGAGGATGGGCTGAGACAGTTGGATTTGTTCAGCCTGCAGAAGAGAAGGCCCTTATGCTTATTGCAGCATTTCAGTAGTTAAAAAGGGGCTTATAAGAGCCAGAGGATTTTTACAAAGCCCTGTAGTGAAAGGACAAGAGGTAATCGTTTTAAACTGAAAGATGGTAGATTTAGATTGGAGGCAAGGAAGCAATTTATTAGAACGAGGGTGGTGAGATACCGGAACAGGTTGTCCAGAGTAGTTTCGGATGCCCCACCATTGGAAGTGTTCAGAGTCAGGTTGGACGGGGCTTTGAGCAACCTGATCAATGTCCACGGCAGGGGGGGTTGGAGGTTGGACTAGATGATATTTAAAGATCCCTTCCAAACCATTCCTGTGATTCTACGTTCCTATAAAACCTGCTGCTTACCTGAGAGATAGATGTTGTCCCCAGCGCTGACCACACTGAAAAACTCTCGATCATAGAAGGGCAGGCTGGCCAATGGGTACCACTTGTTGTTTTGAGGATTTAAGCAAGTGACTGCTGTCAAAGCACGTTGGTTCATGCCAATCATCTGACGACCCCCAACTAAGACTATTACCTCGGCTACACCTAGGATTCAAGAAAGAAAAAAAAAAATATTATAAAAAAGTGTCATCTCTCAACCAGGCAGGAGCCCATCCAAAAATATTCAACAGTCAGGATAATTTTAATATATCATACATAAATCTGTTTTAGACTGTGCAATCAAACCAAGAAGGGTGAGAAAATACGGAGAGAGTGTGTGTGTGAGTGGTGGGTGAGGAACGACACTAGGAACATGTTTGGGAGAGCTTGGGAGGGAGCATGCCATCTGGGTAAAACTCAAAGGGAAAAAAAAAGGCAGTTCCATGTAAAGATGTCCATTGACTTCAACAGTCTTTGAGTGAGACCTGCATGTAGAAAATTCCTGTTCCACTGAAAAAAAACAGGTATTTTGTCAAGGATTATGATAGCTTTGGAGCTTATCCAGGGAAACTATCTTTGGACTTAACCTGAAGAAGGTGTCCTCACACTAAAATGTTTGGACGAGATTTAGGCTATAGTTACGGTTCTTCATCCTGAGCTTCTCTCTGCATATACTCCATTAATATATAATTTGGAGTTGTTATTTTTTTGTGATTTTTCCCAGCGAAAGCAGGTTTTCCAGATGTAGGTAACACGTGCTCAGGCCACGGATCAGGGGCTTAGTGTACTAGGTGCTAGGCAGTGTGAGGAAGATAACTAGTATGGTTATTAACTGAGATTTACCTGTGCTTGAACAGCTCCCCCCAAGCCCATAACAGGCAGGGTGTACAGCAACCCAAATCCTCTGTTTGTGCAAATGGCAAAACTTGTGCAACCCACATCTCAGAGTTTTTATTCCCACTTCACAGCCAGAGCTAAGTCAAATCTGATCTGAGTGTTACTCCAGACTCATCACCACAGTTGATGGGTCACAGTTTAACTCTGGGACGTTTTTTGGCTCTAAGCCCAAGAGCCAAGAGCTGGGGATAGTTAGGATTTAGCAGAAGTGTTAAACATCCTTCTGCAGCAATTGTAAGCCCTAGCATGATCTGTTGCCAGGAGAGGCAGGCTCAGAAGCAGGACCACGAGGCCATGAGCTGGAAGGAATTGCCATTTTGGATGCTGTGCTCTTGGCCGGACCCATTGCTGTGATGTGTGACTGTGTCCAGCCTAGAGACAAGTGTGCACAGGTCGGGGGGTCAGAAGTGCAGAAGTGAGATTGCCAGCAAGACAGAGCAGGAGCTGCAGTGGAGAGAAATGTGGCTTCAGAGCAATGGGTTATCGTCATTCTTCATTAGCGTTTTCAAAAAATGCATTTGTGTCATTCAAGCAAGGTTACTCTCTTAAAAGTTATTAAGTTAAAGTGCTGTACGGTTTAGAATAAATATTTCTCAGGAACAAGAGATGATTATTTTTGCGCCACACCAGAAAATCTAATCACCTGTGCAAGACATAACTTGATTATAATCAATGACCTCGAGAGGGCATGTGACATACTGCAGCGAGTCCACAAAGGGTGTTTTGAGATCCTTTGTGCCTCTATGAATGCAGTTGATATGCAAAATAAGATGACTCTATATAATTAGACTCTGACCTAAAAAACTATAATCACCCTCTCTTACCCTGAGAGAATCACTTTTCCCTCATCAACAAGCTTCTGGAAATGGATCACATTACACCTACAATTTTATATACATAAAATAAGCACTTTTCAAAAATCCCTTCAAACATCACACCATTAGTCGTCTTCAATGAAAGACTTTTTAGGGTAGATTGTTATTGAAAGTCCTCTACACTTCATCGTTCTGAAAGGTGCCTTGATGAGGCAGTCTCCAGAAGCTGCAAATGCTGTGGTTTGATATGCCATCTCCGTGCCACATTAGCATTAGTGGCAGTGACAGAAAGTTTTGCCTGGCTTTTTGATTATACTTACGGGAGGCAGAAGTACAGGCAGCACGTTAAAACAATTCATCTGTTTCATCTGACTCCTTCTTGGACGCAGGCTTCCTACATGGTATTTGCACCATTCTCTATTCAGCAAATATTTAGGTTATTTCTCACATTACTATGATAGGGGTTCTTCTGGCAAGTTGGGCTTTTGTTTTTGTTTTTTTTTTAATGTATTTTTCCAAAAAGGAAAATGCATGCATTTCTCAGGTGAGAAACTTCTTGAAGAGACATCATTCTCCATAGCTGCTGGGTTTTTCAAAGGGAGTATATCGTGTGTGATCCATTTGTTTTGGAGGCAGTAAACAGCCTGAACTGGTTCTGTAAGACTCACCGTATGAAAATAATATAAATATGTTATTTCACATGGGGCTGTGAAAGTGAAGCTGGTTTATGAATGTTAGTCAGATCCTCTCCACAAAAGGCTGCATGGCAAAACAGCAAATGATTCACCTATTTATTCAGCTAGAG
The DNA here is from genome assembly GCA_024336885.1 of Actenoides hombroni. Taxonomy (NCBI): domain Eukaryota; kingdom Metazoa; phylum Chordata; class Aves; order Coraciiformes; family Alcedinidae; genus Actenoides; species Actenoides hombroni. Next base: position 279,244 of record WUAM01000083.1, read on the forward strand.
AAACTGAGGCATGAAGGGCAAGGGGCTCACTTTCAGGACAATGGGGGAACATCACAGTCTCTACCAAAGAGAGTAATTCCTGAAAATTAGTCTCCTTTTAAATCCTGTTTGAGAAGCGTACATCTAAACACCCACATCAACCACTGGGAGAGGCTCCTAAATGCTTGAGCCAAGTAAAAATTGAGAATTGAGCTTGAAATATCACCAGGCTCCCAGAAGGAACCAAGGGACAGAGCTGAGGTCCATGCCCCATCCCAGGGCATGCCCGGGAACCGCCAGGCCAGGGGGCTGGTGTCGCTAAAGGAAGTTTTGCTTTACCTGCAGAGAGCCTGGGCCGGGTCCTTGGCGTCTGCATCTCTTGTCGGGCGTGTGGCAGCATGTGATAACGCTTAGCTTCATTCACCAGATCCCGGCAAGCCTCCGAAGACTTTATCAACTCCTCGTTGTCAACAACATTTAGCAGATAGCTGGGATGGATGAAGGGGAGACGCACCACTGCCAGCAACTCCGCAGCGTACTGTGAGGGGGGGGGAAATAATAACAGCACACTGCAGCTTTCATGCAGGAGTTCAGCTGTTCAGCATCCCCGCCTCCTTCGCTGTCAACCGTCCCCTGTCACCCAGTCTGGAAAGATGCTTGGCATGGATGCTGCATACAAGCCCTGCCTAGCAATCCGGTGGGACAGAGACAATGCAGCCCTCAGTGTTTCCTGATCCAGGATGGTTTTAGTCCCAGAAGACCGAAAATAATCTTCAAAAGGTGGCAACTCTTGTTATATAGCACTGTATGGACAGATTTTTTTAAATAAAAGCTCATTCTGAACTCAGGCTGAATATAACACCTTGTGCACTGGAGACATGGAGTAAGCCTTAGAGTTTTCTGAATTAACCTTGAAATGTGAGTGTGGCTGTTGCACTGTAAACAAAAACCCAAACCAAGTCTTTTCTGGCACTATAAATGCGAAACAAAAGCCGGTAAATAGGGTGGATGTCAACAACTGCCATGGCAGAGACTATAATATTAGCCAATTAGCTAAAAATCTTCTAATTAATGGGGTTTATTTGTTGGTGAAACAAATCATGTAGCTCTAGATTTTGGGGAAGTTGGACTCCAGAGGGTGCTATACAAATACTGACGGAAAGTTTCATCTTCTAAATAAATACATTAAACCTTGGAGGGCAAAGAACACCCGAGCAAATGAAGCTGTCTGTCACTGAACACAGCTTAAAGGAGAACAAAACCCCAAGAGAGAAAACTGCAATTGAAAAACAAAGAGTCCATCCCCAGATTATTTTTTGTTTGGATATAATTGGTTATATCACAATATAGAACAAGAGTACAGTGGAAAGCAGAGTAATAGGAAAATGTTCTCGAGAAGCAATGAACACAAACAGGGCGCAAACTAAGGGTGCACAGCAAGAAAAGATAATCATCTGTTGTAATAAATATTCATATAGCAGCAGCATCCAAAAATCCCAACTGGGACTGAGGCCAGGATGCAAATAAATATTCTCGAGGTCCACGCGACTGGTCCTGAGAAATGCTGGGTGCCAGCAGCATCTGCTGCCCTGCAGATGCCTCTGTTCTTCCAGAAGCTGCTTGGCTCTGTCTTTTATAGCAGCGTTCCTGTCCCTGCAGTGCCTGAGAGCAAGGTCGCAGCAGGAGCAGGGATGGGAATGGTGCAGGGGAACAGAGAGTTGGGAACATAGGGATGTGTCCTGAGCCAGCTAATGGGCTGGCCAGGCAGGTGAGGATGCAGTGGCACCTGGGACTGCTTCCAGAGCATCCCCTTTCCCCACCTGAATTGAAGAAGCGTGCTTCGTTGTGGAGAAAACCAGAGGATTTCTCCTCCCAACAGCAATTCACACCAGTTTCCTGCCAGAGAGCCACATCAGCCTGGTGCAAGCTCGGCCAAAGTGGGGATGTGACTATCCACGGGGAACTGAACCCCACATGGCAGCAGGGAGATGACCACAGCCTCAGGCTGACTCCCAGTCCCCTGCTCACCAGCCCCTGTCAACACCAGGGCCAGCAATTTTAGCTCGAGCCCAGAGAGTTTTGGTCTGGTCACCCTGCAGTTGTTTGTGGATGAAAAAAGAGAAGTGATGCAAAAGGCACAGAAAAATGACAGTACTCATCTTCTGGAAAAATTCCTGTGTGAGCAGCGAGCATGTGGCTCCTCGCTATTACCTCTGGCACGGCACGGGGCCGAGTAGGGCTCAAGATCATTTCAGCACCCTCCAAAACAGAGAAGGAGACATTCCTCTCTTTCCCTTCTTGACATTCACTTCTAAGGCACTTTCTAGGATGCAAAATGTCCGCTCCCCTTCTCTGGAGTCACAAATGTCAGGCACTTGGCTGCATGCATCTTAATGCCATTAAACGGTACCTTGCAGGAGAGGAAGCAGTGGACATATGGCAGTGGGTGGCAAAGCTCTGATTTCAGGAAGTGCTTTTTTTAAGAAGGTTGGAGGCGTTTAACCTTACATGGGAGCCAAGACAAAACGTGGCACTGGGACATGGGAATAATGCAGATAGCAGGTATTACCGGGGACAAGTGAGACAACCCCCCCGGGGGAGGTTAATCCCCACTAGAGGCTGCTCAGGAAGCAGTACAGGTCGCTAAAGGGCAGTTTAACTGAAGCTGTAAAATACATGGAGTGTAGAGTGGAGCCAGCACCTTCCCTGGGTGCACTGGGACGTGCCAGATGTTCCCCTGGTGCTCCCGAGGCAGCTCTGCGCTGGAAGCAGCCGTAACACGAAGCGATGCAAAACACAGGCACAGACAGTTGTGCCACTGACTTGGGACAGAGGGTTCGAAAGACACCGTGATGTCCTGAAGCCGAGTGTGAATTAGCTTTGGGAAGAGAGATCCCCTCCAGCAGGGACAGGCAATTCCCATGGGCCCGGCAGAGCAACTGCCTCCATCTCCCACCTTTCCCAGAATAAATGGGGCACTGCCGCTGCTGCCGATGAACTCCCCCTCTCCCTCACCCACCTTGCTTTAATTAGATAAGTGAGAAAATGTGATTCTGTTTCTCTCCTGGATTCCCTCTCCCGCTTCCTCTCCTCTTTTGTCTGAGCTCTTGGCTTACTTTGAAGGGGAATAATAATTAGAACATGTTGCACCCTTTCATCAGCTTGAAAGTTAATGTCACATATCAAAACTGATGTCACTTTTTACTCTTATTCTTCCCTTTGCTCAAACAGCTAGAAAAAGCTGTGTGTGTGTGTGTGTGTGTGTGTGAGCACACAACCGTGTGCAGTTGCGACTCGGGCTCAGCACTGATAGCATTAAGGGTACATATAATGGCAGTGTTTTTCACCAAGGGATTTGAAGAGTATGTACCATCACAGTGTCTCTAGAAGACAGGCGAGGCTTTTATAAACCAACAGCTTTTTGCACCAGCTCTTTTAAGCACTATAGTCAAGGGTGAATTTCATTTAGCCTCACTGATTTAAGAATATTCAAGTGATTTAGGCAATCAGCAGCCTTTTTCTTTTGGATTCTCCTTTATGAAGGCTTCCTAGGCTCTGTTAGCAATGATTGTACTAAATATCCTGTTACTATTATCCTTTTCATTTAAGACTGGAATAAGCACCATAAAGCATTTCAAGCTCCTTACCATCTGTTATTTGCTCTCCATTCTCTCTTGTCTTTCCATTGTTCTTTATACAGCTATGAAATATCCACTGCACCTACTGATGTTACTGGTTTTTATTAAAACAGCAGAATATCTGCGGAGGGCACATTGCCAAATTCAGCAGACAACAACCTCAGGTCCCTGGAGTTGCAGTCTGTGCCTGTAACTCTGAGGATGTTTTCTTCCTGCTACTCAGCTGCAGGCGCTGGTTGGACAAGGAGAAATATTTCTCAGGTCTTTCCTGGGAATCACTTATGACTACTCTACAATCTGCATCACATGCCAGAGTGAAGCAGAGAATATTAATGCTCCTTCTGGCCTAAAATTAGGAGTTATCAACTCATAAACATGGGAGACCACACCTCAGCTCCTTGAAAATGGACATCATTATGCAAAAATCTAACTAATTTATTATTTAAAATGCTAGGGAAGTTTTTGAAGACCGTCAGGACTAGTTTTTCAGGTGATATGAACCTCAGCATAACTCCCATTGGACGAAGGGAGCTGTTTGGGTTTGCACCAGCAGAGGATCTAGTCTATATACTTCTTGCTGAGTGGTGATGCTGCACGGCCAGGGTGATTCTGCAGGAGCCAGGGCACCACTACCAAAAAGCAAAGGCTTTTTGGACAGTCAACAGGGACACAGCAGAGAGTGGCTTCTGAGAGATGCTATCTGGCCTGCCTCAAGGCACCTGCTTCACTGATACCACATTCAGTGGCTGAACTGAAAGCAGAGACTTCAACCAGCTTGCAACTACAAGCTATCTTTCTTAAAAAAAAAAGAAAAATCTTAGGAGATCTTACCTTTCCTTAAGTACCTCAATATTTCAAGGGAGAAACTGAACTCTAGATTCAGATACCTAAATAGGTACATACAAACAAGTGTTTACTTGTCAGCTAGACATGTGTAAATTCATGTTATAATTAATAGGAGATTTAGTCAACACACTTAACAGAGTCCCCAGAGCAATCTGAGCTGAGAGGACGTACCACACACCAGGGAAAGCAGAGACCCACAGGGTACTCTTCTGGCCTAAAACTGAGCCACCAGCTCCTGGGAAAGGAAGTATGTTCCTCAGACCATGCCACACTGAAATGTCTACAACCAGATGTCAACCCAAGCAGCAGGGTGATTAATTCTCCTCTCTGGTGGGAATTTCCATGTCCATTTTCCCTGGGCGCTGTGCTCAGAAGGTCGCAATCACACTACGAGGAAGCCTAAATGTTATCATCGGGTCAGCGTTGACTGAGAGGAATATATGATCGACACAATCCATTGCACCTTGAAGCTGACCCTTTCAAACCTTTCCCTAATAATTTGTTCACACATAAGTAAATTCTATCTCCGTAGGCAGGCCAGAGCTTGAGCAAGCTAGATTTCATAACAGCTGAATGCATTTTATTTTGTTATTGTTCCTGGCTCGTAGTTTGAGTAAGGACATTTACTTTGCTAAACTTTTTGTGACATTTCTTCTCCTACTAATTATATCGGTTATTATGAATGCCTGCTTATAAGTGTGCTTTGTTCTGATATCTTCTAAGTCTGAGTTACAAACCCCTCTTCAGTAACACATTAAAAATAATCTTTTTATTGTCAAATCCCTAATCCAGTAAAATCCTCACAGGTATTCTCCAAAAGGACGCTCAGTGTGCTCCTGCACAGACTTGGGCTACAACAGCATACAGTCAATTTTTAAAGGAAATATGGTTACTGCTACAGAGTCAAATTTCCAGCTCCTTAAATGCTACACTGGAAAGCTCTGAAGATTTTTCACATTTTTGAAGTAATGCCCAGAGAGGTTAAAATAATGTTTCCCTTATGCCTTAGAACTCATCTGTCTCTCTAGTTTACTGTTCCTCCTACAAAGGACCCTTTGTGCTATCTGCCTAAAGAAACCATCTTTGGCTTGAAATACAAACAGAGAAGTTAGATTACCCACATTACGTTAGCGTTTTGCTCCAACAAACTGCTGTTTCAGCTCTCAACGTGTAATTCCAATAAAGAAACATGAAACGTTAAAAAACCCCCAAACATTATGGAGTATGAATATACTGGATTCATCTGAGAGCTACAAAGATTTATGCTGTCTCACATAAACCCTGGGTTCAGGTTTGCCCCAGACCTTGTACCAGCCTGATCTGAGAGCTGCAGCAAGGACCTCTTCAGATGGAGGAAACCATCAGGGACGGATGTGAAGCAGAATCAGTTCCCCACTGCATAAACCACTTTCAAAAGAGAGGAGGGCACTCTGGTTAAAAACCACCACCCAAACTCCCTGAAATGGCAGGTGCCAGCCCTTGATGAACCCTGCAGTCAGGTAACGAATGGCCCAGTGGCCAACAGTCGTGGCTGGGGATGTGGCGTGGTGAGGATATGGTGTAGTGGTTAGAGAAATGTTAAGATAAAGGCTGGACTTGATGGCCCTGGAGGTCCCTTCCAACCATAATGATTCTGTGTGATTCTGTGTGTGTGGTGGCCACTCAAGAAGGTGCACTGGAGTGGTGATGTGAGTGGTCCCTTCCCACAGCAATCTCCAGCCCAGTCCAGACTTCCTCAGCAGGCTACCCAACTTGATATTCAAAATACTGCTGGCTTCAAGTTTTCAAGCACAAGCCCAGCAGGGAACTGGCTGATTTGGGGAAGGCAAAGCTGTTGGCACACTGCTTTGCCATTCTCAGAAATAAGCCTTTTTTTTGGCTAGATTTTCCCAGTGCTGCCCTGCTACTTGCTGATGAGGGTACCTGTTTTGACACCTCTAACCACTGGGTATTACAAAGACATGTTGCGTTTCCAGTAACCTCCCGCAAATTCCTACATTCAAGGTCATATCCAATCCCAACCTCAGCTTTCTACTGTGCTTGGGATATTTATTAATCACCCGTACTGACGTCTTGGAATTGCCATGCTGCCTTTAGAGCAAACCAAAACGCTTGGTAGCATGTCAGCCGACAGCCTGGTAATATCATGAGATAAACACGTGGCAGAAAATCTGGTTCGCAGGCACTGGGTTCGGTCGGTGGCTGGGTGGCAGGATGCCACATGCATAAATCTCATGCCCAGCAAGAAGGAAAGAGCAGCCCCTCTGTCTTCCTGAAATAAGGTTTCAACATGACATGTTTATGGCAGTACAGCTGACTAAACACTGTAATGCCATCAGCGCTGCGTCAAGCGAACTGCTCTCCTCTCCTCCCAACTGTTTGCAAAGCAGCACCCGGGCAGGTATTTCTAGCAGTAATATGATGAGGGTTTTTTAAATACGCGGGAAGATAAATCATTGTTGAGCCATCACAAAGGCAATTTATCTGATACTAAGGCTTAAAAAAACCTTCACTCGTACCATGCAATCACTAACTTGTTAACGAAACTCTATCATATAAACCCCCTAAGTTCCCCCCAAGGTTACTACAGAGTGGAGTGGAATTTCTTTTATTTATGGGCAGTCACCTATTCAAACACCCCTATAGACACAGGTGCACCACAGAAGCACGCTCCAACAGCAAAATGACTGAAGCTTCTAAGATGCTTCACAGAACCAAGGAAAGTCCTGACACATTCATCCCTATGACGCAGCGACACACGAATCGATGCACAATAATTCTCCAAAATGATTCCTGCCTATGGTGTAAAACTATTTCATTTCTAGAGGTTGGTCCTGAGCTCTGGGGCCACATGCAGCACACGATGATGGAATTGGGTAGCACGTGTGAGGAGCTACCTGTGGATGTGTGTCTTTGTAAGGCCATGGCTTCAGCAACAGCAGAGAAGTATTTTGTAAAAAAAATAGGAAAATGTGTTAGAAAAGCCACAAATGAAGAGACTGAGAAGACTGGGAGACAGAGGAGCTCTTCAAGCCAAGTTAAACTTCAGAGAAATAATTTGGTAGATTTTCAGTCCAGGGTATATCCCTTTAAAAAAACTTAAAAGTTTAGTATGGGGGGAATCTAAGGAACTGCTAATGTCACCTGCATCCTCTTTTCTTTTTATTTAATGCAGTTTCTTCCTCCAATCTATAGCTAAGGGCATGTTCCTGCACTGATTCTGTTCCTGCTGCTGCCTTTTCTTCTCCTTCTGTAAGCCTGTACAGGCTCTGAGCATGTCTGCAAAAGCCTCATTTAAATCTGAGCTCTTTGAGAAGCCCGTCCCTGGGAAATCACAGGGGTTACTGCTCATCCCTTGCGCTTTTCACTTTCAGAGAAATTGGAGCTTCTTGCACTTTCATTATGGCATCTTGCTGAATTTGTCTGCTCTTCCCACAAATGGATTTCAAAGCATCAGGGTAGTTTGGGCTTTTCAAAGAAGCCTAATTGAACTGTAATGGAGTCTTAGTGCCTAATTCACTTGGGCTCCCTTGGAAGCTTGCTTTTCATACTTATACCGTACAACACTGCTTTCCTGAAACTTAATGTCCTTCAGTATATTGATTGATCAATTAATTTCCTATTATGATGAACTTAAGTAATTTGTACATGCTGCTATTGGGTATGAGCTTCTGAATTTATCATTACCTCACCACCACAGACCAGAGGTGTGATTGTGCTTGTTCGCTGTCAGATTCTCCATTTTCTTGGAGAAAATCCAATTTCTGCACAACTTTGGAGACTCTTTAAAATGTCCTGAGAAATCGTGCTAACATCTCAACAGCCTAAATGCAGACCAGGGGTCTTCCCTCTGCTCTCTCAGAGTTAACAAGCCCTTCTCCTCTTCAGGATCTTGCCCCTGAACTGCCATTCTTTGTCACAGCCAAAATATAGCTCATGGGCATTTGTAGCATTTTTGACATAATCCTCTTCTCCTTCTCTCCATCACTGTTCCTTACCCTCACTGACAGATAGACAGCTTACAGGTGGGCTTTGTGTTTGCTTAGACTAATTTGCCAAGTCTCAAATTCATCCCTGTGGTCCTTACTATTGTTACACCCCTTGCATCCTTCCAGGCAATTCCTCTCCTTGGGGCTTCAAACACTTGTAAACGTTTATCCCTCTTTAGCTGTCATTAGGCCAACTCATGCATATTCACATCTTTTAATCTTTTTTTTTCTCACATCAATTCTTTCAGCCTTTTAATCATTTGTGTTGCTCTTCTCTAAATTACCTCCAATTTGTCTATGCATCTCTGGTTCTCAGATGCTGTTTAGACAGATCTGCCTCTGAGGACAAAAGTTCATAAAAGACTTGTTAATGACTTTAAAATGGAGACATTTCATTTTGCTGCTGGACACCATGATTTTAAACAGTGTTTGAAAAAGGGGCACACCATTATAACCTCACAGAATTCCAACAAAAGGGGACTGCCATTCAGCTGAGCCTATCTTCCGTCACTCATCGCTGCAGTACCATCTTCAACTCCAGCACTACTCTGGGCAGCTTGTTGAAATGTTTGTCCTTTCTTCACATTTAGTCTCTCCTGGGAGTGAAAGGGAAGCTTAACACAACTGGAGTCTTGTTTTCCCATGGTTTCTGTTATTAATAAACATGTTACTGTATTTTTTTTTATGTCAGAGAAAATAGATACAACTTTGGACCTGGAGCAGGAGGTGGGAAAGTTTCCAGTGAGCTTTGGTACGTCCCTGCTCTGGGAGGTGGCAAACTGCTGCACATCCAGCAACTTCCCATGCCCCCATCCCGTGCTGACGCTGGGCAGCACTGCAGCTCTGCGCAGCTCGGGCAGCACCGGCAGGCAATAGGGCTCGTTATCCCCCAGATCCTCCCAACAGCTCATGTGGGAGGCATCACTTGCCTCCAGCTTATAGTGTTAGAAATGGGGTCAAAAAGGTGAAACAACCTGCCCCAGGCCATGCAGAGAGCTGAGGGATGAGCTCAGGTGAAGGCTGGAGCCTGGTAGAAATCTTTTGCTTGTTTGGATGGCTCAAAAAACGCCGGTTTCCAGATAGTAAAGCCTCCATTATACAATATATTTTTTGCATGAGTTTGCCAGAGTTGTAATAAGCTTATCAGGGGGATAACTGTTAGGATAAACCCTACAATCTTGTCCATCAGTCAGGAAGAGAAATAAATAGAAAATAACAGTAGCTTCAGCTTTTCCAGATGCGTCAGTCAGCTGAGTCCTTTCCACTCAGTGACAAGCAATCAAGAGGACTCCTACCACCAACGCTCTGCATCTGCTGGTACAGGAAAATACCCACCTAGTCCAGACCTCACATCAGAGGTTGCTTCTCTTGGTAAGACCAATTTTACGTGACTGCAGTACCAACAGCACTCAAATATCTCCACAAACATTACCATATGAGCTGGCGCGCTGCTCCAATGCGCTGGATACAGTTATTTACCAAATCATAGTTTAAGACACGTGTCATTATCTGAACTGCCTTTCTGTCTTACACAGATGGATCAGCAACCTTTAAAGCACTGCTATTTCCTCTTTGTAAGAAGGCTCGGCTGCTGTTTTATGTAATGCCACAGAGTGCTTTTATAAGCACTGTAAGGCTTTCTATAAGCACAAATGGCAAAATTAAAAGTCAGCCAGAGCACAGCTTTGCAACCTGTCTTGCAAGCAAATCCTGGTTCCTTCCCTGCCACAGCCCTCCAGCCTGCTGGGGAAAGAATCAACTAAAGCAGAAACAATTAGATACCCAAGGAAGAGCTTTTAGAAAGGCATAGAAGAGCAGGAAGAGAGCAAACTCAACCCCCTTCCAGGAGAACAGGAGGCTCTGCTGAAAATCTCCTTCCCAGAGGCTCTCAGAAAGGGATCTGGACAGGAGGGGAGGCAGGGATGGGCAAGCTGTTGTAAGAGTGAGGCACAAGGAGCTGCACTGTGTGGAACACAGGTGGTGAGATTCACTGTCCCCAGGCATAAACTTGCACTCCAGAGTGACACAAAGCCAATAAAGCACAAGGAGGTTTGGAGGGCTGAGCTGCCCTGGGGGTAGAGGGGGTTGATATAGAAAGAAGGCTCCTTCTCCAAGCTCCTCTGTGGTGATGTTTCTGCTGAGCAAGCCCCTGCCAGGCTTTGCCAGGGAAGATGGATGAAGAGCACAAACCTTTCCCTGTTTGTGCCAGAAATCCACCTTTGAGAGAATCACCAATTCAGTGCTTGGAAGAAGCTGCCAAAGAGGCAGTTTAATCACCTGCTGTTGGAGCTATTGACAATAAAAAGGTAGCGACAGAGACTGGCCTGTCAGGCAAAGGGAGAAGGCAGGTACATAGAAAGTCTAGGCCCTGGAAAAGCAGGCCCTGAAAGATTTAATTGTCAGGACTGACTTTGTGAGAGAGAAATAAAACCAGACCAGTCACCTAAGAGTAGAGTAGAGTAGAGTAGAGTAGAGTAGAGTAGAGTAGAGTAGAGTAGAGTAGAGTAGAGTAGAGCAGGAGTGATGTCTTGGGGCTGTTGCAACTGATGGTTACACCTCTCATGCAACCCTCCCAACAGATCCCACTGGCTGGGTGCAGAAGCGACAAACCTGCTGCTGCACTGGTGTCCTTCATGTGCTGGTTCCCCACCCCAAATTGAATACAGAGAGCTGAGTGAATCCATCTCATCAAACTGTGAATCAAGTCAAAATATCCCTGCACAGCTCCTACAAGAAGGTCCATCCTATGTTCAGTATTGCCCAGTTCTGCAAAGCTCTGAGGAGGCTGTGCATCTCACGGGAGCTTGGGCAGTTCCTGCCATGGTGGCCCTTGCTGCACAACAAGCACAAATTTTCACTCATCATCTTTATCAGAAATAAGATTATTTAGGTCTATCTTCCTTTCTATCCACCATCAGAGCTATTTGTTCCTAGGCTCTGAAAATGCAGAAGTTATTCTTGTAAAGATGGTATTTTTCATGGCAAGTATGAGTTCTTACTTTTAGAAAGTAAGTGGCTATTTAACTAAGAGCTTTCTAATAGATCAAGCAGTGCACAGAGTACCAAAAAAGTGGGAGCTGCTATCCAAAGAAATTAGTTTAGTGGTAGCATTGGCCATGAAAATAGTTATCTGCTTGGTATCTTTAATATTAATTTATTCAAGACCCTCATCTCTGGATAAATACAAATTAAAAATTAAAAGCCCTTGTAAAGTAATGCATGAAACCAAAGCACGACAGAGAGATTTGGAGAAGCAAATAAAACTGCCATCGTAACCTACAAAAGCACTGCGGACGCAGGGCAGACGGGAAGGTAACTTAGAAATAAAAGAAAAAAAAATTAAAAAAACAACCCACAACAGAAACCCAACCCAACCGCAAACTGAGAGGAAAGGGAGGAGGAGATGGTGGCGGTGGCAGCAGGGAGAGAGGGCATGAAAAACCACCACTTAAAGAGAGAAATTCATAACATCACCGCAGCAGGGCACAGGAGGAAATATTTAAACCACCAATTTTGAAGGTGTACCGCGGTCTGCCTGGTGCGTGTCACCTTCGGTTTGCACCAGGCAAACAGGCTGCTGCCACAGGGCTTCTGTCCTCCAGCCCCTGGGAATAATCCCTGAGGTTCCATTAGGTTCAGAGCTCAGAGCTGCACGGAGCCAACCGCTGCCACCAAATGTGAAGTGAGAAGGGAAATACTCTGTAAAACAGTGTGTTTTTCAAAGCCAGCGAGAGCCAAAAAGGAGCCCATTTCAATAAATCAATGATATTGTGTAAGTGGTTTAGGCAATAATAATATTGGGCAATACTAAATGGCATTGCTGGCACATGGTGGTCAGAGACAACCCTCAGGTGGTTCAGGAAAGACTAAGTGTATTAAATATATACCACCCAAGAGGTTATCTAAGCAGCTGACAGAGAACCTTTGCTGTTACGTACCGAGTTCATACTCATTCAGTATGTGGCATCAAAAGAATACAGATTTTCTGGCAAATTTTTATTTCCCACTGCTATGAAACACATGTCCTTCTTAAAGTAGCATCTCACACAACTCTAATCCTTCCCAAGTTATCTCTGACCAATCCTGCAGTCAACAACTTGAGGTCCTAGCTTTGTACCATGCATGTCACAAATGAGATTTTGATTCTAAATGATCAGATGTGGGGATCGGGTTTTGAAATAACACACATTTGGTGCACAGTCTGCGTTCCTTTTCTCTTTTTTTATCTGAACTGCCCATCCCATCTTCTACGCACCTGATATGTTTAAAATTGCATGGGGATGGTTTCTATTTTAAAAGAGGCATTCGTGGGAACAGAGCAGAGTGAGGTGGCTGAGATTATTTTTACCTGAGCTCTGATTGCAGCATCCTTCTTAATCCACTTTATCACTGTTTCATACACCAGCTCCTCCGCTTTGGTGTTCAGGCTGTCATTGGACATGTAGGAAATGAAGTCGTCTTTTGAGATATTAAGGATCTCTTCTTGGTTTGCCACCTCTGGGAAAATTTGCAGGGCATATGCTTTGGCCATGTTGTATAGTTCAGTGCACTGCATGGCTTCAGCCATGGCTAATATTCCTAAGCAGTTGCTCGCAGTCAGCTGTTTTTCTAAAAGGAGCAAAGAAAAACAACAGCAAGTAAGAATTCTGAAAAGGAAGATTCACTTTTTTACCGAGATCATGAAAAAATTAAGTGCCACTGAAAACCTCCAACTCCGATTAATTTCAGGGAGTTAATTAGAAGCAGGGCCCTGGGTTACTTTAGGATTGGGGTTTAAAAGGCAAAAATCAAAAGTCTGTCTAAGAACTGAGCTGGGGATGGGGAGAGAAACGCACTTTCTGAGTTTGCATTTCACTTAAGCCTTCACGAGGCACTGGGAAAACCTACTCTGACATAATAGTATCTGGGGCTTCCCAAGGGATAGGAACCCAGCCAACAGACTGCTGCTATTTCTACCGCCCACAATGTTGCTTTAAGAAGCAGCAAAGATGTAAACGCCAGTGCAGACACTTAAGAGCAAATGCAAACAGCACTGAGGACATTTCTGAGGATGCTGCAGTCGCTTTATGATAAGTTTTGCCCTGTTCAGCTACTAAGCTACTTCAAAAAAAAAAAAAAAGAAAAAGAAAAAGAATTCCTCCCCCCCTCCTTTTTTTTTCAAAGGAACTTTGTTGCTGTTGAATGTGATGACATCCTTTATGCAAAACACAGATTATACCAACGCCTTCTGTTAAATGTTGTGTAGTGGGTTTCAAAGCAAATCATGCACAGAGGAGACAGCATTATCTCCTACCCGGCAAACAGAAGTAATGGCGCAGTGTGGAGCTCAGCGTTAGAAGTGTGCTACGCCATACATCCCACTGCATTTTTTTTTTTTCCCCTTTCAGCTATTCTGAAGAAACCCCCACCAATTTCAGACATTTCTAAGAGGAACTTTCAGATTCTTCTCAGCTTTTGTTAACCAGACCGCAGCTAATAGGCAGAATACATTCTTTTGAGATATAGGACCAAGAGAAAAAAATAAACTAAAAATAAGAGAGAGACAGACTGCCCTCGATCACAAGTGGCAGGCTTCTGTGCTGGCAGAGGAGAAGTCTATCGCATTTGGGCAGCGTCGTATCCTATCTCAGAGCACTGGACAGGAGTGTGCAATAACCCCACATCTCCTCAAACAAAACTCCCATCAGATTGCTTCTGCTGGAAATGCTCAGGTATTTTTCCCTACACCCAGCTTCTGCCTTCACCAGATTGAAAACCTGCACACTATCTATATGTGACTTGTACTAAAATGGGATTATGACCTACTTTTTTTTTTTTTCCCCCAACCTGACATGAGATTAGGAGTTTTGTGTTTTGGTCTGGTTTTTTCTCCCACCCCCCAACTCATTTTCTTTTCCTTTACAGAACCATCAATCTTGAAACTAGGTTATCTCATTTTGCATCAGTTGATTGTACTGACTCCAAGGAGCCCAATTCCTCAAGCAGACTGGAGCAGCAGCACTGTTTGCTGTCAGTAGATTTTGTCACTCAAAGACTGCCCAGAGACAGGCTGCAAACTGATAGCTGTGAAGCAAAAAGCTCCCAAAATTTCTTTTCCAAAAACAAAAAAAAAGAACCAAACCCCTCTTCCAGGTTCCATAGTTCTGTCTGTTGGCACAGTTTCATGTACAGATATGGCTGGGGGTAAAACAATCATCTAATGGAGCTCAAAAGTCTCATCATCACTTGGCAATCTCTCAAGTCAAAGACAAATCTGACACTGCTCCACCTTATCCTCACAGGATTTCTAATAAAGGTGATAATCAAATTTGACTCATTAAGTAGCCATTTACTAGCAGAGGGTGGAGAAGACGTGCAAGAATGAGTCTTTGCCTTCAAGGGACTGGGTCTGCTTCTACCAGAAATGATTCCCATAGCATCCCCAGCTGAGTCTGTGGCGTGGGGCAGAAAAAGCACTGGTCATGACTGGTTTCTTGACTGGACAGGTTTTTCTTCCTCTAACAATGCTGGGTGACTGATACAACCACTGGTATCTAAGCAGCTTCATGTTGTCCCTTTGAGCTTGACTCCTTGCTCTTTCCTGAGAGACTGCACAGTGGCAGACCCCAGTGATGTCAGCCCTGTCTGATTCGGCAAGTATCGCAAGGCCATTTAGAGAGGGCTCCAGCAGAGATGCAGACTGGGGTACATTCAGGACGCTGCTGACACACTTCTCTGTGCTTCATCACTCTTGATGTGATGAGCACCAAAGCCAGGTGGGCATAGTGATGCCTTTTTAAGATGAGGGCTGGCATGTGAACTATAGGATTCATTGGAGGTGAGCAAGACAGAGGTTGGGGCAACAGCTATGGGAGGCATGGAAAACCTCCATCCTGTGAAAAGAAAAAATGCACCCTCTGGTTTTCACCTCTGACTCCAAATTTAGGGGCGAGATTGATCTCTCTTGACTCCAGCTGTCTTATGGTGCAACTGAGCAATCACATTAGTATCCCTGTACACTCAGAAACAAACAATTCCAAGAAGCAATATGGTGATATTTTGGATTAATCTGGTAATATTTTGGATAATGACTTCAGGATGAGCAGAACCGTGCCCTACCAATGCCTATTACTCTTCACTGACTATAAAGGGAGTCTACAATATGACTTAGCTATAGACTTCTGCTATGTAATATAGCCCAGTTGACTGCAATCTGGGGGTACAACATGACAAAGGCAGCTAAGAATCAGTTCTGTTCCACCTGCTCCTGAGATGTTTTCCTTTGGACGCTGCTATGTTTACAATAATTGCCGGTTTTGCCACAGTGATACTGGGCTTGTAACAACACATTTTTTTGTGGAGTTTCACCTTGAGTCCATTCAGAACACGACTGCTGACTACTAAGCTATTCCCAGTGTTCAAGGACAGTTTGTAACAAACTTATGAGTAGACTGTAAGGATATCAGGTGCAGTCATCATCAGCCAGGCAGACTGCTAAAACTGCACTTCTGGGAGTGGGATGACTTGATAAAAAGTCAGAGATAGATGGTATGTACCGTCAAGATTACTCAGCAAGATTGTGGTAACAGTATGATGGAAGCTCAGTGGCTGATGTAAGCCCCCTCTGTGTGCATTAAGTACTGTATTTTCTCTTAGGGATGCTTTCTAGATGATGACTAAAATTAGCATAAAGCATGTGTTTTCTTGCCATACTCTGTATACATTCTGATGGAGATCTTATTCCTCAGGTATTCCTACTAGTGTCAAAAGCATGTGAAGATAGGAGATTGGTGGAAGAGTGCCAGATGCATCCATCTTTCAAAAGATTTCAATTCCTCTGTGAGAGCGTTCCTCATTTCTCCTGTCTCCAGATATGCTTGATGCTTCAGTTTCTCCAGTGCTGGCCAGCATGTTTCTCCAGTTGGCTCAAAATTCTCCACCTTGGCTGAACAAATGATTACCCATAATACTTTCTCTCAAATTCATAAGGACCATAAAGGCCTTGTCCCTCAGGTGCATATGCTTTCCTGTTCATGAAGGTCTCATCCCTGGTCCATTGTTCAGTTTTTCTCATAGCTTCCTCTCATACTCTTTACAAACTTTGACTCTGTGCCCTTTGCCCACAAGACTAAGAAAATTCAGAGCTCCTGCTCTTTCCTATTCTGCTCCATGAATCTAACAGGTTCTACCAGCTTCTTTAGACTAAAGGAAGAATATTTGTGTTTTAGCAGCAGCAGGGTGAAGTACAAGCTCAGAATTTGCTCACTCCTCTGATGGTTCCTCCATCACAGACTCAAGCTGCGATACTGATGAATCACCTGAAATCTGATTTAAGCCATGACTGTGATGATAATGTAAAACAAATATGTTAAAAAAAAAAAAAAAGGAAAGAAAAATCCCTCAAGTCTTCAGCCATATGGATGGAAGAAATACCTATGATGTCCTGAGCAGTTTGCAAACATTTGCCCAGTTATCATATGGCGCCTGCACGAACTTGTCAGCATCACTGCATCAGTCGACACAAAACTGTTGTCATTTCTCTTGGGCTAGACAAAAGCAGAGGAGACAGCATGTGGGGGAGAGAGAGAACGTGGCTATAATTAGCCCAGTGAAGCTGGTTAAGAAATCTCCTGTTGAAATGAAATAAATTTCCCAACATGTTTGCAGCATGCTTCCACTAGAAAGTGCAAGCAGATTTGGGGTTCCTCTGGCCAATGCTGCTGAGAGGCCCAGGACAGAGACACAAGAGCTGCCTGTACATCAACCATTTAGGACTCCACTGGAGATTGACAGTTGAAAAAGGATGACCTGAATTTCCCTTGAGGTGTCCTGTGCTGAACAGACCTATTAATTTGGGGCTTTTACTTCTTAGAGCCTCTTTGAACTTCCCTCCACTTCTCTCACTATTTAGATATGGCCACTGATGGGAAAGAATCACTGTTTGTACTGGTGAATCCTCCAGAAACCCTGGAAAAAAACCCAACCTGACTTTTACCATATTTTTGCTTTGTGGAGAGCAGAGGTGGCTGGTATGAAAACAAAAAACACAGCCACAGATAAGAAAAAATGCCTTTTGCTTAACTTTTTAGATGGCAAATGCTCTACTATCTCTGTAGAGCAATCCAGTCACAGCTATAAATAAAAATAAGCAATTACACTCCATGAATTCTCCAAATGAGAATACAAAATTCCAGCAACTCTCCATGTATCACTGATCTTATAACCAACTCTACTATTTCATACTATAACATGGTTCACTGAGTTCAAATATTAACTATCGGAAAAGAGAAATCTCACATTGATTTAGTGAAATAAATGTATTTTGGTTTTGTGGCTGAACCTTTAGAGATAGTGCAACATAAACACATCTCCTGTTCCTGGAAAGGCTGTAAGATCTAATCCCTTTAAAAGGTGATGAAGGGAAGCTGGGGGAGAGCAATGCCAGAGCCAGGGCCCTCACTCAAGCTGCACAACCAACAAAGTGGGACTGCAAAGCATAGATTTCACTTTCCCATTACCCACCCATTTGAGAACGGACTTTTAACCGTGACATATAAAAAAGTCAGAAGTGTACATTGCCACAGATTCTTTACTGATGTCTGCATTGTACCTGCCTAGTCATGCCACCCATCTTGTTAGCAGGTCAGCTCAGCAGCGAAAATTAACACAGCAGTAAACTGGACTCATCTGAGGTTTGGGTTTTTTGGGTTTTTTTTACGAATGCAACATTTTCAAAAGTCTTATCTTCCACACTCTGCAATTCCAGATGTCAAATTTTAATGAGAACTGCCCAAGAAGAACAAATAGTTCATGTGGGCTGAAGATATATTTGGAGTCCAGAGAGAATGATATCTGCCATACCAAGTTGAGGTAGCTGGAATGGAAATCAGATGTCCAAAAAAATACTTGGAACTTGGACATGGGAAGTCACAGAATTATAGAATGGTTTGGGTTGGAAGAGACCTTTTAAGGTTATTGGGTCCAAGCTCCTTTCAGTGAACAGGGACATCTTCCATTAGAGCAGGTTGCTCAGAGCCCTGTCCAACCTGACCTTGAACATTTCCATGGATAGGGCATCTATCGTCTCTCTAGGCAACCTGTTTCAGTGTTTCATCGTCTTCACTGTAAACAGTTCTTCCTTCTCTCTAGTCTAAATCTCCTCTCTTTTAGTTTAAAACCATTGGCCCTTGTCCTGTTGCTACAGGCCCTGCTAAAAAGATTGTCCCCATCAAGGTAAGTCATATAAGACCAAGCTCACATTTTTTACATTAATAGCTGTGTTAATAATTTGTAAATTATTACTGTCTCATTAACTAATATTATAGCATTGCTAATGAATGAGTGGCATGTGATACATGCAGGAATTTGAACCAACACCTGTTTTCATTTGAGCTCCAGTTATGACTCCTCTTCTGTCATGACAGAAATGGATCTGGATGGTTCCAGTTCAGACCAGTAAAGCTTAGTTAACTGAGCTGTTCACCTTAGACTGTTTTGAAATAGTCTATATTGAAAAATTCAAGGAGCATGATGATATGGTGCTCTGCACAAGAAGAATGAGCTTCTGATGTGGTCATGAGGCACTGGTGATGACTTTGACCTGAACACCCTTGCTGGGGCAAATGCTCCCTGGGCACAGCGGGCACACCAGTTACAAAGGGAGGGCACATCAACCTTTCATTCCCATCCACCATTTGTGTTAACACATGTCCATAGGACTATAACTCTGTATGAAAGAGCAAGTTCTGTCAACATTCAGCCTGAATTAGTTCCAATAGATATTATTTGTAAGAACATTGAACATGTGAAAGATCTTCTCATAGATGCAAGAAAATTGCAGAACCTGACTCCTTTGTGGGAGCCCACCTCCAGCTCTTCTAATGCTTGACCAAGCTGGCCTGGTGTAGCACCCAAAATTTGCTGTCACAGTTACTAGCAACCTGTGCGATGCAGCCTGGTATCTGTGCAGTGATCAGCCTCCAGGAAACAAAATGTCATCATATCAAGTATGAACCAAGATTCAAGAAAAAAGTCTATACAAAATGTGAAAGTAGCTGCCATTCAAACAACAGGCTACATTTCTCTGTATCGTTTTCCACTGGCTACCATGTCAGCATTTTAAATTCAAATCTCAACCCAAATAAGTACTACTTTTTTTTTTTAAAATTTTATTTTAGTGTTGTTTTTGGTTTTTTTCTGCATTTAATCTTGGGTTTCCTAATTATCTTTTAAGAGTTCTTAAAAGGAAGACTTACAAATCTTAAAATGAGATCTTAAAACCTCATTAGATGGAATGATTCTTACCTAGAAATGAAACGCAGACTTTACAGAAAGTATGAAACTGGAACTTGCTGGCAGCTTCCAGTAGAGTTTTTGCATTGGCTGAATCTATGATCAAAGAACCTGTATAAACAAACTCCAGGAGCAATTCCAGGACATCCGCAGTGAGGTTGGACATGGCCAATTCCAGCTTCTCCCCGCTTCTGTTACTGTCTCGTGGTGACCTGGTAACAGCAGACAATTAAATTACGGACATTACACCATCCCCATTTTGTTGGCACTTATTGATTAGTGAGGTCTAGAAAATCGCTTTGCACCTCATTATATTTCTCCATTATTTTTGTTTACGGAACAGAAGAATATGAATTTGAAAATAACTGAACTTAAAAACTTTAACTGGATCTGAAAGAGAAGAGTCTTAAAGCAAGTCTTACAAAAAAATCTGTTTATTGCTACTCTGCATTCTCATGCAAAAACAATTGCAAAAGAAAAGGAAAGAAAGAAAAAGAAAAATGAATGAGCCAACATTAATGAAAATGAGGAACAGGATTAGCTTCCAAAGGGAAACAATACATTTTAACATCTCGGTTAACATCTCATCTTCTGTGCATAATGTAACTGTTAAGGAAAAACCACTTTCCAATTTCAAGAGAAAAGGTCATCTATTTTTTCAGGAATCCAGCATGGGAATAATTTTAAATGTCATGTGCTTTTAAGGATACATTTAAAGACCTTTTCATAAAAAAATAACAATAATAAATATTAATTTCTGTTTAGTTTGAACTTCTCAGTATGTTCAACTTATGTTGAAGTGTAAATATGGTAGATATCATATGCATACACAGACAGTCATATAGAAATAAATATATATATATGCTTATTCTAAAAATCTATTGTTCCCTTTTAGGCATTAAAAAAAAGAAAGCCCTTCATGGCAATTGCTTTGAAAACTGAATACAAGACAAGATAGACAGACAAAATGGTTAGAGCAAAGAAGGGAGAGGGGGGAAAACAACAACCAGCTCTGCCACAGGAAGCCAGCAGCCATCCTCTAGGAGTGTCATGACTGTGGCCTATGGTTTTTCCTGCATGAAGTGCTGAACAATTTGGGGATCAAAGTATCTCCTGCATTTGAAGTGTGGATTAGTGCTTGTGAATTATTGGACAAAAAGAAAATTATACTGAATTAAAGTAAGGGCCCAGTTCTTAATGCATGGTTAGCTGATGTGTCTGCAACACTAAAGGCAGGTGACACCTGAAAGACAAAAGTGATGATAAATTTGGTAACATCAAGGAGGGGAAGGGGAAATCTGTTGGAGTAAGAAAATAAACTCTTTTAATCGTTAGGACCACCCAGCACCTTCTCAAAGAAACATGAACTTCTCCTAGTCACTGGACAGTCAACGTCTGCTCGCTCCAGTTCTGCTAGAGTACTTGCAAAAGCCATTGCACAGTTGACACAAACCCGGCACAAGATGCTGCGTGACTTACACGGACTGGCCAAAGCATCACTATTCACAGGCAATGCCAGCTTTAAGCATGAGCAAGAGCACTACCGACCTCTCGGATTCACAAAGCTGCCTAGAAAGGTGATGGTCAAGCCTCTACTACCGTAATGGAGGTAAAATTAACAACATATGAGGTTCAATTTTCTTCCCTTGTGACACCCCACCCTACCTGCCCAAATAACCCTTACAATAATTTGGGAAAATGCTTAAAATCTGCAGTGGATGCTTAGTCACCAATCTTTCATTGACTAGTCCTGTTCAAGTTAAGGGAACAGCCTTAATTCACATGAAACTTTGTAGGACCAAAGCTTTAAAGAGGTTTCATTTTTCTACTGAGAGCATTTGGACGGTGTCCATTACCACAATGGAGGAGTGAGTAGCACTCTGTAATTTCATATGCTTCTAAGGTAGTGAACAAAGGTTACTCCCATTCACAAAAGGAAACTGATGCACGAGGAGACAAAATCACTTGACCTTCGAGAAAGTCAGGGGCAAAGCAAGGAATTAAACCCCAGTTTTTAATTCTAAATACTGGACTGTCCCTTTACATGGATACAGGTGGCTGGATCCTATTCTGCGAGCAGATTGGTAAGAATACATACTGATCATGCTACCTGTGGTACCCCTACATGCACAGATGTACACACTACCCCAAGTCCTTATGCTTTATCACACCACAATATTCTTTCTGAACTCCTGCATATGGATTCGATTTTGCACTCAAAGCAGAAAACCTCAGGTGTCAAAAGAGAAGAGTTGCTTTTTCCTAGATCCTCAAGAGGATGTCACAAAATTTTATTTTTTTCTCTTTCTTACACTCCCATCCCAATAACACGCCCCGTATCTGATTTATCTCCAGTTGTGCACACATCCGTTGCTGCACCCTGGGCTATCAAAGTGCCTCCTGGCACTGATGTAATTCTTGCTGAATTGCTTCCAGAAACAGTTTGTCCCTGAAAGCGATTTCATACTCACGTGGGCTGCTGATAAGGACATTACCTAAAATTTAAGTGAGATTTGGAGGTACTCAGCAAGCGACAGAATCAGGCTCTTTGCACTGTGGGAAGCTCCACCATAAGCGATTATTTATTTAATGCCTCTAATTGCACCGTGCTGGTGGTGGCTGTGGGAATGACTGGGCACGCTCTCACCCAGCGAAGAGCCCAGGAGGCACAAAGGAAAGGATGATGCGACACCGATGTCAGCGCAGACACATACCCATGTTAGCAACAACTGCAAGCTGCTATTTTTCAGAATAATTAAGTAATAATCTCTTTTACTTTGTAATACACCAAGCAATAACCTGCTGCTGCAATTGATTAAATGCCAAAGAAAAGCTAAGGTGTTTAATCAATCACTAGAGCCACTTACAGCAAGTATAATACAAAGCTACAGAGATTATTGATATTACACAATGAGCCAGAAATGGGAAAGAAAATTATCCCTATTCCTTCCTCTGCGATACCTTGAATGCGTTGTGCTGTTTTGCTTGCACTTTCTCAGCAGTGAGCACTTTGGCTCCACAATTAGCTGGACCAAATACTGGGCGCAGACTTGGTTCAGCCTGCACAGGGAAAGCACAGCTACCCCCAGTTTCCATGCTAGGGATCTGGGTTGGTACAGGCTGGTGATTGGAGAGGAAATTGCTTGAAGCACGTCCTAATGGATCAGAAATGAGTATTTGAAGGAAGACAAGAAAAGAACGTGGGGAAAAAGACTGATGTGACTGAAGTGGAATATTCCATAGATTCTTTCTCAAAATTATCTCAGTGAATCAGGTTGTGGTTTCCTCCTCCAAGCCTGACTAAAGCTTTCTGTTCTTCCTTGTTTTCACATGTATTAAAATACCAATATACCCTGTGCAGTTATACTTCACCTATGTGGGATGGTGCCGTCTCTCAGCTACTCTAGAACTGCGATGAACTGGCTACAGCTGTACTGCAAGAATATAATTTAGTGCTGTAAATTCATATGCAGTTGATTGGGGGAAGTCTGTACAAATATATACAGCTATGACCCAAACAGCTCATCCTGCATCACATCATGAGGAGTTTTGTCAGTGGCATCAGTAGATGCAAACACTTAGAAAAGGCTGCTCTCAGAAAAGCACTGAGTTCTTGCTTTAAGAGCTGGGAAAGGACATGGCTTTACCTGGTACCTACCTGTTCCTCCACTCCTGGCACAAACACAGGGTATTTTGGGGATGGAGAGCCTGCCTGCTTCATGTTTCAGCCTCACTTGAAGCCAGGAAACCTACGTTTATCGTCCATGGACATCATTAAATGTGGCACATTGTGCTATTTGCCCTGTGAACTCTAAAGTTTAAACAGAATGATGTCATTTTATTGGCTTTGTAATCATTGCTCATATTATAAAGGTCACGCATTTCACATTGTGGCAGAAAATCAATAGCTCTCCCAACAGCCTCTGGGGGAAAAAGTTTTGCTTCTGAAGAATAATATATAATAAACAATTTTAGTCCTTACTTTATCATGGCTGTAATCTTGGAGAATAGCTACAGTAAAAATCTGGCAAAGGCTGATATATAAACTCATTAAAATTGTGAAGTGATTTAGAACAGGACTTTTAAAAAGATTTATCTTGAGCTAAACAGCAAAGAGGTTTGTTTAGGTCTACATTTAAACAAGCTCCAAGAGCTCTTTAACAGCTTAATTTTATGGTAGCTGTTGGGGAATTCTTTCAGATTTACAAATCATGTATTTCTTCAGCAAGGTGATAGACCTGAGCAATGTGCAGGCAGAACGGAACCCACAGATAAGCAGGAAGGACAGATATACTCTGAAGGACAGATATACTCTGAATGGGTAAGGGGGGAGTTACTGAAAATATTTTTGTGTTGTCTGGAATAATTAGGTCCAGTAAAGTAAAGCCAAGGCCTTTGAACGTACTCTGGCTACTTATCCTTCAACTTAATTACTTAAGCTAGAGAAGATAAAGGCACAGGGAACCTTTTAAAGCAAAAGATGGCTCAACTACACTCTCAGATAACAGATCAAAATTGGTGTCCCTTTCTGTTAACTAATATATAGAAAAGAGCTAACACATTTAAATACTGATGGCAGGAAAAAATAACCCTAAAATCTCATCTTGCAAGATTTAGGAGTGGAAACGACGAAAGTAGAGAACTGTACCATTTTGGTATTCATTTATCCTTGAAAATCATTTCCATCCATGTAATACACACAGACAAGAAATCAGCACTAGTGTTTTCACGCTTAATAGCGACGCGGCTGAGTTTTCTGCATCCCGAGTTATAAATATACATATACCTATGCATTTCCCTGGCATTATTCCTATCAACGCATTCATATAACAGACCTTCTGTGTGATTCACTTGAAAACATTTCGGAGTGAGATGCCTTGATTTGCAAAGCCGCGCTTCGAGTCTGGCTAAAGTAGCTGTGTAAGTGAAGCACCGCTAGCGCATCCATTTGTCAATTTATGGACAGCACTACCACCTCTAATTCAGGCTTCCCTCATGGTTTGGATATGCTGCCTTTAACCGGCTCCCAGCGTTATTTTGACTGACTAATGGTTTGGCTACAGCCTCACTCAATTTTAGATCAAATAGGGAAAGCTACCTATACCCGGTACAGACGCCAGCCAACTCTCTGTTTACAAGCTATAGTCGCAGAGTCAAAACAAATTCTGGATGTTCAAAATGGAGCCATCTGCACGGAATAAACATGAAAAATGTGAAACATTTTATGTAAATGTACATTACTGCCTAGGAACAGTTGGTTCAGCTTCCTCCCAGGCTGCCTGGTTGGGAACAGGAGGACTGACAGAGTTTGTGACACCTATTTACATTCGAAGCCATATGATTCACTGTGCTGCAGACTCAAAGGTATGACGTATATTTAAGCTTTGGGCTCCAAAAAGGCACTGAAATAAATGATTATCTTTTAAAATAAAGACAGATTTAGAATTGTCATTTGTGATCTTTCCCCGAACACGTGGGACTTGGTGTGCCTGTCTTTTTCTTTCTGCCTCTCCAAGGTCCATCACTTCTGTGTGTGAATAGAGAGCCTACCACTATTACCTGTTTCTCCCAACAGAAGACAACAGAAAAGAGCCAGCTCCATACTATTGTTCATATTACAGTCAGAATTTATTTTTAAGAAACAGGAAAACACACTAATTCTGGTAGTGTAATAAAAAAAAATAATGATTGCTCAGGATCTCAGACAACTCAGGAATCTGAGTAGCCTCCACTAAAAGCACGTCTGAGCTGATGGGAGGCCACAGGACTGCTGGCATGAAGGCAGGAGATCCAGCTCCACGCTGGACTGCAGGCCATATTTTGAGGTTGGTCCCTTCCTGTATGGACCAAAGCAATGGCCTGTCCCGCTGGCCAGCTGTCTGCTGGCCTCTTCACCTCACACCCTCCCAGGATCTGCCCCACCAGCTCGACTTACTGGCTTGCTTTCATAATCAGGGACATAAATATTTACCCTACATTAATTGTGTTCTCATTCCACTAGAGCAAAATATTTGCTATCAAGATAGCTAGGACACCAAAAACAACAACAACAAATTAATTCCTGTTCCCTGGACAGTGTTTTGGTCTCCAGAAAACAGGAAATCCAAGATTTTTATGCAAGATGAAGCACTTAAATGAAGAGAATCTACTTTTCTTTTTTTTAAATGTCTGACAAATTATTTTGATTACTAAAGAAAGGACTCCAGACTGGGACAGGCAGCTTCTCAAGCTTAAGAATCCGTTACCTATGTGCCTATTAGAAACTCCTGTTTGAGTCTATACAATTTAGACTGAACATCTTGTTTACCGTGGAACATAATCATTAAAGCATTGAAACTGCAGACAAAGAAGGGAATGCAATGTTGCTGCATCTTAACGGTCCACTATTTGACTTTTCATCATCTTCATAGTTATTAATGGTTCAAAACCCACACGTCTATTTATCTTGGGAGAGGCAACAAAGAAACTTCATTATATTATAGCCAACCTTCAGCTATGAACAGAACCGACAAGGCACTCTATGTGGAAAGCTGTATTTCACACCAAAGAGCTTGATTTATCATAATTACACGGTCATGAGATATAAAAGCATAGATGCCCAAACAGACTAACATACATTTCCATGCCACACGCAGCAAGATGCATGTGCATACTGGGGTTACAGGTTATTTACTGAGTTATTCAGGTTTATGCAGCTGCAAGGTAATCAATCATGTAAATGATGACAGGAAGGGACATTTATAGAGCAACATCATTGCAATTCGTATGTCATAGGGCACTGAATGTTCTATTACATAGGATTTTCAAAAAAATAAATTACACCTTAGCATCGCTTCTCCTTTGGAATTATTTTATCAGCTCAAAATGCATTAACTTGCAAATCTCTGCCTTCGTTATACTATCTTATAGATAAATAGTATCTTTGAGCCTCAGCCACTATCCATCTGCCTCAGGAGAGAAGAAAACATATAGTGTAATGGTGCTATTGTATGATTACGATAAAGAACTAGTAAAATCACAAGATTAAATAAATTACATTGTTTAAACACAGGCTGGCAAATTTGTCTTGAAAATTTACCTGACCAACAAATCCATTTGCTCACTTTTTTTACCAGGATGTTGATACAAATAATGTTCCTTGTTCCAGGCAAACAAAATTTGGCAAGACTAGTGTAACTTATTAGGGTCAAACGCTGCCAGTTTGCACCTGCTCTATCACAAGAAAATCAGGAAAATTAATGGCTGTGAGCTCAGGCATGCACTAGCAGCTCCTGCTAATTCACCATCACAGAAATGATCATTACAAACCAAGACAAGCAATGGGATTAACAGCAAATGCTTTTGTTCACGGACAACACGGCCAGAATCAAATAAAACAAACAAAAGAGCCACGTCTCCTATATTCCCTTAATGCTATTCACCCATGGAACACAATCTAACTTCTCAGTTAAGACTATTTCTAGAGGCACGGAATCAGTGGCAGCCTGTAACGCCATAGTGTCGGAGATCAGTCAGAGGCACAAATCTTACTCCCTGCTGAGACTTAAGAAAGAAGATGACGAGTTTGAAGATGCTGGCTTAAATGACTTGCAATGAAGAAGTGAGTAGCAAGTGCCCTTGAAAGAACAGCATTTCATGACCTAGACTTTTGCTAGGGACTGAGAATAAACTGCATCTCAGAAGGCGCTAGTGGAAAAATAAAAAAAAAAACTGGGCCAACTTATTAACAGCACAGAATCTAATTTGTTTGCAAGTATCTCTGGCAGCCCAATTCAGCAAATATGTGGCAAAATAGCCTCCAGTCAGAGCTACTACTTGTTAAATGTAAATAAAAGAGGCAAGCAGGTTTTTGTGGACTATATGGCAAGGAAGATTGAAAAGAAAAAGACAATAAAAAATTTATTCTCATCAAACTTAAAACTCACTCACTTAACCAACTCCTGTCTGATTTGTTTTAATGATATTTATTACACCATCGAAAACCAGGTTAGCAGAGAGCTGGTGTTAAGCAGCTAATAAATCTGTTTCTTAGGAATGTGGTGAAATTCATACAAGTAATTATCTAGGTAAGTCTATCCAAGGCTCCTTCTCATCATTGCAATGTCTAGAGGGAAAATAATAATAAAATAATGATAACCACAATTATTATTTATTACTACTACTATGATTATTGTAGTGCCCAAAGATCCCAATCAGCATTTCAGTAATTAGAATTAATCCTGTCAGGCACTGGTTCTTTCTCACTCAGCTACAGCGTGTTGCTAGTGCTTTTCTATAGTATATGCAGAGCCAGCCTGTGCTTTGGACATCAATGGAAGGTAATATATTGCATCACCTATGGCCACAGTATATGCAGGAAAGGGCAGGTAGCTCTTCTCACACCATCAATCCCTGCCTGCACCATTCTGCAGAACTGCTCAGAGTATTTCAGTCACCAAAGCTTAAAGTTATGCAAGCAAAAAGAGGGGATCGTGATCTGATATGATCAAAACCTGGCCATATTAATTTAAATTCATGATCCAAATTGAGCAGTGTCTAATCCTTGATAATTTAAATGAAAGGAAGCACACTGCTGATCTCTGGAGCTACCTGTGAGCATGCTGGTGTTTGAGATTAGATTACCCTTGGTTTAGGGCAAGACTGGCTTTTGGAAGTGTCCCAAAGTTGACAGCTTTGAAGAACATGGCTCCAGATTCTATGCGGTGGACATTTTTTCATTGTCTTTGATCCATTTAGCTTGAACTGCACCTTGTTAGATAAGTGTCCCCTTTCACCCCTAAATTTCAACACAGTCAAGTCTAGACAAGGCTGTGAGATGCAAGTAAATTGAGGCAGGTCACCCACACCAGCATCTTATGAGTGGTTGTATGACAGCTGCATGGCTTGCAGATAGGTCTAGCTGGAACAAGGGAGGTGATTAGTCTGTCAATCCTTGGATAAGATTTGCAGGATTTGTAGTTGTGTCTAGAAATTATGAGAGTGAGAAGCCCAAACCACCGTAAATAGAGATGCTGTCAATGAGGGAGAGGAGTGAGAGGTTAAATGATTCTGCTCGGTCCCTCTGCAAGCTGCAGCCATTACGAGGCAGAAGCTTAATTTCTGCGCCGCACCTTGAGGCTTGAAAAGGAGCCTTTCTGTCTTCCGTGCCACAGTTTGTCTTCAGAACAGGGCACATCGATCTGTCCCTCCTTTCAAAGCAGTTTCCAGCTCAAGCCACTCACCCCCCTCCATCCATGGCCACACTCACCAGGCTGGCAATAGCCGGGCGGTGACGCCTGCTCTGGGTTTCGTGGCAGCTCCTCAGCCTGGCAGCCCAGCAACACCACTGAGTATCTGTAAGCTGCAATTCATTTCTGTAGAAGACGGTACATATTTGCCTGGTGAAAACATGTTTTCCAAGGCCTGGCAGCTGCAGAATGTGAAGCCCAGCAGGCAGCTCTGGCAGGCGGGTGGGAGTGCGGCTGCTCGGCCAGGCAAAGCAAGCGGAACACGCTCACGGGAAGGGGACACTGAAAGCGGAAAGCTCTTTCCTGTGCCAATAAATTGTGCCTAACACACAGGGCAATTATCAGCCCCTCGTTTAAAAGAAAAATGTTGCTCACAGCATAATTTACACCTGCAGCCTGGCTACTGCCGGGTGAAGGGTGAAGAATATTTTATACTCCCACGAATCTCCCATTCCTGTGGATTCCTTTAAAGGGTTTAACAGAAACCACTGGTGCTGTATGTCTAGGCACAATATACCTCTCCTGGCACCCGAAACAAACATTGTATTTTTAACTCCCTAGTTCTCTGTTTTCAAAGATATGTTACAATTTGTTTCCACATTCATTCTGTTCTACAAGGGAGCTGAAGCATGCAGATGTAGAAATGCTACCTGCCCCTCTCCCCAGAGTTAAAAGCAAGATACTTAATAAGCAAGAAAACATGAAGGGGTCACCAAGAGTAGGTTTTTCTTTCATCTGCTATTTCTCATTTTGGGCTTTTTACAACGTAAACAAGAACCAGACAGTCTGTTTTCCAGACACCTAAATGCTTTTGCAGTTTTGTCAGACTGTTTCAGATGGATAGTGGCAGGTTTCTCTGTCTTGCATCCAAATGCTGCCTTTCCACACAATGGTGTAAAATGCAGAATGACATCTCTGTCTTCAGTCTAGGTGTAAAGCAAAAGGAACTTGGTTCTCTCATCCTAAATGCTTTACTTCTCCCACCCTCCTGCCCTGTCTTCAAACCTTCAGAGAGTATATACAACCCTATTTTAGAAAAAAAATAAAATAAATAAAAAGATCTGACACTCGCAAAAAGAAACAAGGCATTGTGGAAAAGCAATTTGGCCATGAAGTCACTGGCTCTGCTCCTTAGGAAAAGGAAGAACATAGTGTTGCCAGATTACACGGCATCAAAAATGCTTGCTTCTTGTGACAGAATCTCTTTGTGTATGTGACTGCTCTGTGCTAGCAGAATCAGGCAGCCAGGATGACTTCGAGATTAGAAATCATCATTAAAATCAAGTCTTTCTGATATCTTTTTGATAAAGCTCATAGGACAGGAACTGTGTAACTTCAGTAACTGACCACAGAAAAATAGAACTAAAGTCTGTTTACAAAAGCCATCATTTTGGCACTCCAGTGTCAAGTGCTTCCTATTACTAATGTTATATTTGGTAGATATTCCAGCACTTTGGGTTGGGTTAAGAAGAAAGTAGCAAATGAAAATATTCCGGTCAAACTCTTTTTTATCGAAATAGCAAACAGTCTTTTTATCCAGCAGCTGTATTCATCTATCCCAAATACAGCTGGAAAAAAAAAAGATGCCTCTTCATGGGATTTTCCATCCCATCCTTCCTTCCAGACCACACACATCTTCTACCATTTCTTCTAGGACAGATACAAAGACACAGAGTTCATTTCTCTTCTCCCCCAAACCAAGAATGGTTTCAAAAAGGAAATCTGTGCTCTGTGAGAGGGGCATTTTGGAGATTTTATTTTTATTTTTTAATAGATCCTGATTTCTTTCTTTCTTTGTACATATAAGTGCACATGTATGTGACATTCAGACAAATACTGGTTTCCAGAAGGAACCATTCACATACTTTTAGCCAGCTATGATTCAGACTGGGTGACTGGCCTTCCTCCATGGGCAATGAAAAATGAGCACTTCTGGAAGGCAATTCATGCTAGTTATCATTAGGTGGGATGAATCCTCCTATGGACATTCCTGTCTTCCTTCCCTCATGACTTCAGAGGAAGCCTAGACAACCAGCTTAGGCTGGAATCCTGAAGGAAGCAATGAAACACCCATCATAAGTTTATAGCCCAAGCAAATCACCTTGTCTCTCTCTTTAACAGTAAAGAGCAATGGTGTCCACCTTCACCTCATATCTTAGACACCTATTTTATGGTGCGAGGACTTGACTTCTGGAGACATCTAGCTCCCTCTCCGCAGACTATAGAAGTAGTCTGGAAGGTGAGGTTAGACTAAACCTGCCTTAGAGGGCAAATTTGGGCCTCAATGTTGGTTGAATAACAGTGAGAGACAAGCACCTGTCATTATTCCAGACAGACTTCCTACCTGCCCACATATAGGCACCTGAACTAGGAGAAAAGGCTCCTTCTGGAAGCCTTCAAGGTGCTTCTCTTCATTACCCATACCATAAATTAGGCCATTGCTTAGGGAAGGCTGATTTCTTAAGTACCTAAAACATAGATGCAAATTAGAGGCCAAAATCAGACAGACTGGAAGCAGCTGGGGTTGGCAGAGCACTCAAAATACATTTAGGGGACAGATCCCTATTCCAGCTGCTATTTATCATCCACTTTCTCCTGGAGTCCTACATGGCAGTAATCTGGTATGGGTCACAGTTTGAAGAAGCTGACTAACCACAGGATTTCCCTAAGCACAGGTAAAATGTTATCAACTCCTCTGTATGTTCCATGCCTGAAGGAGCAAGTGGTAAGGCCAAGTACTCCACCCCGTAACTGTCATGAAGTAGGCTCAAATATTCGCCTGAAAAAGAATATAACTTAAAGAGGATTTCAGGAAGAGAACTGAAGGATGCCTAGCATGCCTCAAATATGTTCAGTATTGCACAAACTTGCTCTTGAGGTTGTTAGCGACAGCCCACAGCCCCTGAGGTTACTGCAGTATGTCCTCCTGTGGGACCAGCCTTGGGCATGCACCCATCTTCACACATCCCCATCTCTCCCCTGCACCTCACTTTCCTCCCTTAATAGTGGGCACAGTCAAGTGGAACAGACATCAGGAACATTTCCCACCTGCTGTTCCTACTAGACCTAATCATTTTCAGAAGGCTTTGCACTGGAAAGAACTAAGATTGTTTTTTATGGTCAGCTGCTGTTGGGAGGGAGATGAATGTCGAGTCTGGCTTAGGCTCAAGTTCTGCACTACTTCTGCTGGGGACTGGTTAACCTGCTTTCAAGAGCACAGTGCTTGGTATGGTGATTGGAGTAACCCAACCTCAAAAGGGGCATGCTCATATATTTAGAAGACAAATCACATGGAACAAGAACTTTTCTGGATGAGGGCCACAATGCTCAGCACTGAGCATTTCTGAGAAAATAAAGGGGTTTCAAAGTGCGCTCTCATTACATTGTTTCATAAATAATAAATAACTTTAGAATTGTTTTGGTTAATCAAACCTGGTTATCATCTTTTCACTACAGTGCATTAAAAAGAACATATTCTTTTCCCTGATATGACTAATTCTCATCAAACAACCTTCTTCAGGATGGACAATAACTCAAGGTTATGCTTTTTGTCTCTATTTTTTTTTCTTTTCGAGGAGGGGATAATTGATCTTATTTGCTTTTGAACATTTGTGTTTTTTTCTTTTGTGACACTACTTGCTATTCTACCATCAGATACTAACTACAAGACACAACAGAATCAATGGCAGAACATGAGGTTAACAATAACTAGCCTGTGGCAAAGAACAGCCGAAGTAAATACTCTAAAAGATACTATTTTTCTGCATGTTTATGTGGATGCACATAGCATCTTTGTGAATAGATCATCCTCTCATTGATGTTTCTGGTGACCCATTGGTGCTTTTGGTTGGAATGGCACCCTAGCATGCACTGGTTGAAATGGCCTTTATATTATATTTAATATAAAGAGATATCTTTTATTCTTTACGAAAAATTGCTGTTTCTTGGTTTGATTTCTGTAATAACACAAAGAGTGTAATATAAATCACATACAGCTTTAAGTACTGTCTCAGAGGAGCTATTAACAAATATCAGGAGAGGATTCTAGATGCATTGTATATATAAACATACTGACTCTGTGAACTATAAAGATTCTGTAATATTAAGGGCATGATCCTAGAAAATACTGAGTGCCTCTTGCAACCTGAGTCCTTGATTTCCATTGACTTCATGGGGTTTCTAAAAGGACTAAGTTTTACACTGCAAGTAAGCTCTAAAAAGCAAGTCTTTAGAAATTCCACCCCATAGCCCTGAGTTTATTGTCTCGCAAAGACACATTTGCTCAGTTTACAGGTGAGTATTTGTTTTTCTCACCTGACAATTTTGCAAACTCAACTAGACACCAGGCTGGATTTTTCCTTATCCAAGCATCATCATCAGTAAGAAAGGTATTTTTGCCTTGGATACACCTGTGAAACTCCATTAGTCTTCATCAAGGTTACATGTGTGCAACTGAGGTTACATATGGAAGACAACTAGGATGAAGAGACCTGACTGTGGACATAAATTGACCTCTGGAATATTTATTGCTGATGATGTGAAAGAGGGCAAAAAGTGGGGAGGTTGGTAAATGGGCTAAACCTTGCACTATTTTTTTCTCGCAATGCATGTGAGCCTCAAGTGAACAGCTGAAGGACAATAAATGCTGAAAATTTGCTTTCATAGTCTCTTTTCAGATCATTATAAAAGGCATGGAATTTTTTGTTTGTTCTATATGAGTCCATATCAGAGTGGTGTTCAATCTAAAGTATATCTCCATTTGATAACTAAATAATAAAGCAGCAAGATTCCTCAGTGTGCTTCTAGAAATAGATGCTGCCTGGTGACTTCTGCACACAAGCAGATGTCTTCGCAGCAAAATCCAAATTACACTCTTTGGCCAGTCAGTTATTGTATTGCTCTAAGATTTTTCTTTCCCTACAGACTCCTTATCACTCTAAAAAGCATATACTATAGCCTTAACAATTAAATGATAATGAGCAGACAGGAAAGAAAGTACAGGAGAGATCTGGCATAGCTAAAGTTAGCAATCATTAGATTTACAGAGGGGAAAATACATGCTTCCTAGGCCAACGTATTTCTTATGAATAATTGATAAGGCAGTCAGCACAGTTATATCATAGAAATGTAATATATATCCATAATTATAAAACCAGCTTTGTGCAAAAGGACATAATACACTGAAAGGTGGTACCAGCCAATATGCCATCCTGAAATAAAATACAATCACTAGTGTGTTAGTTGGCGAAATTTAAATACAGGTTTTGA
Organism: Actenoides hombroni; assembly: GCA_024336885.1. Lineage (NCBI taxonomy): Eukaryota > Metazoa > Chordata > Aves > Coraciiformes > Alcedinidae > Actenoides > Actenoides hombroni. The sequence continues at coordinate 313,462 of WUAM01000083.1, forward strand.
AGCAAGCAAAATGTTCTTTAATCCCATTTTTTAGCACAGTCCAGGCTCAGTCTGCTCAGGAAAATACTGCAAGGCAAAATCAGCAGCTGCATTAATTTGCTGATGATTGAGAGAAAAATGAAAGTTATCCTCATGGTTTTTTTTTTTCTCCCTACTTGCTACTCTAACTTACTAATAATGCGAGAGTACCAATTTATTCTTATGCGAGTATATGAAGCATACAAATTGAAAAATCAATGTAATGGAAAAAAAAGATTATCATGCACTGTTTAGAATCAATCAGCTAGAAACAGAGAGGGGAAAATGCGAAGGTGGAGACATGATGTTTAGAAAATGTACATATTCTACCTACCCTAAGCTAGAGGGCTTGTAGAAAAAAAATACCCTTAGTCTAACATGCAGACTGAGCTATATTTTGACAAGAAAATCATCTTATTTTCAATCTTTTATAGAGAAATTAATCAGTTGTCTTTTCTTCTCTTACAAGTCCCCAAATAATAAAAATATCAATCCCTTTGCCCATAAAAGCCACACAAAAGTGTATAACAAAGATTTCAGGGGCAAGGGATTATGCTACTCAAAATGCTTTATTAGCAGAATGTCTCAGCATCGTTCACCAGAACGCTGATGGCTTATTGTAGCCTGAAGGACAGACTTTAGTAGGATGTGACAGAGTCCCTTGAAAACATTGACAGCAATAGTTTTTAGTTGTGGTCTGAATCACCATTAGCAGTTGAGTTTAAATCTTAGATCTCTCAGTGGTGGAACAATTTCTTCAGCCAAAACCGGTGTCTACTCATCAGAAATAATTACACTGTACGAGTCAGATGTGTAACAAATGGGTCTGAGTCTCAGTTTGGAAATACATTCAGAGGAGGTGGAAAGAATGGCTACTGGCTCTGTGACAGGAGATTCAATCTTCATAAACCTGCAAGAGAGGGGAGGAAAAAAAAGCGACACAAATGCGCCCTACAAAAGAACAGAGCAGATCACAGCTGGAAGGAAGGCAAACCTTTTAATCAGGTCCTTGAAATACAAGCTGCAGGAAGCTAGAACATTTTGGTGGACTTCAAACTCTTTGCCTTCAACAATAATTTTCAGGTCTGTAAACTCTTTCGCTCTGCGTTGCTGGTTCAACTCCTTCAACATTTCTGCAGAACAGAGAAGACAGACAGTGCCAGGGTTCCCATTAAGAGTTTTTTATTTTTACTTTTTACTTTTTTTTTTTTTTTTTTTGTAAAGAAGTAGAGAAACAGGAAACAACTGATAATTTTGTGGGTAAGATTGGCTCAACACAGACAGTCAGAAGTTACAAACATAACATATTAAAAAAAGAAAAAGAAAAAAGCAGGAACCAGTAGGTCTAAACAACTGAAATATATATACAGAAAAAAAGCAAAAACAATCCTAAATTTGTAAGGGTTAAAATGAAAAGAAAATATTTCAGCATCAGCAAATCAGAAACACAGAGAATGCATTATCACAGAAAAGGTAAAATAATTTGTTATAATAAAAATCAAGAGCTAATGAATATCTATCCAAATGCAAATAAGTTTAGAACATACTAGAATAATATTAGTAAAAATATGGTATTATGATGCAATATGAACTGGATATGGGTCAAAATAATAAAACCACAAGACCTGCAAAAATAACTTATCCTTAACATGGTAAAAATGTGTTCAGCCTCTCAGTTAACAAAATAAAACAGTACTTCTATATAATATATAAATTACAGTGCATAAAATATTAGCCAAATTATCAATGCATCTTGCAATATACCTCAGCTATATAGACTACAATTGTATATGGTTCAGAATTAGCTTAAAAGCATCCTTATGATAAAAAATAATCTCACACAGAGAATAAATTACTGCCTTTTATAGCAATTCCCATTTTTTGCACTCCAAGGATTTTTACCATCACAGCATTTTTATTTTTTAGCCTTCAATGGCTTCATTTACAGCAACAATCAACTTTCACACATCATGAAAGAATCATAATGATTAAAATAACCTATGAAAGTGTTTCCATCCTGCAATAAAGCACCTACCTTGTGCGATGCTTCCTTTTATAAAGCCTATGGTACTAACAGAATGAAATAATAGCATGCCATGTCTTCATGTGTGGATGTGAACTACTAAGCAACCTACATGTTTTATATGCTGGCTGGACTTTTAAGGGTAAGACTTCCCTCCACCTCTGCAGACCAAAGTGGCTATCAAGATGAATAATATACTTTTCACCTGGGCAATAGTCTGGTGGTTCAGAAGTCAGTGATCAAGATGATAAAAGAGCTGATTTTAAATACTAAAGAATTTTGGTTTTTTTTTTTTTATGTTTGCAATAGGTCAAGGTTCTCATTTTCTCCATGTAACACCCTGAACACTTTCCTCTTCAGACAGATCTGTAAATCAATAGCAGTTCTTTACATGGAGTCCCAAAGTAAAAGGGACCTGAAGAGTGTGTAACTATAACTGCCTTTAATGCCACTGTTGGGCTCTGGTGCTGGGCTGCCAAAGCATCGCCAAAGGGTCTTACAGTGAAATGAAGACCCAGATAATCTTTGTGTTCTTCTGCCTCCCCAATGAAACTCAACAGGAATCATTTCAGCAAAGCACTAGTGGTTAAACAACATGAAAACACGCAAATATACAACTGTTGCACAAAAAGAAACCGAAGTCTTCCCAAGCCCCAGTAGCCGTGGTGCACATTTTTCAGGCCTAAGTAAATAAATGTCACCTTGCACATTTATGTCTATTTAATGGAAACACAGTAGTGTCTGAAAGGCTAATTATTCTGTGCTGAAATGGGTCAGTGCTCTCCAGAGAGCAAGCAGATCATTAGTGAGGGCACAGAAATAAGCAGGTTTGTGTCAGATCTATAATAGGGGGAAATAAACCACTCTGTCCTGTGGGTGCCAGAGCAGGGGCTATTTTTAACAAATTCATCTGAGCTAAAGGACAATGATACATTTTGAGCAAGAATTAAAATGGGAACCGAATGTCCACTCTTCTGCAGGAAAGTGTCAGGCTTTTGCTGGAGGTGTGGTGCCTAACGTCTTGACTTGACCATGAATGCTCCAGGCCTCAGTTAAAGACCAAGGATGCTTTCGGCACATGGGATGTTCTACATGATTGAGGGTCAAAGGGGCTGAGGTCTCTGGTTTCACAGGAAAAGCACCAAATGCTTTCTTAGCTGCATGTTTTTTGGAGGTGATTTTTCTGTCCCTTATCACATATGAACAATTTTCTTTTTTTCTTTTTCCTGTCTTGGACTGTTCTCCCACTTTGACTGTCAGCTGCTACATTCTCTTCCTGATCAATTTTCTACCGTGTCATACCTTAAAGACAGTTACATTTCCCTCTAAAGTTCCTCATACTCTCTGATCCCCTACTTAATTTCACTTTTGTTTTCAAAATTGCCTAACTATTGTCCTCCATCCCCATTTACAGTCTTCCTAAGCTCCTACTGAAGATCCTTTTCTCTAGTATCTGTGGCAACCCTTTATAATCTTCCTTGCAGAAGCCTTTCAAGATGAGGCCTCCAAGCAAGGTTAAGTCATACAAGTTTAGGATTATACTTACACAAGGGGTCAATCTCCATCTCACTTCACTCCATTTCCTCCTTTTAAAGCTCATGATCAATTATTCTTACTATTCAAAGACCACAACTGTACAAATAGCAACCACATAGATGGATCCTGAGCTCCAGGAGAGGAGAGGAAACAAGAGTTTACTTGCAGTCTGAATGGGCTGGGGGTTTTCTTGGCCACGATTGTGGCCAAGATTGCCAAATAACAAGACACAAAATTCAGCCACTGCACCTATAGATGTTGTACTCTTTGTGCTATCTCCAGTATTGTGAGAGCTGGTTTGAGCATCTAAGTCCCCAAATGGGTCCCTCAAGTAATGGACTGATTACTTGGACTTTACTGAGCACCCTTTATTTACATCCAGTCCTGCAGTTCCTAGGCATGATTTCTACCTATGCTCTTCACACACTTCAGTGTTCTTTATACTGCATGCATTCATTAAGGGAAGCAAACCAGAAAGCACAGGTCTGGAGCAGTGGGGCACTTTGGTTCATAAAACCCCAGAAACTGGAATGAGCCCTAATCAGAAACAGAAGCTCCTCTTTTTCCTATAGACATTCGGAGGCCGTAATTCCTTCCTTGTCCCCCTGACTTCTTATAGTGCTCTCCACAGAAAGATGACGACGAACGGTCCCGTATTTTTTGTAGCTCAGTCTCTGAACTAGAAAGAGGCAGGTGGAGAGGAGGAGGAAGTCAGGAGACTGCATTGATTCATCGATCTTCCTCGCCGAGGCTCCTTTGTATTACAAAATAACTAGCAGGCATTAGTATTGGACACAAGGTTACATCGGAAGGGGCCCTCATTCTCAGAGTATTTGTAATGCTCACACTGTGCTTAGCCAGGCATTAATGATTTATGAGGACTTGGGATGAGTTGCAAAACAAATTTTTTCACCAGGTAATAATGCCTGCCGATGAGTTGTAAAAGGAGAGACAACACAGTGCAGTCCTGGCAGTGAAAAATTATCTCAGCTGTCTCCTGCTAGTCCCTCTTCTAGGCAGCTCCTAATTTTCAGCATTTCCTCCAACAAATGGAATTTCCTGAAACCTTCAAAAAGGGATGTGCTGGGAATCTCCTAGTGGTTATTTATTCCTCTGGTTTCTTTGTTCTTACAAAGTGTTTTTTTCCTATGCTTTTTTATTTTATTTTATTTTTTTTTTAAGTGCAAGGGCAGTTGAAGTCCAAGGTTTCAGCAAGGTGGGCACCAATATTCCCTCTCCTCAGTGAACCCCAGCAAATGCTCTCGCATCCACAGTGCAAGGGATTTTCCTTCCTGCCCCAGGTGCACACTTACATTGGGACTGCAGGAACCAAGCCAGTCATTGCTGTCTTCTTCATCGTAACTGATGCTAAATCATTCTCAATGAGAGCCTGGTTGACTGTTTTCTTCATAAAAAAGTACACAATAGACACCCCCATGTTCTTTCATAATTACATGAGCCATGTCACAGTAGAATTTAAATGGGACTTGACCTGAAACCTGCAACTGAACATCTCTGCGGAGCTTGTGAAAGGAAGCACTTTCTATCTTGCCGTTATCAGCCTTCATATCATTGCTTGGGGGCATTTAAACATAATTATATTCAGAATCCCAGAGCCAGTATGAGCCAGAAGGTGTGAGTGACTTTCCTCAGGTCAGGAACAGAGCCAGGAAGAAATCAGAAGCTTTGATTCCTGGTCCCCAGCTCCATCCATCACACTGCATTTCCTCCTTCTTAATTAATGGACAAATTACAAATTAAACTGAAGAGGCCACAAGTCTTGGATCAAATGTAGGACCAAGAACAACTGTGTAATTGCACAGATCAAGTAAAGGGAACAGAAGTTATATAGTGAATATTTTTAAAATTACTTATGATCAGAAATAGAAATTAACAAGGAACTTATTCCCCAAGTTTATTTATTCTGCATTTCAAGCACAGTGGAGACTGGAGACCCAGTCAAAGATCCTCTCTAATGCACACTCTGTGGCACAATGGAAGCTCTCAAGTTTATTTCCTCTTTTAATGAAGAATTCTTTACTTAAATTCTAGTAGATAAAGTTTTAAAAGGGGGCAGTAAGAGCTAAAATATAATGAGCTGTGAGATATGGAAGAACACTTTATACAAATAGTATTTTCTAAAATTTGCTTGGAAAAACTAACGTATCATAAAACTGCAAAGGGTAATTGATGAAACATCACTAATTATTCTTGTGAAGAACGTGCAAGAGACCAGTGCTTGCCCAGACAGCCCCATGCTTTCATGATTGGGACAGAAAATATGGGAAAGCCAAGAAAGGTTACCAGAAGGAAAATCCAATTACTTTCTCGTCTTAATAAGCAAGGAGATTAATTCCCAAGGTTATGCTCTAGTTATGTAAAACAAGCATTTTAACCATTAAGTGTCAGCACTGCGCACACTTGCTCATTTTGATAGACAGTGGTAGAATGTGTGTAGCTACAAGAAATTCAACTACAAAGCAGAAGACCTAGCAGTCGATTAGGAGTTACGAGAGGTGGCAAAGCGTGTACCACAGTGAACTCATCCGACTGAACCACACAAGAATTCTTGATTTTTGCCAATTTTTACAAGTCTCTCTCTCTCCTCACTGCTATGCCCACAAGCACACAGAGAACCCCAAAGCCTGGAGAGCCCCACAAGAAAGTGCTCCATCTATCCTTGCACTGTGGATACGTAGCTTGAAGCAGCTGTGTGAAGAGGTAACAACTAACTGCCTAGGTGCCTCGTCAGGCCAGTCTGATGAAGTTACACAGACACCCTTGGCACTGCAGTGGCTGAGGCTGTTCTCCACTCCCCTGGGGCACCTTGATACTGCAGACCAACTACCACTGAACGTCCTCCCTTAGGGTGCCCCATGACTATTGGGCAAGGCGTTAGCTACTTCTCAGCTGACAGATGCACCATCAACTATGGCAGCTTCCATGTGATGTGAAGACAAGTCCACAGCTCTGGCAAACAGCTCCCTACTTGGGACCGAGGGCAAGAAATAAGTCCCTTATTCTTGTTGGTCCTGAAATGAAATAGTAACAGAGAAAAAGGGGAATGAGTGAAGCCCTGCGGAACTCATTAACAGATGAGGATGTCTCAAATACTATCTTGTGATTTTCAGTATCCTTCCTGGACTCTAAAAATTAAATGTCCAGTTATCTGGATTGCCTCTGTAATCAAATAGTCAGAAACCATGTCTCACATACCCAGCACCTTCTGGATTGTACACTGTTGGAGAGAAAGATGAATGGTGAAACACTGTGCAGTGTCAAGGCTGCTAATGGCTTGGGACGGAGACGCAAAATACTGCTGTATGATAGTGGTGTGTACAGTCCTCCTCTCCCAGTCTGTATTGATTGCATAGTTTCCAAGGGATGACATCCTGCTCCAAAGGCATCTGAAAATGCTGGACTGCTTGTGGCCATCTCCTGAACATTTTGCTTTCATAAGCCCTTAAGCCAGATAAAATGAACTAAGAGAAGTTCAATACTGCCTACAGGAGCACTACAGCCCCAGAGCACAGGCTGGGCAAGGCTGTGCCCTACAGAGTCTCTACTACCCAGCCACACTCCCAAGCTGGATGGAGAGGTATCGCTGCTGGCACAGCTACACCAACCTCTGAACAAATGGCAATGAGAGTCATCTTCTGCTGGGTTTTGTCAGCACAGCAATATGAAACACAAGGTGTGAAGTTGTCATACAGCTATGGCAGCAGGACTTCATAGTGCAGGCCAAACTTTCTAGATCTTAGTCTTACTGACATTGTTATATACCTATGCTGCTAAAAAAAACAGTACCAGATGCTGGAGAGTGGGAAAATATTTTTAAATACCACACATATGCGGCTGGATATGATAATTCTACACAAAGGATTGCTGGCAATGAGATGCTCCATTGCACTAAATAATTTTTTTGTTGCCCATATAGACAAATTTTTTTCACCTTATCATGATGAGAAAGGGTCAACAAAGTCAGCTGTGGTGATTACTCACTTGAGGAAGACAACTGCAGCTCTATGTGTAAATGGAGCCTTTCTAAAGATATTATAAACTCAGTGAAGTCACCATATCATATTTTGACACCAATTTTCAGGCTATTATCAGCACGAGAACTGCTGTTAGGAGGTACCTCAAGGATGCCTTCACACATTACAGAGTTGATATTTCCCTGTTATTAGGCTGTAGAACTAGTTCAAAATATTTTCTGACTATATTCAGAGATGAACTACACCCCTAACTTCTAGCAAATCTACTTTAAAAAGGAACTCTGGAGAAATTTTGGTACCAGTTATAATAAAAAAAGGGAGTTTGGGGGCTAGAACAACTTTGCTGCCTTGATTTATAAGATAATATCTTCTACAGTATCCATGCCTTCTAATTTATAATCACACATGGTTGGAAATGCACAGTGAGCATATGTAACTGCCTTTGACAATGAACTGCATTTACATTACATGTATGGATGCAAAGAATGAGAAAAAATACAGACACAATCTGATCTCTTTTTGTTTTCCAACACATACTGTGATCCATGGAAGGACAAGCAGCATGACCAAAGGATCCAGCATAAAAATACCCACAAAGATGTCGAGATAAAGATGCAGCTTCCTATATCAGGATCTGGTGGGTATTTTTGGTTTTATTTTTTTTCAGAATTCCCCCCTGATTAAATATAAAGTTGGCTGCAGCCTGTTCTATATTGGCCAAGGCAAACAAACCTCAGGGGATCCCAGCAAATTGCTAGCCTGGCCCCCTATTCCATATATAACATGCCACTATTTCAGTTAGCACTGTAACTTGATTTCCAGGCAGACAATACTTTTCTCTGGAGACAAAATGAGAGAGAGAGACAGACAGAAAGAGAAGGGGAAAAAAAAATAATCCAAGAGCGTTGGAAAAGCAGAATATCCCCGATTCAATGAGAAATTTTGTTCTGATTGTTTTATTTACTAGCAGGCAGCCCTGGATATCAATACACACGCAAGGAAAGGCTAAAATATTTATTACTGTGTGATCTGGGATGGATTCAGTATTACCCTAATTGCTTGTAGCAGAAGACTAGCAGATAGCTTTTAGACTTTTTTTGATCTCTTTATGTAGTGCAAAGCATTAGCTAAACGTTTCCTAGTTTTGAAGGCTTGGAACAAGAAGCACCCATCTGTGAAACCGAGAGTGTAATCAACAGGCTCCCCGACATGTCAGCAACAGTCAAACGCTGACCAGTTCTGGTGGTGTAAGAACAAAAGCTGCAAATTGTGTATTAACAGCAATCAGTCACACTCATGTGCGTACGGACAGCCAGCAAACCAAGCGCTTGTTTCCCAAAAGAAGAAGAGAAGACAGGTTTCTGAAAACAAATCAGTGATGCATCCAGGATGAATTGCACATATTGAAGTAAAAAAAAAATAAAAAAAATAAGATAAATAAAACTGTAAGGTGTAACACCTGACGATCAAAGACTTCAAAGCACTTAGCATACGTTAATTAGCAATGGGCTGGGGGTTTCTCTGCCCGTTGTAAACAAAGGCAATGCTGCCCAGTTTCAGCAGTGGCAGGACTTGTAGTTTTTTCTTAAAATGGATGTAAGTGTAATCAACACAATTCTCTGAAATAAATCCATCTTTACTGACCAGTAGTAACATACCTATTTTTCTAGCATTCATATACTGCAGTATATGATGCCTAATGAAAGCAAATAAAACCAACTCCAATCTCACCCTTTCAGAAGATACTATACAGCATCTATAAATAATAAAGTACTAAATCTAAGTACTTAGGCCTATATACTGAGTGGATGGCTTAATACCGGCCATATGTTACGCACTGGGTTAAATGGATGTGACAGCATCTCTTAGTACAGTGGACATCTCATATGATAGAGAACTGTTCTTTTGGTGTAGACCGTGTCTCCACAACGAGCCTCAGTGATTCCTTACACTATCAGAACAGAGAAGTGTAATCAAATATTGCAAAATAAAGAAATGGAAACGCTGCTAGTCAACACGAGGTTGGGGTAGTCTGCAACCCAACAACTTTGCTTCAACAAGGGGTTCCCTGCTCTACAGCTTCATGTGTCCATGGCTGCACTCATGTCCACTCACAATTACAGAAGTAATTATAGTAGTTAAATACAAGGCTGATAACTTACCTAAGAATCATAAATGTCTACAGGTTCGGAAAAACTTATAAATAAGCCATTTTTTTTGTGCCCCGCGAACATTAGGAACACAGTATCATATGTTTAAAAAGCCATAATTTGTGTCAGATTTCCTTTGAACAGCTCCCTACTTACAACATTTACAAATCTCTAGATTCTACCTGTCCTAAAGATGTGAAAGACTTTGTAATTATTTTTTTTTTCCTTCTTTTATAAGCACTGTAAAGTTTTCCAAGTCTAACAGTATTGTAGCTGCTTAGGAAATGTTTTGTAAAATCTCCTCTTCACTTCTGCCTAACCCATGTTTCCCCTTAATAGGGTAAAGCCTGATTTTGAAATCTTTATTTTTAAACAAACTTTTCAGAAGGTGTTATTGTTAATATTAAGTATTTTTGTATGAATCCTAACAAACCCACCTCCTAGTATCTGTGTTGCCTGAATAGTGAGTTTGTACAGTATGGTAAGAGAATATGAGCTGTGGCTGACTGATAATGTAAGAAACCATTTAACTGCAAATGTTGTTCATATTCATAGAGGAACAAATTATCAGCAAGTGCTTAAGTAGCTGCCTTACCAAACTCAGAATAAAAAAAAAAAAAAAAAGACTTAAAAAAAGTCTGTTGAGATTAAAGGACAAAGATATATTTAATGAGTATTAAAATTTATGGGCTCTCTAAGAATTAAGCAAGCTTACAGACTGTTTTGTGAGCTGAATGGCTTTCACATAATGAAGATGGGTGATAAGACTGGGCTAAAACATTTCAAATACAAATGAAAACAAAGGGACACCTCAGAAAACACGGTGATTAAGTCAAAATTTCAACTGCGAAGGCAATATACAAATCTCACAATCATTTAATAACCCCAAAATGCCACTAAGGCCAACCCGTGAAGGTGCTGAACCTATGAAAGGATGACAACGGGCAATTTCAAATCTAGACAAGCATGAAAGAAGCATGTTTTTCTCCTTCTGTGTAGTTATGGAAACAGAGAGATATAAAACCCCTCCTAACCGAACAAGGGCTTTTTTCCTCTCTCTGCTCCCATCCGCAACTTTACAGCTGTCACCACAAGTCATCCCGCTCTCTCCTGCCATCCAGCAGGCAGCAAGCAGGCATCTAAGGCGAGGAGAGAACAAAAGAGGCTGCAATACAGCTTCAGTTCAAATGACAGCCTCACCAGGGCTCCAGCTTGCACTGTGAAGACAAAGTTGTAAAGTTTTACAGAAGAATTGAAGTAAATTTCTTTTCTAGAAGTCTTTGTGGGAAATCAAAGATCTATTTTAATTTAAGATACTAGCAGCTTCTCTGCTAATGACTGAAATATCGAAACCAATAGCTCCCCATCAGTAGTCTGCAGGGTGACGGGGGTCCATAAAGCCACCTGCACTGTTCTGAAAAGCCATAGATAGAGTAAAACATTAACTGTTTCCAGTTTTGAAGCTAAATGTTAAAGATACTGAAATGTTCAGAGGTGTCGAGGGCTGACAGGTATCTCAAAAGAAGTTATCGAAGCCGTGGTGCAGATCTGGAGAGGGGACATGCTACAGCTTCAGGTAAACAGAAAACAATGGGATCTAATTTAGATGGAAGATTCTTGATGGGAATCGATTTGTCTGTCTCACAAAGAAAATCAGAAATGCACCGACACAGATGATGTAGAAACTTTCTTTGGTACACTGGAGTTAGCAAAAGTCACATCAGTATTCCCATTGATTTGTTTCTTGGGCTTAAACTAGAATATAATCCAGGGTGCCAAATTTCAAATGGAAATGGATGTCCATCTGTAAGCTCCTTTACTGATCTGCGACACACTAAAACAGGGCTTACTATTAATTTGGAGGAGAGGGCTGCCTTTGAAGCACATGGCATCTCTCAAAAGACAGATGCTTTCTTGCAGCCTCAAATTCAGTGATGGCATCTCCAAAAAGAAACATACAGAACTGGAAGTGAAATAATCACCATTTATTGTCTGTGGTCCTTTTAATTTTCAGTTTGCATTCTTCAGGAACAAACGGTGATTATTTACTTCGTCTTCAATGGTATTTTGCCCTGTGACAGAGAGTAGAATCTGGTGTCTCTAACTAGTGTGAGCTGTGTCTGAAGTGGTTTCAGGAGAGATAATTATTATAATTTCATTTATTATTTCTCATTTCTCTAGATCACTGATTTTCTCCTATTATATAAATATTTATGAAACTTAGGGCATTTCTAATTAACTATATGGTATTAGCAGTTTATATGTACAAAGGAACAACCCCGGGTACAAACTTGTTAAAAATCTATAGCTAAACTTCAAAGGCTTCAGGATTTCACCTCTGGTGTACTTGCCCTCTCCCCGCTCCGGCAGCGGAAGGCTAACACGTATTTAGAAAGAACAAATACCTACCTGTGCAAAAGTTGCCCTTTACGTTTCACAGTAAATGTCAATATTTCAAAAGTTGGTTTTGTCTGCCCAAGTATCTGTGACCCTTTCAGTGGACAGAAGATTTCATATACATGGTTTTTAAACTGGAAACTGTTCTGTATTTTTTTTTCTTTCCTTTTCGTTTTGTGTACGTTTTTAAGTTGCTTAATAAAATGTCATTAATAGTGACAATCCCTGTGCCGATGTCTTCAGGTTAGTTTGGAAGCATTTTTCTAGGTCATTATTTTTAATTGATACAACGAATTAGTATATTTTTATTCAAAATGTCAAACTGTTTTAATCATAACGCAAATATGAAATATTAACCTAGAAAAACAGGATGCTTCTCTGGTACTAAATAGCAACAACATAATTAAAAGCATGACATTCTAAAATGAAAATAGAGTATTTGACCATTTTACATATTAATGAGCTATCATATCTACTTGCTATTTATATTTTATTAAACTGGATAACAAATGTAAAATACATTTTGAAACAACATCATCTCTCGTAACAAATTCTGGAAATATGTACCTTGTTAATGATGGTTAAGTGACTTTTCTAATTAACGTGATTTGGAAAAAACTCTAGATTGAAATGGTGTCTTGCAGCAAAAAATAATTTCAAGGACAATTTATTTCAGTGAAGACACTTCCAACACTACATCAGGCGGTAGCTGTTTGTCTATAATCAGAGCTTATTTAACTCAGTTATGGCTGTGTGGTAACTAGTAGAGTTAAACTGATACAAAGACTTTTCAGGTGGTACTAAGGGTTTACCACACCAGTTCAACTGGGAACAGACGACGGTTCCCACTACTGTACTGAAAAATACGTACAGTAACACAGACACGTGCTTGCAATGCCATCAAAGGAACATGCTTGCTTGATTTCCTGACACTTTTTAATGTTATTTTTCTAGTCAGATTAACTTACATCTTGGGTTTTGTTTAGTTTTCCTTTTCTCCTTTAACTGTTACATCTTTATTCTTCGTTTCCTTCTTGTACACTTGTGATTTTCTCCTAGCAGTACTTTTTTAAAGGTAGCAATATATCATTGAAGAATGTGATTAAGATAATTTGGTGCATTCCTAAGACATTAAATTGCTAGACTGAAGTGTAATTTGGGTAGGCTGCAACCTTTTCAAAGAAATACATAAAGCTGTAACTGCAAAATAAAATAGAAGATGAAGCAGCAGCTCTGGGGTCCTTATCTGAAAGAACTCTGAGAAATAAAAAAGCCCAGAAGATTTAGATTAAATTTTGCAAAATGTCCAAGTAAGTAACTTTTGAGCCTGGAACTTTACAGCTCTTGAAAAATTAACCTATCTGTAATACGTCATAAAGAAAAACAACGATTTCTCCTGAAATAATAGGGTCGAACTGCTTTTGACTAAGTAATGTCAAAGGTTAAAAAGATTAAGCTGGAAGGAAAGTACCTACTCTCTAAACCAGCCATTCGTTGGAACTTTAAATCTCTATCTATTCTGCAGGGAATAGTCTGCAGTGACAATTTCACAAAAAAAAAGTGAGGTATCCCTTTTTGTAGGGGACTATACAATTCTTGTCTTAATCACACAAATTCTACTTAATTTTAATGCCAATCTTTAATTCTGGTTGCAATAAAGAAGCCAGAGTTCAAAACTGGAGTCCAAACTCTAGCTAATCTTTTGGGTTTTTTTTCCCTCTGTACTTGATGGACCCAAAAAGTAACCCAAAGCAGTTCCTTCATAGTCTTTAGTATTCAATCTATAAATGATAAAAATGAATACAACACTTTCAAAACAACTGTGGAGTACTGAATAGAGCTTCTAGAACAGAAAAAGACATTCAGTAAATGACTTGGTTTGATCTCCTTGAGGAACAATCTTTTTCAAGTGCTTTTTGAAAGCAGAAAGACAAGATGGTTGCTGTACACTCAGATATTTGGTGGTGCACCGAAACAATGTCTTCCCTATGTCAAAAATTAGAGACCCACAAAGACTTCCAGTATGTTAAAGAAAAGCAATCTTATTTATTTATTTTTTAATATGTAACAAGCCAGCTACTGTAGATTTTTATGGAATCTACTGACAAACAAGGCTGCTGATTATAATTTGGGGCTATATTCTTTTCTTTTTTTTGCTAGAAGAAGAGAGCCAAATGGAAGGCATGTTCTTAAGTGCCAAAGGTAAAGGTCAAGATCATAATGAAAATCTGATACTATTAACTCTGCAAAGCAGGGCTGTTTCAGGACTGTGCCAGTGGCAGAAATCAGCCTGCAAATGATCAAATAGATTGTTTTATGTTGTGAAATACACATACTACCCCACATACAAATACTACAAGTGATACAGGAACATTAATAGCCGGTTATGCTGGAGTTAAATCCTCACAGACCAGGCTAACTCTAAAATAATGCAAGTAGAAAAGATTTTTAAAAGTTAGACAACTTCTTAAATGACAGGTATGAAGAGAGAAGCCCTCTGCTACATTGGACCTTCCTCAAAGAGACTTTTTTCCTCCCGTGAAAACAGAGTTATAACTATGCAGCTGTGGCAGATGTTAGTATATGAATATTTATATATCCAGAGGATATTTTGTTCTACCTCACCAGGCATGTTAATATTTGAATAGAATAATCAAAGCATTGAGTTCACGAAGCAAACTGTCCTCTCACCTCCTCATAGATAGATGTGGTTCATATTCTGAATGATGGGATGCTCCTGATGCACTCAGCCCCAAAGCTCACACCTGCATTACCTTGTCAGGTACCTCCAGACCACAGAAGGGAGTGCAGGGTAGCAGCCCTGGGTTTCCAAAGGACTCGTGGCACGACAGAAAACCAGCACAACACAGCACAGCGATGTGTGGAAATCACTAGCTCAGGACCAGATGCAGATTGGTCTGATGGTGCTGTGCTTAAGTTTATGGCTCATACTCTAGGAAGGACTCCAGATGTCCCAATGGTATAACTAACCTGCATTTGGACCTGTGACAACAAAGACCTCCCAGCACAGTATGGCATGGTTTGCTCCGTCACCTTAAGCTTCCTTTAACATAAACTGCTCTGAACCTCCCTTCTGGCACCTAAAGCAAAAGCACCCCACGTTGTCCCGAAGCCTTGGCCGTCATGGGCTGGAAACTTCAACAATAAACCTGAAATGCAGTCTTTTATGGAGCTACAGAAAATCTAGAGTTTTTATGAATAGTGGTAACACAACAAAGCTTTTTAAACCAGAACTAAACTAAGTTTCTGTTTGAGAAGCACATTATGTAGACACTCACACATGAAAGGTGCTGACATTACTGTGGGAGGAATCTAAATGGCATTAAAGCAAGACTATGCCTCAAATTGCTTTTTGTGCCTTAAAAACCAGCAAAGGAGAACAATGTATTGCACGTACCTATTCATCTCTACCAGACTGGAAAGTAACAGAACTCTTGCCCTTTTATCAGTTTCAAGTTGAAGTATTTATTTGGTATGCCCATTTTCAGTTTTATAACTTCACATACAAGATTTACATGCACTGGCAATATATATGGTTAACTTCAGTCTTATTTCTCAGTATTAACAGGATCCTATGTGGATCAATGTTTTTAATAAGAAGAATCACAGCTATCCTTGAGTGACGGAAAAATAACTGAGCTATCTTTATTAAAATCTTTCTTTTTTAAAGGAGAAGCAGGACATTCTTTGGAAAATCTACAAAATACTCAAGGAAGACATCTGAGCGGGTTGTTTTTTCTCAAGGCTGGGAAATGCTAGAAAGATCTTTGATCTGTCAGCTTTGACAGTTGTTTCAGTCCACCTCTGTCAGCACGGCAGCAGACGGCTGAGGATGCGAGCGCCTTCCTCGCGCTCACTGGTCCCTCAGGTAGAGGACAGGAGAGCACTCCTCAAAACGCTGCTTATTAAAGTTGAATTGTGATAAACACACTCGCGTGCTTTTACCGAGGGTACACACTTTGGGCTGAAATGAATCAAATCTACATTTAGCCGTGTAAAAGGCATTTAGCCTTCACTTCATTACCCAGGCTCCTTCTGCAGACAGAGACAGGCACCTCCAGAGGGGGAAATCTTCTTGCTTCCTTGGACATCTGTTTCAGCACAGCTGGGTTTCCCCCAGGATTGTCCATCTCTCTCTATTAAGTACAAAGGAAGGCTATCTGATTAGTTTTGATTAGACACCTGCATTTTTCAACTCCTTTGATCCAGATGGGTTGACTCCCATCCACTGCAAGGCAAAGATTGCTGAGGGCCGTCCTCAGCGCTCCCAAGAGATGGGGGGCACTCAGGACAGGAGCCACTGGCATGAAGGACACCATGTCTATGCTGGCAGCTGATTAGGACAAAAAAAGGTCTCCTGGTCCGGGGAAAATCAGCACGTGACTTTTTTCACTATTTGAGAAGTCACTGGGAGGAACTGAAGAGGCTCCCTAAGTCATAAAATCTCTGAAAGCTCTGAAGAAAAAAGCATGTGAACTGAATGGAAGGAGAGAAAAGGGAATTCAAACAGAAAGAGAAGGAAGTTTAGGGTTTACTTTTGACAACTGAGATGCTGGTCTGGGCATAACTGAGGTGGAAACCTGTTATAACGCAAAGGCTGGATGACTGCTTTTGAATAGTAGCTACAAAAAAAGCAAACCTTATTTGGTACTGTTTTATTCGTGGCCTATTCTAGTGCAACTTTCGTTACAAAATTGCCACTCAGAGCCTAGGAATATTTGCTGTCCAAAGTCACATTGAAGAATTGGAGTAATAATTTCTATATCCAAAGAGACTGAGTAACCACAGTAGCATATCAAAGACAGGAGAAAGAGTGCTAGATATGCATAGGAGGCAATTTATTTATTTAAAAGCATTCAGGAAAGGCTGTCTTTAATCTGAACTACTTCTGCCAAAAAATTTCAATGAGCACTGAATGAAGTGCAACTTCAGACTTTGATCTCTTTATGTGTTTACACCACCCCACTGCTTGATGTCTTCACCATCCCCTGCCAGACACTGCTGGCTGATTTTCTTAGGAACGGGCTACTCATCCCCGACTGCATCCTTCACCACGGCTGGGCTGCGATCCCCAACGCGCTGCTATCCCACAGCCCCTGATCCTGCTGACACAAGAGCCCTTCCTGAGACATTCTGAGGACAGGCATGGGGCAACCTCCGCTGCGTGATGGTGAAGTCAACAAGCAACACGTTCGCTCTGGCTCTGGAAGTCCAAACACACAGATTTGATCAGAGAAGCAACACGGTTCTGTTTGCCTTAGAAACCAAGCAAACATCGTTTGAAACATTAAGAGCCACAGCCAGGCTGGGACTTACCACTCCAGCTTTACCCTGCAACCCGAATCTCCCAGCTGACAATGAAATGCTTCGTTGCTGCTCTGCCAAGATGTAATTTTCTTTCCACCCAGCAACAGGCACAAAGGCATTTGAAATCACATGGTAACCCTGACAGGCGCTCCAAAGCCTTTCAAGGCCAGCAGAAAGAAAAGACAGAGAGAGAGTGAAAGAAAGACAGAAGGAGTATGCAAGGATGGGGAAACTACACTGAATTAGAGTTAATTAAACCCAAGCTTTGACAATGTTTAAATAACAGGATTCTACACCTAGCCCTGGAATGCCTGTAAGAGCTGTCATTTCATTTAAAAGAGCACAATAGCTAAATGTCAGTCTCCAGGCAGATCTTCTGCATCTTTCTGATACTGTATTAAAAAAGTTATTATAAAGCAGAAGTTAGGAATTTTTTTCGGAGTTTGATAATAGCCTTCTCAAACCTCACATCACAAGCACTCGATACGGCATTTTTTCATGTGAAACCGGGAGGAGAATTATCCCGGATAGCACTAGGAAACCAAAACCCCAAAATCTTGAACTCTCTGAAGCTAAATCTCAGTCTACTCAGGAGATGAAAAAAGGAGAGTGTTCTCCTAGTAAGACACATCATCTAATAGTAAAATGCTCCTATAATAACATCAGTTTATAAAGGAGATCAGAATCCCCTCCACATTTGTAAAACATTTGATCGTAACTTAGTGATTATTGTGCTGCACTTTTTAAAAGAGCAGTGCTAATACTTGGAAGCGTGATGTTCAGCTTTTCATCTTCAACGTGCTTTAAGAATGATCTCATCAGTTCTCCCCTATCCTATTCAGAGATGGCTGTGGATTTCTTTTCAACTGCAGGTTTTGAAAGATGTTTTCTCAGCTTGAATTTATTTGCATTAGCATTTCTAATCAAAGTAAAGACAATCAGAAATTAAGTACCATGTTTTAATATAAATGTTGATAAAGAAATCTTTCATATTTTAAGCTACTTTATTGAAAATAGTTTATCTTCAATGAAATTTGGCTGTTCTGTCTTCAGATATTTAACATTTAAAATTTTGCTACGTTCATATTTGGTTCTGGTATTTAATCTCTTATCACTCACAAGATACTCAAAAGCAGAAACATGCAAAAGGACCCAAATTGTCAAATCAGTGTACAAGAGTTATATGGAATAAAAATGCAGCAAGCTAATATTTAGTCTCCCAATAGTGATCTTGATGCCCTGTAGTATATTAAGAATGGTACTAAAGGCTTCTGATGACAAACTTGACACATCCATTTGTCTACATCTTGGAGGGAATTATTAAAATAAAGGTCACAGAGGTAACCCACAGCAGAGGTAGCCATTTAGAAGAGATGACAATTTAGATGCTCCTCACTCTCAAACAGCAGAAAACGACCTTATTTTGCACCAGTCAGCTGGTAATGCCACACTAGTGAGTGCCTCTCCAGATATGAAATCAGAGGATGGCAGCTGAGCTTCAAGTGATCTTGGTGTAGGTAACAGAAATAGGATGCTTGAGTTCAATCAAAAGCACAAGCAGAAAGGTAATCACTAAGGACAAGATTCAAGTTGCCTGAGGACTGTGGTGGACACAAATTTTTGAGTAACCTAGAAAGCATGTGCATCACCATTGCCTGACAGTGAAGCACCCAAAAACTCACTGGGCATCTTGGTTGTGAGGCTGAAGCTCCTTGCTCACCAGTCCTACAGCTCTCAGTCCCGAGTCCCAGCCCACGCCAAACTCCACTGTAGTCCAGAGAATGGCATCAACACTGTCCTGGGTCCAGAGGATCAGAGTCTGGGGGATACCTTCTCTAAAGACAGTGAATAATTGATTTCTGGCTGAATGTGAGAGGCTATAAGAAACACTGAAAGGCAGGGCAGACTGAAAGTAGGACTTCTGTAAGGGTTGCTTTTGAAATTGTTTAAATACTAGCAGAAATCAGCAAAATGAGGTGGATGGGGTAGACTGCCTGACTGCAATACGGGCTGAATCTCTCCCTTCCAGAATACATTTATGTGCATGGAAAACCCTCCCTTCCTCTGGGAGGCTGTCAAATGTTAAATAAATGATCGGCTGAAATACAGTGGGCTCTTTGTGGGAGAACGCAACACCAAACTCTTTTAGCAGTTCTCCCTCTCAGGTGTACCTGAAAGAATTTCATGTCGTGCTACAATATGATGGGGTCACCGAGACACAACACTATCCACAGTGTGAACCTCGCAGCCGCACAAAAGGTGCCAGGAAATCAAACACAGGACAAATGACATTTCTAAAGGCAACAAATAACTCTTTACTTCTGTCTTGTGGAAGCAAAAGCAGAAAGGGACAACACTGAAAAATACAGGAGATGAGAAAACCCTGGGCTATTAATAGTTTCAGAATCAATTAAAACAGCACAGATTAAAATATTCCTTTTTTCCCCCCTCTGTTGGGCTCTACTACCCCACTTAAAATCCTCTCTCTTTAAACAGTAACCTTCAAGGATCTTAACATGGGTCTAGATTTCCTTGTGTGTCTCTGTCTGGCTGAGAAATCTGTCCTTCCTAATTACTTCCAGAGCAGCGACAAAACCTTGTTGATCTGACCAAATTCTGGCAAGTAAAACATTCAGAACTGTAACTATGAGCATGCCGACTGCTGAGAGACAGGGATGATAATAGCATGGTTGGTAACAATAACAGGGAGATAGGGTAGGATGAGAACTTAATTTTTGGCCATGTTCCATTTAAAGCAAGTACAAAAGACATCTAAAAGAGATGTCAGAGGCATGGACTCTGACAAGACATCTAAGCGAAGATGTCAAAGAGGCAAGGGGCTGCTTACAGAGATTTCACTACCTGGCTGAAGTGATACAATCATCCTTCTGGACTGTCTCCCCAGACTGAATACAAATATAATGATAAGTGATTTCTTCTTTTTTTTTTTTTTTTTTTTTAATTGAGAAGGCAAGACAGTCTTAAAGAGCTTCATTTGCAATATATTTTTGCTGCAAAACCTCGTATTAGGAAGTGTGTTGCCATCAGAAGCAAACACTCTCTCCCTTGATGGAAAACACGCAGTAGTTGCGTGGTTTACAGTGGGCAGATACACTAGTGGAAATATTTCAGTGCTTTACTAGTTATGCTTCAAACAAATAAGAGAAATTTCTCATTACATTTTTGAACAGTGAGTCACTTCTGCTTGATCTGTTCTCTGCAGTCTACTGTACCACTGTATGATACATGCTCAAATAGAGGTCCTGCTCTAAAAGACTTGAAGATTTCCTTCCTTCCTTCCTTCCTTCCTTCCTTCCTTCCTTTCCTTGTCTTCCTGCCTTGCCTTTCTCCCTCCCATCCAGCCTTCTGTCCTTCTGTTCTTCCTATTCACAGGCAACATGGGTGTTGTCACTGGATTATTGACAGCATTTTAGACGACTCATCATTCTAACTGATCAATATCATGTCTCTTCTATTTCAAAACAAATACACGAGTACCACCACCCTGTCTGAATGGACTTGCTGCTCTTCCAGGTCACCATATGGCTATCCATTTTCAAGTAACTCTCTTGCTCTCTTATCAGTCATGAAACAGTTTGGGATAATACTGAAAAGATCTTGATCTTTATTGATGAGGAGAGTGAGACCAGGGCATGGACATGAGTGAAAAGCATTAGAGAGGCAGTTTCAGAACCTCACTGTACTGCAAGAAGCCATCATCAGCAAGAGGTTCAGGAAGGGCTTGATTGTCACTGAGACTGAGTCACAGGACTATTAGTGACTTCTGGTTTTGCTTCTCACCTCACAGTGACTGGTGCCTTTCTGCATATTTAACTAATACTTGGTTGGAAGATTTTGAATATTTTTTTTCCTCCATTTGTTCTGGAGTCAGGTTTGTCTCTTCCCAGGATGAAGCTGATACCTTCAAAAAGAGCAGGTTAAGCACTTTCTGTACAGGAGACATGAGTATAAGCTCACATCAGCATCTGTGTGCGGGCTAGACTGAGAAGCATTAGTATCAGAAACAGGGTCAACGACAAGGGAAGCAAATGTACTTTCTGGGGGATGAGCAGTTGGTGACACAGAGCTACGTCTTCTGCATGGCTATATTTAGGGGAACCTCCCTTGCAATACAGAGACTTTCTGTGTCCCTCATATACCTAAGGCAGGAACTTATTCTTTCCCCTACCTCTAAAAGGGTCTTTCTGTATAATTTCAGTTGCAGCTTGTCCTATGGAGTTTCTACTGTCTTGGTCTTTCACTAAGGTCCTTCCAGGTAAAGTGTTGATGCCTGCTGGACTCTTTTGCAATGATAGTTTTGCCAGGAAGAACAAGTTTCTTAGAAAAGCCAAGGAAAGCACTCCTACTCTCTGTTCTCCAGTTGCCAGATGTCTGCCAGATGAGGAAACCCTGTGATTCCCATTCAACTTGCTCTAGCAGAGTATTGCATGTAGTATGAATGTATGATGTACAGCACACAATTATTTATCAGAACACTGCCTTCATTTTCAAATGCCATCTATGAGCTAAAAGTACACACCCATATAGCAGAGATTCTGTTACTGCCCATACATACGTGCAGCACGCTGGGGAGCACTGTGTCACAAAGAACCCTTTTTGTGGTTTTTCTTTTCAATAATTCTCCAGTTGCAACACAGAAGTCAGTATTTCCGAAAATGCAAATGCTGCTGAATTAGTGGTTCTGTGGCACTTAACCCCCCCTGAGCACCGTAACCGAGAGGCTTCCCCCTGGATCTTCAGTGACTCCGTTCTACAGTAAGTGAGTGATAAAAGATGCACTGCTTGGAATCTTGTCTTTGCTAATAATTTCCAATATATATGAAGAGAATGAAACGTTTAAACTCAGGGATGGGGGATTAAAGGATATCCATGATGAATGAGCTGTAGAGCTGAAGAGAATTTGTTGTACATCCTGACCAATATAGCAGTGAAAGTAATCAATCCATTACCTCTCTACTGAGAGAAATGGCAGAGAGATAAGAGGATAATGAATGCCAGGCACAATACTGATAAGGAAGACACTTAAAATGACCAGCCAGAATATATTCCATAGTTAATAGTGCTGACAAAAACAGTGACAAAGTAATAAGTTATTCATGGAATAAGAGCCATTCCTGTGAAAATCAAGGTAGCATTTTAAATTAAGGCAACTATTGAAATCAGTAGCCTTATTAACCAGAAGCCATTAATGAAGTATTGTAGAAAAGAATACTTTTAAGGGCTCATTTTGCCGTTAGCATATGGGCTACATTGCAAAATCCTGTTACAAACACAGATTTTTTTTTTTTTTTTTTCTCTGCCAAACCTTTCTGGCTTTTTCCTTAACTCTCATCTTTAATGCAGTACAAATTCATATGAAGCTCTGCATATTCACATTCAGCCTGAATGGATAATGCTTTTGTCCAGTGCTGACATGTCCCTGTCCCACAATCTTGGAGGCTGACCTAGATTTTGAGTCCAATAATAACACCGAGTGCTGCCAAGACTGATATCTGATGATTCAAAATGCAACACTTAATTAAGAAACCACACCTATCTAAAAACTGTTAGTTTTTCTTTCTGTGCCTGAAGATTGTGCTGTATGAACATACTGTGCAACATGAAGTGTTGGAGATATATAAGGAACAGCAGTGACTGTGTTGAATGAAATAAAATCTGCACTTGCTCCAAATGGCTGGTTATGACTAAAAACCAGGCTGCTCCATCCTGATTTTTTCAGATTGCATTATACTATTTCTTAAATGTTTATACTGTTTCTAAGAATTTTCGGGGTCATTATCTGCTTGGAGACTGAACTGGTGGTCAAGCATACTGGCTTTCCTGGTACACAAACAAGCTAGCTAACCATATAACCTTCTGACCGAAAAGTCTATTATTAAAACTCTAAAAAAAATATTTTCAACAAAAATATCTTCCAATTATTCAAAGAATCTCTTTCTCATATTTCAGTCCTGGTGCCAGACAGAGATGGGTTTAGAGGGTTTATCGCTTTCCACATACAATAATTTTCTCCCTGTATGTCCATGACAGATACAGAGCTGTACTGTCAGATTTGCTGTCTCATCTCAGACGAAATTAAAACATAACTTTCAGGGACTTAATGATATTTTGAGAATTCTATTTTTATATAAAAGCAATTTTATGTATCCATTACGGTTAGGACATTATCTATGCTAATAATGTGCCCACCACAAACCCTAACTGGGCAATTACATCCTTCCTCCTTCTTTCTAATAAGGATGGTGAAAGATTTTCATAAGCTTAAAAGTATTAGTTACTTAAGTCCTTGACTAGAAAGTGTCTGAGGGAGATAACAGTCACTAGATTAGGCAAAGGTTTCTTTGGTGGGCAGCACAGGAATGCTTAGGGGACAGGGAAAATGGGTCTTTAATGAACATATACAATACCTTCTGTTGCAATTGAGCTCACAGAGCAGACGGCTGCAAGACGAAGGAAACAGGCTTCAGATCCCCCAGCTGCCTGTATTAACCCACAGCCAAAAGAGTTCTTGCTGGGTACTCAGAGCATAAACCAGACTTTTATTCAATTCCATCTGAGCTCACGCAGAGATAGTGACAGTTTTCTCCAAAGGGAACACAACTCGCCTTCTCAGCTCCTGAGCGTCAGTAACGAGCTGCTCTAATCGCCTTAGAGTGCCTCAAAATAACTGGGCAAAGGAACTACTGCTAAAAAAATTGCTGAAGTAATGCCTGTTTTACACCAAAACCGTGCTGTTTTTGTCGTGTTCCGTTCTGCGTTTTCCAAGTGCAAATCTGCCACTTTCCCACGGGTCGACAGAGAATTTTGAGAGACATGATAATTCTCTTAGGCTTGCAACTGATCACCAGTCACTGTGGCTACAAAGCTTTAAAAAACCTGCATATCTGGTCCACGTGCACCCTCAATACAAGAGATTTGGAAAGCAGATGATATGCCCTTCCCACTTTCCCTCCCATCCCCTTCGTCTCTCCTTCCCTCCACTACCTTCTTTTCTTCCTCTCTGCCTTTTTCGATTTTTTCAAGAATCCCACATCACCTGGAGGTCTTGTCCTTTCTTTCAGTGACTGGAGTTGGCAGTAGTGGATTTTGTACACCCCATTAGTTCTAAAGAAGCTGCAGCCCAACACCACGATGACCGATGTAAGGAGATTCTGCCAGGAGCCCACAGTGACCATCCTCCTAATACAGAGACTTGGACTAAATCACCTCTTTGAGGATTATTTCAGTTCAGGAGAAATCGCTTCTCTAAGTGAATGTGGTCTTTTCTGGTTTACTTTGAACGTAAGGTTTGGTATGATTGGGAAGAATGATATTTAAAACACTCAGTGCTCATCAACACCAATCCAACTGACAATGGTTTCCAGCTTACAAAGCAAGACGAGGAATATGAGGAATAAATTAAATGAATAAAATTAAAATGTCAGCAGAGAAAGTAACTAATCTCCATCAAGTCTCTTATGTAATCCAGACGCTTTTGCTGCTGTTATTATTCAAAACCCTTGGGGAAGCAAGGATCTAGGTCATCTGCAGGATAAAGAGTGTACTATCCAGGAATCAATATTCACAGTAGTAAATTAAATTATAGTCCTCTCCATGCAAAGTTTTATTATTACAAGGAGCGCTGACAATTTAAACTCTACAGGAAAAAATAAATCTAAGCTATCAAAGTAAATTTTTCACTATGGCACCTCCTTATATACCATGCTGTCACTTCAACTGTCAATAATTCTTTAACTTTCTGTGAAATAAGATACTGCACTTTCCCAGTAAGCATATGGCTACTATAATGACAGGCTTAGATAAGCCTGTGCATCTGTTGGAAGGGCCATTTCAATTAATACTGACAAAGTTATATTGCCATTAACACTTAAGAAACATCAGTACCACCAATGAGTCAATTTGAGACATTGGACGACGTGCAATCAGCATTTGTAATGGGATTTGTAACCACTGTGCTGTGATAACAGAATTTCTGATGCCTAAAATATGATAAAGAAGTCAATTTACAGGAATGCTGGTAAAGCAGCCTTGCAGTTTTAACAGTTGCCACTAGCTGCAACGTCTCGGTGTAGTCTCCTACTCTTTCTTCCACGTGTTTTGGTGGTCAGATTGTATTTACCTATGACCAACGCCCCCACTTCAGACACTGCCCAGACGCAGAAGTCAAATCTTATGACAGTTTTCAACCTAATTGAAGTTGATAGCATATGATTAGGAACTGAAGGCAATTGTATAGCGTTTATCTAAGCAGTCACATTTCTGTTTTGAAACGTCCACAGAAAAGCTTCTCATTTCATGGTACATTATGAATCACATTCATTGCATTAACTGATGAGGAAGGCAGACCGGTTTGATTGATTGTTAGAACTGGCAGAGCTCAACTCCTCTTAACTGCAGGCTCCAGGGCATTCACATGCTGCTCTCTGCACTGTGCTGGGTGCTGGCACAACCCCTGCAGCCTCCCTTGATTCAAAGCAAAGGGAAGTGGTCCAAGTCAAAGATCTGCTTCCACTTCAGATCTCTAACAGCACGCTGTTTGTTGTCTAGCACTGGCCATGACTTTTTTGACTCAATTTCTCTTTGTAAGCCGGTGAGAAAAACTGAAACGTGTAGATCAAAGAGAAAAGTTGCTAAGAAATGCAGGGCTATGAATATAGGAGAAACGGCCGATTCCTTCTCTCAGACATAGATAACCCCCCCCAAAACACTCTATAAAACCACATAACAATGGTACTTTGGGCAACTTCGGAAACCTGAAATTCCGAAAACTGCTCAAGCGTTAAGATCAGAATTAAGCATCGAGAGAAAGAATTGCTTCATTTTTAGCTCAGCAGTCACACCAGGTTCAAATACAGCCAAATGCCAAAGTCACAGTTTGCTAGTTTCTTACCAAACACCCGAGGCTCAGCTTGCACAGAAAATTAGGAAGGTTTTCCTTAATTATTTCCCGAGTGCACAGATGACAACACGTAAGTACAATTAATATATTCTTCTGCTTAACTTGGGAGGTGGAAGGCATTACTATGAACCAGTGCTTCTCTCGCCAAATGAACCAGCAGATGTAGCAGGCCCAAGAGATGCTGAACCTTCTGATCCCAAAAGACAGCCAAGTTGTCACGATGCTTCAGCAGCATCAGATGCCTTTGAGGAACATGAAAGCACCGGGCGCTGCGTACCAAGACGTGAAATGGGTTTTCACGTGCCACTCCAGCCGAAAGCATCTGGGGAAAAAACATGTGCCTGTCCTTCCAAGTGTGTGTGACATCTAGGTGAGGGGAAAGGACCTCCAGAGATTATCATCTCATGCTTGCTTCTGTAGTGTTCCTCTGTCACTCGCAGCCAGAGGAGTGTCGAAATCACAGGACCCACCATGCCTGTCAGAATAAAGAGCTTCTGTCAAGTGCCTCTGCTGATCATAATTAAAGTGGCACAAAAGAAATATTTAGAAAAATGGAGAAAGGAGGGAGCAGATGGAAGGAAGTAGGAACTGGTGGTTCACTTCTGGCTGCTTCTCCTTAGCAGTCAGATTGCAGCAAAAACAATGGGCTTTCTTTCCTGATCCTATCCTAGCCAGATGATTAAATACCCTTTTTTGTTACTGCAGTCTCCTGGTGACTGAGATCTCCGGTTATAGATGAACTATTCCTTAATCACAGTGAAAAAATTACCAAAGCTGCCGCATTCTGTAGCACTCTGCATTCACCTATTTGCTGAGAGCAACGCAAAAAAAAAATAGTACAAATAAAAAGCTATTACACTTTAACCCACCTGGCCCAGGAAACACATGTTTAGAAGACCATTATAAAGGGCCGTTATGAGCATGCAGAACAATGTACTGCCAGAAGACAGCTGATGGACAAAGCTGAAGAGCAGCCAGATCTGAGCAGAATCCAAATCCTACTCCTGTTTTATCCTCTCTTTATCAAGCCCAAATCACACTCCCTACAGCAACTCTACCTCCCTGTCTCTACGCACACCGAGTTAACAAAAAATTTCTTGTAGCTGTTAATGAAAGCTTATAGACTGCAATATACTGTTGAGCTGCCCTGATTCTATCTAATACATGTTTTATTATTTCAGGATTAATAACAAGAACAACTGACAACACTACAATGCACTTACACGGCACCTTAATTTGAAGATTGCAAAGGATATTACAAAAGACCGAATAAGTATTAATATGTCTTTGTCCCCGGCTAGCGGAAAACACTGAGACACACACAAACAACATTCATTTGGGATCTGAACAAAGAATCCTCAGCTCTGAGCGAGGAGGGTGTTCCACAAGCCTACTCGTATGCTTAGCTTTAATTAGATATTAAAATACAGGGCCGCCCTGTGCCAGAGGTCAGTGTGCCACGCAGAAGCTCAGCAAGCTTAACGGCAGCCTGGGATGGCTGCATGGTGTGGGACTGCCCCAGGAGTCACTGGCAGACCCCCATTTACTGCAGTCAGCTCTGGTTTACATGCTTTTTTCTGTATTTTACAGATGACAGGGTTGAAACCAATGCTGTATTATGGCTTTACAGCCAAGAGTTAACTGCATGGCATTCATTTATTCTTCTGCGCTTTCTATTTTATCAGAAAGGTCTGATTACTTATCAGTGCTGATGCCATGTGAATTACATCAGGACGAAGAATTTACATGAAAATAAGTCATCAGCACTTTGTGTTGAGTTCCATATGACTTCAGAGAAAATTATAACCTTTCTATACAGTTTAAAATTCCTCCTTTAAAATTTCTTAATTGTGTTCTATAGAAGGGATGAAAACCTTTCCCCTTTCTCCTCCCACTCCCCCACCACAAAAATCCAGAAAAGGATTCTCTTATATGTTGAAATAGGTATCCAGATCAGTTT
>WUAM01000083.1:343075-357700 GCA_024336885.1 Actenoides hombroni
AGAAGAAAAAAAGAAAAGAAGAAAGGAAAGAAAGAAAAGAAAGAAAAGAAAGAAAAGAAAGAAAAGAAAGAAAAGAAAGAAAGAAAAGAAAAGAAAGAAAAGAAAGAAAGAAAAGAAAAGAAAGAAAAGAAAGAAAGAAAAGAAAGCAATGATGGCTTATCCAAATGAATAAGGGGCATTTCCAGGGAAGGGCTCTAGAGCTCAAATTTAAGTACTCAGAGAAGAAAATCTTTCTGGTGTGGGGCTTTACCAGATTGACTGTTCTTGTAACGTACTCAATTCCTACTCATGAGCAGATTTGACTGTCCTTGAA
This sequence comes from Actenoides hombroni, assembly GCA_024336885.1. NCBI lineage: Eukaryota > Metazoa > Chordata > Aves > Coraciiformes > Alcedinidae > Actenoides > Actenoides hombroni. The sequence continues at coordinate 343,389 of WUAM01000083.1, forward strand.
TAGCTGATCCTCGGACAGGATGTCAAATTTGCTTTTACCATTCTAGCAAATAAAATACATGAAGAACAACGTTATTCTGAAGCTGAGGGAACACAAGCCCCTGTTCTCGCTACATTTATACTAACGAAATAGAGATTTCTGTGTTTCTTCAGAGTGCAAGGATACCCTACATACTGATGGTTAATTATCTGCATCTGTCTAAACCTGAAATCACTTGACTGATTCCTGCTGGAGGTACCTGCTATCCATCTAGCAAATGTTCTCCTGAAATGCTCCTGAGAAGCACTTTTCTATTTGGATGCTCAATATGGCTTCCAAATCAGAGCTCTAACCATCCTACAGAAGTATAAAACAATCCTCAGAGAAATTCACTGTTTATAAAAATTTCTCCATGCACAGTCTGGCTGTGATAGAAGGAAATCTAGCAGAGAAACATCTAAACCCCAGCACATCCAGCCATCTAGAAAATTCTCTTAATAAAGTCCGCACAGTGTACAGGAAAAGGCAAAGAGCAGAATCTCCAATTTCCTACGTTACAGGCATAGGAATCTACTAGCACTGCTCCTCCATCTGTTTTCCATAGGATGGTACTGTTTTGTGCAAAATGATCCTTGTTTTAAAGAATACCCACAGCTTGGGGACACAAGGAACGCTGCACTCTTCATTGACAAGGAAAAGGTCACGCAGAGGAGCTGGGCTTGATGACGGATTTGGATGCTCTACGAATCAGTCAGACTGACCAGGTGTGTCAGACCACACTTCTCTTAAGAGCTCTTCCAATATAGCCAATTTTGTCTTCTTCATACCATCTTGTTCATTCTCACCAAAATTATTCAGTATGTAGATTGATGGACAAAACACATTTTGCCTTCCTCAGAAACTTCAGAGGAATAACGAATAAAAACATAATGTTCTCTTTAATAGCACATTCTTGGGGTTTTTTGATGTTGCAATACCAAAGAGCTTTGTGCAATATATAATGTACAAAGTCTTTATGCAAACCCTCCAATCTGTTTTAGCTCCTTGGAAAGTATTACACAGTCACACTGTGCAAACTTGACTAAGTATCTTGGCACCACGTCTAGCCAAATGCTTCTGACTTAATTGTTGGTACACATAGGTGTATGTATACATTAATGCCCATACTCCTGGTCAAATACTTAGGTTGAACCTCTCGATTTTGTTGGCAGCCCAAGGATTTTTTCAGTACAGCAGTAAGCACGTACAACACCACATGCTGTAATATCCTGAATTTAATACGACAAAACTTCAAGCTGTTCTTACGTGCACATCCAGATGATGGAAGTTTTGTCTATGCTTCAAGCTTACGTGCCTCCTTCCTCGTGATAATTTCATCACCTTATGATACTTTCCAGAATATCTAGTCTTGGAATCTAATGTAATAATTTGTTAAATATTAAGATGGAAGTACATACAAATACCCTGCTATCCTCACGTGGTACAAGTAACAAGCGATAGGACAAGAAGAAATGGCCTCTGATTTAGCCAGGGGATGTTTAGTTGGATATTAGGAAACATTTTGTCACTGAAAGGGTTATCAAACCCTGGAACAGGCTGACAGGGAAGTGGTTGAATCACCATCCCTGGACGTGTTGAACGTGGAAGCTGTGTAGATATCTTAATGACATGGTTTAGCAGTAGAGTTAGGTTAATGGTTGGACTCAATGAACTTAAAGGTCTTTTCCAACCAAAACAATTTATTATTCTAACTAGAAACCTGAAGATACACAGAATACAATCCAGATTGAATGCAAGAAGCTTAACCACCCTACTGTGGAAAAGAATTTAGTAGCATATCTTTGTGACAATGTACAGGAACACAACACATAGAAACAAGTAAGTCCACTGCTGGGAAGAATCTTCTTGCAGGCACCATTCAAAGTGTTGCCCAAATTATTTCCTACTTAAACAATGAAAGAAAAACTAAAGAAAAGAAAGCATTACTACAAGTGCTTGTGAACTTATTAAACACAAATCATTCATCTCCTTAAAGTATGTTTCCTGTGAACACAGAAGGCATCTGAAACAGAGTTGTGGGACATTACAGCAAAACTAGTTTCCTGACAGTTATTCTTTCTTTTGCTTCAGCCAAAGTCCTGGTTTTAGTCTTATAAAATCTGCACATTAGTTATTTAAAGACAGTTAATGTAAAAAAAAAAAAGAAAAAAATTAATAAAAGCACTCTGAAGATGCAAAGTGTTATGCAATCCCATGTTATTACTATTACTGACCGCAGCACAAAGCCCAGCCTCAGTGTGGGATAGAGAAGCTTATCATCAGCAACCTCAAGGCACAGCAAGGTAAGAAAAGACACTATTTGGAAATATTTGTATTTCACAAATCTGGGGAGATTATTTTTAATCTAATATGGGACAGGATTATTCTAATTCTGAATACAAGACAGAAATGATTCTTCTTCATTCAGAGTTCAGGCAGTGCTCCATGGAGGACTGATGATTACAAAAAGAAAAAAGCATTTCCACTTTCTTGCAGGAACATCAAAACTCATTTTTCCAGTTTAATGAATCCTCTTGTCTAGAGATTTCTGGAGATCACAGAATAGCCCATTTTGAGATCATTTATGCATATACACAAATGCACAGTCTGGCTCCTGACGGACCCAGCTAGTCCAGTTTGGACTGCGTGTGAAGTCCCCATTCTCTGATGACTCTCTGTAGTAGCTATAATTTGACTGTCCATTTTTTAAGTCATGACAGCAAAAGAAGTAGAATTATCCTGCTGTGAAGTGGAAGAAATCTTAGTGGGAAATTCAAAGAAAGGCCAAAATTGTGGAGAGAACTGAATGTTCAAGAATGCTCTAAGCTGGCTCCAGGCACATGAAGAATAAGTATGCTTCCATTGCAACCAAAGGGTTAGATGCAGACAAGGGCTGCATCCAAATATGTGTCAGCAGTTCAGTAGGAGAGAGGACCAAGGGAAGACAAGGTTAGAGAAATCAGAAATCAAATATAAGGAGTTCTAAAAGGAGAACAGAGACTTTGCAAGTGTTTTGGACAATTAATAACATTCAGAAAAATGAAATGCAGTTCCAGCTCTCTGCAAGGGATTTTTGGAACTGCGTGTGAGTGGGTGGGTGGATGGATGGATGGATGGATGGATGGACGGGTAGCCTACCTAAAAATCTGAGTGGTATTTGTCAAGAGTTGCCACTTATGCATTCTTTGTCAAAAGGCAGCCTAGGTTTTTGCTATCATCTAGCCTCTGAGAAATTTTGCACTTTTTGAACATAGTGTTGTGTGGATGGGAGAGAAAATAATAATTCTGCAAAACTCTGCTGCCTCTCAGACTTACTTTGAATGCATTTAGTGGCCACTTTCAGGGACAAACCATATTTGTTAGTAAACCACACTCTAGGCAAACCACGTCCTAGACTTCAGGGTGGAAAGAAAATCAAGACATCTTCAAATGTATCATTGTCTCATTACTTAAGTAGATCTGCACGTGATGACATAGTATCATGCAACAGAGTAAAATCAAGGTTCTTCAGCTCTGTACTTTCAAGAAAAGATAAACTACAGTTGCAAATCTGGTGCTTATTTAAAATAACAGGTATTAAAAAGAAGCAGCATGGAGCAGATGACTTTTAAGAGCAGTTTCAAGGAGTTTTAATACACTTTAGTAACCCCACACTTTTCTTTACAATAACTCTCATAAAATATTGGTAATGGTCAGAGGCTCCTGCTCCAGTTGAAACTCGGAAATCTCAAGTCACTCACATACTGAGAGCTGTCAATCAAAAGAGAATTTGATGACCTTCTTTATGCTGTACGTTTAGCAAGGGCAATGTTCTAAGACTATTACAAGTTCTCTTTGACTCTTCAGTGCACTTAATCACTGTCTGTCATGACCTGACCGATAGTGGCATTAAAAGACAGGGCAGGAATTACTGAAAATACTCCTCCTTGAACACAAGAAGGTAAAATGTATTCCAGTCTTGTTCAGGCAATGGCTTAGATACCTTCATCAACTTTGCAATTCTGTTATGATTATTCTAATGACAGAAGACTATAATGAATTGTGAAAAAGATTTGATTTCAAAGGACCTGTTCAAGCAGTTTGCTTTAAGTTCATTACTGTGCGTGAACATGCTAAAGCATGAGCCAGCAATATGCCCTTGTGGCAAAGGCAGCTAATGGCATCCTGGGGCATTAGGTAAAGTATTGCCAGCAGGTCAAGGGACGTGGTCCTTCCACTACTCAGCACTGATGAGGCCAAACTTGGAGTGCTACGTCCAGTTCTGGCCTCCTCAGTACAGGAAAGACGTGGCCGTATTGGGCAAAGTGCGACAAAGATGATGAAGGGATGGAGAATCCCTCTTACCAGGAAAGGCTGAGGTAGCTGGGACTGTTCAGCCTGGAGAAGAGAAGGCTCAGTGGGATCTCATCAATGTATATAAATACCTGAAGGGAGGGTGCAAAGAAGATGGACCCAGGCTCTTTCCAGCGGTGCCCAGTGACAAGACCAGAGGTAATGGGCACAAACTGAAACACAGGATGTTCCCTCTGAACATCAGGAAACATGTTCTTACTGTGAGGGTGACTGAGCACTTGCCCAGAAAGGCTGTGGCAACTCCATCCTTGGTGTTACTCAGTAGTCATCTGGACATGCTCTTGGGCAAACAGACTCAGGTGGCCAGAGGTGATCTGGTCCAGATGACCAGATGATCTCCAGGGGTCCCTTCCAGGCTGACATTCTGTGACTCTGTAAACTCTTATGCAGCATTACCAAGCTGAGCTTACGAACGATCATTAGTTATCTGTATCTTGGTACCATTTAGGCTGCCCCAGAAAATCAAGCGTATCTTAAGAAAAGCACAGTAAGAAGCATGTTCAATGTTACTGGACCTCTATGCTAACCTAACTCTCCTACAAAAACCAGGAGGTAGGATGCCCTGTTATTTATCTATCTACCTATCTGTATCCAGGGGTACAAAAATAAGGGAGGTTTTCCTAAGGTTACACAGGCCACGTACTCTGGTGCAAGGCAGAGAACTGAAAACAGGCTTCCTAAAGGCTTCATCACACAATACCCTTTAATTAACATTATTAGATTCCAAATGCTAGGTTGCACTTTGAATTTAAACACTCTCCAATCCCCCCAGCATTCATGTCTAGAATGAGATATGCTCACAGCATTGCAGGTCAAGCTGAAATCCCTCTGAAAATTCAGCCTTTAGTGAAGAAAAAGTTGACGGGTATTGACAAAATGTTGTAGTCTGCCTTGTTACTATTCATGATTAAGGAAAGTAAATATTGTCTGAGGTCTAATGAGAATTCCAATGCAATAAAGTCAAGTGTCAAAGGTGCGATCAATAAGTGATGATGCAACACTATTTGTTTGTAGTTTTGTTATTGTTTAGTTCATAGTATTTGGTGGTGCTTGAAAATGAAGTGTTAAGAAATTAGTGTTACAAGGATTAACATTCAGATTTCATTTCAGATGTTATGTTTCTAAAGACATTACATTCTGAACACTAATTAATGTCTGATTTCTTTTCCTACTAGTTAAGGACTGCAAACCAAAGAATTATAGAACAAAAATACTATGGAAACAAACATCAACATTATTCATGAACATTCACAAATTAAACCCCATGATGTCCATGGCTAATTTTACACTGCAGAAGAAAGTACTGCAATGAAGAACTGTATTTTCCTCATTTTTTTTGTGTTAGCGACTGCTTCAAAGTATATCAAGGTCATGAAGAAAATGCCTTTTCAACTGTACGACAGATCTCAGAGTTCAAGCTGGAATGTTTATGTTCTACATATGGCAGGGCTATCGACCAAGGGTTCAGTTTTGGATTTACTACAAGTCCTGGATATAAAGAAGCACACTGCCCTATGAAAAAGTCAAAGACTAAATCTCAGTTAGTTATTTCTGCAAGGAAACCAATCTCGCCCAGTCCTCCATCAGACTGATTAATTCCTCTGCATTTGGGCTCATCTGGATCGGCAGGCACACAGACACTGGTCTCTCACTGTGCCATGGCACAGGACACCGGTACCGTGTGTCAGAAACTGAACTGAAGGGCTGATTGCTGTCCCTCTCTCTTCCCTCCAGGCACATTGTGCAAGTGACAACTTGTGCTGGCACATCATGTAGCCTGAAGATACCGAAGTTATGTGTGAATATCATTTGCAACTGTATTTTCCAAAGAAGCTACATAAAAACTTGGCTCTGTGAACTTCAGTGGATTTTCACTGAACATGTTTGCAATGAGCATCTTCATGGTTCTGAATATTCTGCTTTATTAATTCCCCTGCCACTTAATCTTTAGATTACAGAGCGAAACTTAGGACATGGATAAAAATCAAAGGCTGGTTCTGTTCTAAAATATTTGGTTGCCTGCCTGTGGAAGTCAGCTAGGAGTGTTTGGCACAAATCCTATCCAAAGGGCAGTAACAGGCCTAACCAGACACCTCTCAAAACTGCTGTTCGATTGTGCATGGTGAAAGATCCCATGTATTGCATAAAGCAGCTCTACAGTTGCTAAAAGCAATAATTAGATTGAAACATTATTCATGCCTCTCGTAATGCCACTGCTTTACAAATTCACTAAGTAAATGGATCATGTAGCTAAGCTTAACATTTGTATTTAACGTATTAGAGAAGCAATAAAAAATCCCTTCACAGAATATAACCCATCCAGACCAAGATCATTCCCTAATTCATGCACAAATTATTTTCTTACAAGTAGTTTCAATGGAATTAGGTAAGAATTAGCTGTGACACCGTACAGAGAATGAAATATCTGGTTTATATCATGATTCTTGTTATCAAAATGTATTTTTTTGCAGAGCCATGGAAATGACTTGACTCTTTCAGTCATAAAAGTGAGATGCCTTGACCTATTGCAAATGGTACAACATACTAGCAGTGCCTTTAACTTTTGGCAACTTCTTTGTTTATTTTGGTTTAGAAACAGCCAAGTAAGAAACCTAGTTCTGCATGAAAACAGTGTAATATAGCCCAAACACGTACACAGTGAAATGAAAGATAAGCATGGGAAATAAGACATGACGTTTCAAATCAGCTCCCTAATAAAGTCTAAAAATATAAGAAACTCTATTATATTAACCACCAAGAACTGCTCTTTCACTTAAGGGATAGTTGGGTAATTATTCAAACTTGTACAAGACTGAGCTGTCAAGTGAAATAATAATACAGAGTATCTCAGGATAATGAGATAGATCTTAAGGCCATTAGCGGTGGCTCTTATTATAATACTGGCCAAGGTTCCCCAAGAAAGAAAGAATATTTAAATGAAACTTGTAGAGAACTAGTTTGAACTCTTATATTTGAACAGCTTAGTACTGTCTCATAGTTTCCATTCCTTCGCAGCGAGAAAGGTGCCTACCACATAAGACTGTGAAATCAGACAGGCTTTGGAGACTGAAATCCCTGAGGGCAGAAATTAAAACAAAAAAATAATTTGAAAATCGAGCCACACTGAAATCTGTACTGTCTATACCAAGAATCTTACCCTAGCAAGGATTTTAAGGTCTGGTTAGATACCCACTTGTGTCTTCCCTTCCCTGATTCTTTCTCTCTCATTCAAAACAACCAAACTCAACATATGTACTCTCTGGCTTTAGGTTTGACAAGAATTGTAGCTTTAGAGGTAAGGGGTTTTAAGATTGGAAATTGAGTAGGAGATTACTTTTTCTCTATAAAATAGGTTCTGCTTATGAGGCATTTGTATATGCGTGCTTTATCTTAGGTTCGTTTGCTTTTAAACACTACAGGAATAATTCAAGAGCTGATGGTAATTGAGAAGCTAGCTAATCCCTAGGAAAACAGCTGTCTAGCTCCAGTTTATAAGGCACAGTGTGGCTAATGTGTTGGAAGTTGTCAGAGATTAGAAAAACTGCTTGTTTTTATATTCTCCTTACGAGCCTCCCCTAGGCACAAAGGTTTCCAAATATCTGACCAGAGCTAGGTCTGGCATGCCTGGCATACTCTAGTGAGTAACTCTGCTCCTCACCTTAATGAATGCTTCCTCGGCTGACTGCACTCAGTGGTGCTTGGACAATTAGACTAGACTAGGGTTTACAGCAGTTTAAGTAAGAACGCTGACTAAGCCTTTGCAAATCAAATATTAAAAGACCGATTAAATATTTTACGATCATTTTACTTAGGCTCTGATTTGAATTTTACTTCATCTGCTAGCGAGAGATATGCTGAAGGTTAATTGTTGGAGGAAGAGTAAATAACAGCTGATGCTGCTGGCTCTAAGTATGCGAGGCATTTAAGAGTATTCCTAACCTCAAGTGTGCAGTCACTGACATGCTCATTTGTCTCACTAGGTTAGTGTCACCGGGGCTCAGATATGTGATCAAATTACCGCAGTGAAAGTGGTTTAAGCTTATGTGTTTTTCCTTGTATTGTGTATTTGCACATGCCTCCAATGACACCAAGTAATCCTTTAAATTGTGTTAATTTGATCACGTATCTGAGTATCCAGTGCGGTAAATCGGGATGGGTGGCTATGAAAAGTGGAGATGATGCCTTTTAGAAGACAAATAACTTTCACAGAGAAGAGAGACATCCAGCAGAACAACTACAGCTCAGTCTACCAGGATCTGAGTATAAATCTCTCACCTTTCTCCTTCTACAAAATCAAGGATTTGTAACTTATAAACCTGACCTGAAAAATTGCTTTTCTGGAATTTTATTTTAAGGCCAAGACTGAACAAAACTCTTACACAGGAATTGCTGGTCAATTTTTGGCTGCCTGACTGGGCCTGTATCACTTAAAGCCCATCTAGATCTTAAAGAGAAATTCAGAAGCTCACCATCCAGCAAGTATCCTCATCATATTTGGGCTTGGAGTTGGAAATTTAAAAGGAGTCCAAATATTGAGCTTTAGAAAAGTACTGCTGAGCTTCTGCCTGAACTCCTTTTCAAGAGACATTTGGTAAGGATTTGCACATACCAAAGTACAATTTAGGTAATGAGCAGGAAGAGTTATTGGACTAATCATTTTTAATGGAGATTCCTTGTCTTTAACACAGAGCTACACAGTAGAACTTAATAGCTTGTGGCAAGTAAATAATTTACACATGGATTGTGTCTGAATACAAATGTATACATAAAATATCACAGACTTAATGAAGCCTTTGGGGTGTTTTTTAAAAAATCAATTTAATTGATTTTGCTGATAGGTCTGCATTTATATTTTTGTAAGCTACGTTTCTCTATACCTGTGCATGTGGCACAGTCATGATTTTTAAGGGAGGCAGGGAAAACTCTGCAAATGAAATTAGAAACTAAGTACACAGAGCACAGGCAGTTTTGGAGTGTCTAGGGTAAGACACTCGGAAATAACACTTGAATGCGACCCAATGGTGTGGCTCATTTAGAAACTACTTATCAGAAAAGGTCAACCTCTCAGGAACGCTCATGACTATTCAGGATGTTTTGCAGCATTTGAGCCCAACGAAGCTGGTAATGAGGAGTTTTTCCCTTAACACTGAATGCTTTGGGTTGTTCAGCTTCAGTCGTCAGGATTGCTCTGCATTTGGCTTGGGCTTCTACTAGAGTGGGGAGAAGACAACAGTTGAAGAAGAAGGTTAGTGTTGTGACTATTGCACAACTGAAGCCAGAAAGAAAGTGGCCAGATGGAAACAGGGGTGTGTATTTCAAAGGGAGAGGGATGGCATGATGGTTGCTTTACCATTGGGAACACTAGCGTATCTGATGGGCCTGAAAGATGGTTTTTGCTGCAAAATACGCCCACAGCTCTTCTTCTTTCTAACACACTGCTTCTTGCTGTCATTAACTCACAAAAGTGTTGCATTAAAGGCAAGTGTGGAGACAGATGCTGGAGCTGGGCTGGCAGTGGGGAGACCCAGGGGTCCACCACCATCCTTGGCCCCACCGCCCGCCCCTGTCTGCGCGTGCCACAGTGCCGAGCCGCCCGCCTTACCTTTGGGGTGCCAGGGGTCCGTGAACTCGTACTTCCCCACGCCGATTGTCCGCAGCATCTGCACCCCGTTGGTGTTGTCTGGGCCCCCCGCCGCGTTGGGGGGCAACGGGGCGGCCGCCTGCCCGTTGGTGGCCGGCGCGCTGCTGGGCAAGGTGGCCGAGGGCAGGGCCGGCGGCGGTGGCGGCAGCATGGGGCAGGCCAGGTGGCCGTTGCCCACAGCCCCAGGGCCTGGATGGGCCACCGGGCCCACGCCGCTCATGGAGGACATGCTGAGAGGCTGGCTGTTGGTGTACAAGGGCTGGCTCTGGAGGTTGACCACCATGTTGCTGAGGGGCTGGGAGGGCTGCGGCTGGAGCTGGTAGTGTGCCGGCATCAGCGGGAGCTGGGGGGTGACGTGTGGAGGGAGGGAGGGCGTGACGCCGATGACGGGAGCCTGGACATTGGCGGCCGGGCTGAAGGTGGGCGGCTGCGTCATCCCATAGGAATGCGTGATCAGGGCGGGCTGGCTGCCTGCTGCCACTGTGGTGACCCAGGGCGCTGCACCTGTGGCATGAAGGAAGGCCGGCAATGGCGGCGGGCTCAGCGCTGGGGAGACCAGAACAAAAGAACACCCCCCCCAGCATTCCCCTCCCGCACCCCTGTCCACTACCAAATTGAGCCAACGTGTCCTACTCCTTCATGGTATCTAAAGCGGTTCAGGGTCTGGAACTGTTCCCAACCGGTAAGTGCATAAAATTGCTATGGTGACGTGAGCGCAATTGTTAAAATACTCATCAGGTGACATGTGGCATGTTTGCGGTTTTATGTGTTTTGCACTTTACACAGCTTAAGCGCGCACTTCCAAGAAAATTAACCTCTTTCCCCACCGTGCTTTCATGGCTCCCTGACAAACACTCTGTGTGTATAATAATGGTGCTCCAGCCACTACAAAGAGATTGTAATTAGGCGTCTGGCATAGCAGCACAATGTATGATATGTGTCTGGAAGCTGAAAATCATTTCAGGTAGTTCTGGACATAAAAGAGGTCTTAAAGCATTACAGAGTACCTTTTCCTCTTGTGAAGGTAGAGGAGGAAAAAAAAAGCCCACTCTAATGAACTTGCAGGCATCTTAATACATTTATATTAGTCCCAGCACAGAAGAAACTTGAGGGGTCTTTACAATGAGGGAAAAATCCTGCTAAAGAATAATGAACGTGCTCACAATGAAGTCTAATTTACAGAGGTAAATGGAGATAGCTCATTGAATTTACTTTGAACTATTTCCCCTTGTAGAATTACAAATAAGATTAGAAACATACCTGGGTTTTCATTCTCCCTCATCTGTTTAGATGGAGGCTCATCAGTGTCCCAGGGTGTGGACTGATTGATGGGTGTCTGTCCCCACCTGACGCTTGTTGCAAGTCCTTGAGGCTGATTTTCAGTCTTGGAAATGCAAGGTGTCTACCAGAGAGAGAGAAAAATACAGAATAAAAATGTTTAGACTATTGGGAATAATCACTGTTCCTCATAGCTAGTAGCTTGCTCGTTTGTTTGTTACAGTCCAAGAGGATATTCTAAGGTCTTTAAATATCACTATCCTCCAGGCTTGTCTGACATATCTGTATGGAAAATTCAGCATACTTGAAAAAAAAATCTTCTGGAAATTTAATAGACCCACCTTAAAAAAAAAAATCCACAGCAAACTAGCATTTTCAGAAATAAGTTGCTTCTTTTCCCTTGGAAAGAAAAAAACCTCACAGATATGGTAATACCCATTCAGTCACAGCTTACATAAAATGGGACAATCTTCTGTTTGCTCAATCTCTTCCAAAAATGGTGAGGTTTGTTTAGCAGAAGTCAGAACAAGAGAGACTTATTTACAGCTGTAGAACAAATTACTATAGAACAGTAAAGAGAAGTCTTAGTATTTACTGTCTGTCAGCCCTTAAAATTGACTGCCAATAAAAAAAAGCAGCATAACAGTCATTGGCTGCTGAAGTGGGTATGTTGGCAGTTCTTCAGAGATGTTAAAATAACTGTAAAGTAGGGGAAGGATCAGGGCTGAATAATCATCAAAGGGATATGATCTGAAAGAGATTTCTTGATAAAGACACTATCACATGGATTTAAATGCTAATCCAGCACACCCCCCCTGCCCCCCGCAGTGTTAGGGGATGTTCCCAAAGAACCATGCCTTTGCTGAGAAAAGGCCTGTAGAAAACAAGGGTGTTCCAACAGGTTTCATTTATTTGCTGGAAGATTAGAAGTTTTTTTGTTTTGTTTTTACTGGTGTCAGAACCTCTCAACCAAGAAAACGGAACCAGCTGCCTATTGCTGAATGAGTATTGAGGACTGAAGCCATAAAGAACAGGAGACCGGTCTGAGCGATTACTTGTTTGCCTTACATCTGGGAAGTAATTTAGCTCTGAGACAAGGGTACAGCGGCTCCATAAATGCCCTGGGTCACGTAGTACCAATGAAATCTCTGTCAACACCAGCAGCTTTTCTTCCCCCATCACCAGTACCTCAATCACCCCATGAAAAGAAGTCATTAGCAGACCCATTCATGCCCTCTGCAAATACATGCACACCTTTCCCAGGCCCATCAGTCATTCTTCCCGTCTGTAAATCCATTGCAGGTGCCTGCTTCCTCCTGCCCTCCCTTCTCCCTGGCTAACACCCCCGCTAGCTTTTCTGCCCTGCTCCAGTGCTCCCTCCTTCACCCAAGTGCCTCTGACATCTATCACTCCCTCTTCCACCTGAGCTTTACCCTCCTTGGGCACTGGGAGTCAGGAGTCCTGGGTGCAGACCTTGCTGGAAGACAGGGTTTTTCTTGTGAGGCTCTTTGCTCCCAGAAGCCACAATGGGAATATTTTCCCCACTAGAAATTCTATACTTTGTTAAATGCAGATGTTTGCAGGGAAATGTGATTTTTGATGTCTTTTTTTTTGTATGGAATCTCGAAGTTAGAATTTTCAGCCTGTGTGCGAATTATTATTATTATTATTTTTAAAATGCCTGAAATTATTAATTTCCATGGGTTTGGGTGGTTTTTTTTAGTTGTGTTTGGTTGGCTGGTTTTGCTTTTGTATTTTTTTGGTGGGGTTTCGTGGTGGATTTTGGCGTTTTTTTTTTTTTTTTTTTTTTGTTTGTTTTTTGTTTTGTTTTGTTTTTTTAATTTGTCCAGAATTTTTTTTTTCCAATTCTACTGGTACAAAGGACAATGATATCCAGGTTTTAGATTTGCATTTCCTTCTGCCCTCACCATTTCAACTTACTTCTATGACTTTTTCAATTGAAATAAAAATGAGAGTCAGAAAAGGCAAAAAGAGAGGACATGCAGACAAGCAACAGCTTTAAGATTCATTCTGTCGCATTCATGGCAAAGAAAGGGCAGGAGGGAAAGAAACAAATCTGAATATCTTTAGCTTTTACATTGCACAAAATCTTTTGACACAGGAGGATATAATGCTTTTGGTGGTTTACCAGTTCATGTTAGCAGTATCCCTTTGGTTCTAGCTAAACTGTTTAACAGTGGCCCAAGCACGCTGGAGTAGAAAAAGAAAGAAGAAAAAAAGAAAGCACCACCAGCATTCTCTGCCTATGTAGCAGCTAAGATACTTCCCCCAGAAACACTATTATTTATCCCAAAGCAAAGCTTTAACAAACAGTAAATGCAATATAAAGAAATGGGCATTTTTATGAATCATCAAAGACACCCAGGAGGATTCAGAATTCAAGTCATGCCCCACATGTTCCACACGTGGCATCTGTGTGTTGCATTTCTTTGTTGTATGAACTGGGTCTTATAAATGGGTTTAAAATAAATACTTCTCATTATTGTGTGGCATTGTCAAGATGTGCAGCATCTTGTGTAACTTTGTTACATCCCCAAGATGATTTGAAACACTGTGGTTCTAAAATAAGACAAAATATTCCTGTACCTTAAATAATATGGAGCCACACACATGCTGTAATTTTAAAAGAACCCATATGTTCTGTACAGAATGGGTAAGAATGGGAGTATATGTGACACAGCTCTCCTAAATCCTACAAATATCCAGTTGCCTATTTTGCAACTGAAAGCTTGCTTTCCAAAAAAAATAGAGCACCAGGTCAGACACATTGCAAACTGGTGGAGTTAGCACCCAAATCTAGACCTAAATTCCATACTTTGAGCATTAATAAAGATGAAGGAGCTTTGCAGGTTTGCTGTCAATAAATACTTCTCTGCTTCCACATAATGCTAGTTCTTTTCCTTCCCCCCCCCCCTCGGCCCCCCGGCCCCCCCAACCCTGCTTCTTAGAGGCTCAGTGGATTTAAATGCACAAGTCCAGCACATTGCTTTCAAACCCTGAG
>WUAM01000083.1:365966-392353 GCA_024336885.1 Actenoides hombroni
CTAAGTGCAGAGTCCTGCACTTGGGCCACAACAGCCCCATGCAATGCTACAGATCTTAAAGGTCTTTTCCAACCATGTGAATAATGATAACAACAAATATTACTATTATTAGTGTTTCACAGTATCTGGGCGTCTGCCATAGGAGGCATCCTCTAAAGAAAAAATACATCCCCATAAATGTTGTCCCCCCCCAGCAGTCTGTACCTGAAGGGGTTTACAGTCTATGTGCATGACGCAGCGATCAAAAGGTGACAGAATATCAGGATACAATCAAAAAGACAGAAAAACTCATTTAATTCTACAATGTTAGCAAAGCACAAAGATGAAAAAGCTACTGTTCAACAAGGAGCGTTAATGAAAGCTGCCAGTGATACAGCTGGAAATGTCATTCTTACCTAAAAATCAAAGTAAATACAAGTATCAGAGGAAAAGCACTTCCATTTGGTGACCTAAGCCTTGAACAGCCAATAAGGTCCTAGGGAACTGAACAGAGATGTACCTTCAAATGCCCTGAGCTCACGCTGGTTCAGCCAGACCCATTAGTAACCAGCTGCAAAGGGACTTCGTGTCCAAAGCTAGACAAAAGAAAGGCTGGGGACAGCAGAAGCCAGTGCATTTGGAAGTGAATAGGAAAACCTGAGAGTTAAGAGAGTGAAATCATACTCAGTTCCTGCCCTTGTTTTTTCCACTAAGAGAATCGTTTAAAAGATAAGCTTGAGAGATGTGGAGAGGTATTCTCTAAGGACTTTTAACAAAGCTGCTTTAGGATGCCAGTGGGCAGTGTTGCTTTCAAATCCTGTCCCCACTTGCTACAGCAGGATGAGAAAGGGCACTGGGCTGTGGGACATGCCACTCGCATGGCAGTGGTCCTCGGTAGCACAGGGCAGAGGAAAGCTACCCAGCCACCAATCACACTGTGCACATTAGGGGCTAAAGCAGAGGGGTTTTCCCAGCTTTCCAAAAAAAAAAAATCTGAACAAAGGCCAAAGCACATGTAAACAGGCCAGATCCAAAGCAATCTGTCTACTTCATGTGTTTTATAGAAGCAATTCAGCAGCTGTATGGGAAGACTCCTTCCCAAGCATTTGGTACAGTACCATTTCAGTTTCTAGGTATGCATCACCCAGTAACTGTAAGCAAACATCATGGCCATCCTGCAAATCACTTGACAGGATTTAGTCACTTGTGGTCACCTTAGGGCTTTTCATGCATGCAGGCAACAGACCAAGCTAAGCATTCTGGTGATAGCTGGCCTCTGGAGTGTGGGTTGGTCTTTGTGCCAGCTGAAACCACTGGAATCATTGGACTAACTTCCAATGGTTGTCGAGCTGTTCACCCACAGGATCTGGGTTTGTATGGTCATGGCTATGTGTCCTGTACTTGCAGCTCGCTGCACCACAGATATTGATAGGGAATGGACTATGCTTGTAAGCCTCAGTGTTTGATGAGCCGCTTTTCCTACTGAGCTTGAGAAAATATTTAGAGAAACATTCCTCTCTCCATTGCCACAAATTAAAGACTTTATATTTTATCTTTGTTTTCAGCTACCACGGTGAGTATATTGTAAAGTGTCAGCTCCTTCCAGCCAAAACATATCTGGCATCATGATTAAGAATGCATTATTTTTTCCTCTGCTGTCCCCTTAAAGAGTATCTTATTTGCATGTGTGGGCTTTTTCTCTTGCTCTTCCTTGATACAATTTTGTTTCCGTCTCATTGCAATTTTTTCATGAGTATTCTCAGTTTCATTTTCTTACTTTATTTTCTCCATGTCTCTATCTCTCTCCTTACCCTTTCTATCACACTCTCTCCTAAGTGAAATGAGAACCCAATTATAATCCTGTTAGAACTGAACTTTCAAATCCATAATGTGCTAGTGGGCTCAAAATTAGGCAAATAAATTCCCTCAACCCTACAAATTAAATTGAATCTTTGCATATGTTCTTTTAAGAGCACAAAGATGTCAAGTATTCACCCAGCTGTCACAAAATATGATGAGCAGGCACTTTGTATTCATTTTCTAAATCGTTTGTCAGATCTAACAGAAATGCTAATGGATCCAAAAGTAAATTCTAATCTATCCTAAATATCTGGTTATTATTTGTATTACAGTAGGACTTAGAATTTTCAGTTGAGGATAGAGGCACAATCTCAGTGCATTTTGCACACAAAGACAAAGATCATTTGGATCATGTGCAGGTATTATTTTGCACTTTCTCAACTTTTATTTCATTTTTTAACAAACACCCTCCTCATAGGTATACTCATGTTCATTTAAGAATAAAAGTACCCTCACCTTGTAAGCATTATTACCTAATGTATCTGCTACTGAAATCCAGGTCTTACATTCGGTAAAGCCAGTAACTGTCTCCTAGGTGTACATTTTGAAGGAAAAAAAAAAAAAAAGCTGTCATGAAGGTAAGACTTTGCTCATGCTTCTTTTTGGTCAAAAGTTCACGATGACAGTGGGTCTGAGAAAGATCAGCCTCAGCATTTGGATGGGAACTTCCAGAGCTGTGGATGCTGGCAGGCTGGACATTACACAGAGCACCTGTAACTGGACTGTGTATGTCCAGCACATTCCCAGTGTGTAGGATTCACTACACCAGCACTAAATGCCTGTACAATGGTCCATCCAGCATATTCAGGGCACCTGTGATGTGCCAAACATGTCCTAGAGAGTTGTTCTCTATGTACTACTCTGTCTAAATACCTATTAGGGCACCGCTTAAAGCAGGAGGGCAGCAGATCTTGGCTGTCAGTGATAATCCACTGCCAAAATCAATACTGTTGGCAAGCTCGCTTCATGGATATTTACGATCAAAGAGCACATTTTCCGAGAATGTATTGTCAGTCCCATTGTCTTGGCCCAATTTCAACTCCAATAATTACATTTCTGCCTGCCTAATATTCCCCTGCCGCTCTGAGGAGATGCGGGAGCCCTCTCATCCAGTCTCACATTGGTTCGTGGCACCATGGCCATGTTCAGCACCAAACCAGACACACTTCAGCAGTGGATGCAGCTTTCTCTTTATATATTGTACACAGCAGTTACTACCTAAACGCCTTTGTGACTCTTAAAGAGGTGAAAAGTGTAAGATATTGTTGTTGCTGTTATTCCAAAAAAAATGTATCTGCCTCCAGAACTAGTCATCTTGAGAGATCTTTTAATTTCCTTCTCTTTCATGAGAAAATTTGTACATTTAAATTATTTACCAAAGGCTGTGCTAGGTAGGTCTCAGTTTGTATTTTTTGTTTATTGCACTAATAAAAGTAAAATCGCTATAAAATGTGACTGTCTACAGCTTTTCAATACCCAGCTTCAGGGAGTTCAAGCCCTTTCAGCTCTAGTCAGGAGAGCGAACTCCACCAGCAAACTAAAAACCTTCCTTTCTCAGTGGAATAGAGCTCCTGTTTACAGCTGTAGAGGGCATAAAATGGGAAGTTTTAAACTTGTGACATTTCCATGTCTGGAAAAGCTGTCACATACCCAGCACAGCATCTTACCTTGAGCTGTAAGCCCAGGGGCATTAGTAGCATTAGCCCAACTGTAAGAGCACCAGAGGGAAAGAATGGTGTTAACTAAAAGATTTAAAAACCCTTCCAGAATCTTTCCTATATTCAGGAAGCAGAAGATTCCCTGATGGGAAGGAACTGTCTTTCCACCTGTATATGCTTGCAATCCTCCTTCTCAAAAACTTCTTGGTAGTACTCAACTGACCAACTCTTGCTTGTCAGAAATCCTGGCTTGCATTATTTTGAGAGAGATCTCTGAAGGCACAAAATGAGAGAAAGGACTGGGTTGGGTTTGGGGTTTTTTTTGTTTGCTTTGGTTTTTTTTATTTTATTTTTTAAAATTGGAATTATCTTAAAGAGTAAGCAACTGTTGGTAGCTGCTCTGAGCCAGAAACTGGGCAAATCAATCCTGTAAACGTGGTTTTGTGGGCAAATGAGGATGTGCTAAATACAAGTCATTGTCCGCATTCCCTGCACTCCTCCCCCTTCCCAAAGGAACAGTTTGGAGTGTTGAAACAACTGCAATTTTAAATAGACACTGTTAAGCATATTTTGTATTAAAATGTAAAAAGAATGCCAAACAAAAGAAGCCCAGTAAAAGAAATGAACCAGAAAAAATGTGCATATGAGAAAGACTAATGAAATATGAGTGCATTAATGTATTCTGGAGCATTTGCATGTGTCAGAGGGAGTGGAAAGGAGGTGTACAGAAGATGAGAAAATATGAGATGAGACACAAAGTGACAGAAAAAAGCACCTGTTCGGGAAGAAAGCAGCAGGCAGGGAAAAGACTGTCTTGCAGATAAGCAAAGACTCTGTGTACAACACAGGGGGGAATTTTTAAACACTGAGGTTTTACGAACATCAATAGGGTTACTATAACTAACTTGGTAAGACTGAGGGGCAGCAGTTAAATGATGTAATACAGGTACCTAATTTAGGTTTCATGCTTCCTTCTCTCCGTTGGCTCTGTTAGAAGCTGGAGTCTGGAAGCCCTGGATAACAAGTGGTCTAAATTACTCATCACTCTTTGGAAGGTAGGAGCCATTGTAAACTCTCTGACTATGCCCCTGTGTGCACTGCAGCAGAACCAGAGTGAAAAAAAAATAAAAATGACAAAGAACATCATCCAGCTATATTACAAGCAGAAGAAAGAAATTCAGGAACTCTATGAAGAGAATGATGACCTAAACCAAAGAAGATGGGATACTGGCAGTTAAATTATCTGTGCAGAAAACTTAATGTAAAAAGATTCAAAAGAAAAGGCAGGCTATATAGCTGCAGCCTGGTGCATCTAAAGGGAAAAAAACAAAACAAAAACCCCACAAAAACAACAAACCAAGCCCAAACCCCTAAACTAAAGGAATAGGTGTAGATTTTGAAGGGAGTGAATAAGAAGGAGAGAGATTTTTGTTTTGGAGCATCTAGTTCCTAATTTAATCTTAATCCACTCTGACATTTATCCTCATGGATAATTCAGCATACAAATTTAGGGCAGAAAAAGAATCCATAAAAATAATAAAATAAGAGCTGCTTACAAGGGCAGCATCAGTAAAAACTGCCCTTGGGTAAAAATAGTTCCTACTGCTTTATGTCCCTCCCAGCTTCAGGCGATGTACCAAGATCCCAGGAACTACCTTTTTTCCCTTATGCAATCATTTGTGGCTCTCATCCAGCCTCTGATTATGCTAATTGTATTTGATGGAATTTGTAGGTACTCTCCTTCTCTCTCCTCTCATCTGAACATACACAAGATGCATTTTTAATTTTTAACTCTTCAAAAATAAATAAATAACGTCACTTTTTCCCCAAGGTTGTGTAAATGTCAACCTTATTACTAGTTCTAAACAGCAAATATACAGCCTTTATTACTGGCAAAACAAATAACCCTTTCTATATTACTATGTTGCAACAAAGCTTTTAGTTAGTGTGAGAGGAATGTCATAATGTAGGAGTTTGCATAACACAGTCAGATCATGTCACCTAGACGCAATTTCTTTTGCATTAAATTAAATCCACCATCATAGGAAGTGCAACTTTAATAAAAAGATACAGTCAAGTTGGCTGGATCAAGAGCCTACATCATTTTGAGACACTCAAAACAAGAGAGACGGTGAGCTGTTGCAAAACCATTCCCAAGGGCTAGCAATAAAACCCAGGACTTAAATTCCTGTGTAAATGGCTTTTTTCTTTTTTTCCTTTTAAAAAGTGATTGTGACCAAGTAACTAGACATCAAAATCCATTTGATTTTGGTGAAACAAAACCAGGTGACCTTAATGGCCTCAATGCAGGTTCCTTGACTCCCTCTGAGGTCCCCAAACGCAGAGGTGACTGGCTTATTTCATACTTCATGGAGATCCTCTGAACCTCTAAATTGTTCTTTAATTTTACTAACTGGCAGCTAAAGAGAAATGTAATTGCAAGAGTAAAGGACTTGCTTCCCCTCTTAAATCAAAACAAGACTGGCTTTTCAGTCTTTAGTGAATACCAGTGAAGACCACCCAGAGGGCAGCCCCACACACCACAGTGCTGCTCTTCATAGCTAAAGCCTCCCATTGCTCGCGGGACGGACCCCCCACGCTGACCACCACCGCTGGCAATGCCCCAAGGGATACATTTTCAAGGGTGTTCAGGTGTATGATCAGGTGAGAGGAGAGCAAAGGAAAGCACATATGAATTCCATCAAATACAATCAGCATAATCAGAGGCTGGATGAGAACCACGAATGATTGCACCAGGAAAAAAAGGTAGTTCCTGGGATCTCGGTACATCTGAAGCTGGGAGGGACACAAAGCAGGAAGAAGTATTTTTACCAGGTAAGCACCAAAGGGATTTCTGGAAGTTCTGAGGCAGAGAGGGCACTTGATTTCTGCCCAAGATCAGAGAGATAGAGTTAGGTTGGTCAAACCTGCAAGCCTGAAAATCCAGAAGCAGTCAAAGGCTTTTGAAAGCCAGACTTCAGGGGGGGCTCAGTCACCACCAAAAACAGGACACAGGAGCATCTGAAAAGCTGAGCTGCTGTCTGCATCGGAGAGTGTCAGCAGAAATGAGGCAGGGGATTCAGGTTGGACACCCAATTTCAGGTTGGACCCCCAGTCTCAGGACTCTGAGTCCCAGGACACAGGCTTTATGCCATCCTGCAGAGATACTACACATGGTACCAGCCTGTGCAACAGCAGCAGGCCCAGATTCTGACCAGCCCCTCCTGTCTGAAATGAAATCAAACTCTTCCAAATGCAACAGTGTCAACCGAAACAGCTTATGAAGGCGCAAGGCACATGTGCTATGAAGATGATTAGGGGATTGGGATATCTCTCTTAGGAGGAAAGGCTGAGAGACCTGGGGCTGTTTAGTCCGGAGAAGACTGAGAGGGGATTTTCTCAATGCTTATGAGTAGATACTCATAAGGGGTCATAAAGGGTAGGGGTCAAGAGGATGGGGCCAGACTCTTCAGTGCTGCCCAGCAGCAGGATAAGGGGCAACAGGCACAAACTGGAACACAGGAGGTTTCAGATGAACATGAGGAAAAAATTATTTGAGGGTGACAGAGCACTGGAACAGGCTGCCCAGTGAGGTTGTGGAGTCTCCTTCTCTGAAGATAGTGAAAACCCACCTGGACATGGTCCTGTGCAACCTGTTCTAGGTGAACTTGCTTTGGCAGGGGGGTTGGACTAGATGATCTCCAGAGGTCCCTTCCAACTCCTGCCATTCTGTGATTCTGTGTGAGGAAGTGGGACACTGCCCATTTGTCTAAGGGCCCCTTCTTTGGTCATACAGATCCTGTTTAGATGCACAACAGACTCCTTTTTGAAAGGTGAGAGTTTATCAGCACAGAGCTGAAGAGGAAAAGTGGACCAGGCTGCCTAGTCATGTGCCATCAAAGCCAGAGGGGGTTTTGGGCACGTTCCCTTTTGCCTCCCAGCCCCAACATCCATGTATGCACACCCACGGTGCTGGTGACATCTGAAGGAGGCAGCAGTGAGCCATTATCCTGTACTCACTGCTACTTGTACCAAAGCTTTCTCCAAATGTGTTTTGATGTTTTCCAGGTATCTGAACTGCCTGTGCAAATTATTGGTGTAAGTATTAGATCCAGCAGCCAGGTCCCACAACTTTGGACCCTGACAGTCAGCCCTTCTGAGATGGGCTTTTTGAGCTGTTTGCTGGGAGTGAGAGCTCTCTGTGTGTCAGTGCAGACAAGAAGATGCTGCCTGCCATGTGAATCTATCTGCAGGCAAATTGGCTCATTTCCTCAGCTTCTGTTTCTTCACTTTCCACCCTTGTACAATGAATTGACTGCAAACCACTCCTCTTGCAAGGGTGGCTGCATGTCGCTGGTAAAATGTATGTCATTTATTTGGAGATCAGTCTAAAAGTAACTCTATTTAAAAAAAAATGGGAAAAAAAAGATTCTTCAAAGCTCTTGGCATCCCTGACATGCTCTTAATACAGAATACCGCAGGAGCTACAAAACATAAATCATCCATAATAACAGAAACACTTCTCTCTACCTCCTGTCTGCTACTACCTAAATTCTTTGTGATTCTCAGGCACACTTGTTATATACATGCAAATTTTAATTAAGGGAAAACTTGGCTGAATACTAGATAAAATTATTTGTTGTATAGTATATTTGAAAAGCAATGCATCATTCTAATAGATTATTCAATGGATATTTGCAGTCTTCTATAGAAGTGTTTAGGTAATGCAAAAAAAAGATTAATTGAATAATTTATTTGATGGACAACGGCATTATTCATCAAATACATTATTCAACTAATAGTATTCAACCCATACTAATTAAAAGCAGAGAAGCGATTGCTTTCAAGTACAACTCATTCAGATCCCAGTTTTAGCTCCATTAAGAAAATGCACTTTGCAGGGGAATGTCTCATCTACACAAGTGTAGATGGCGCAGACACTCTTTGTTCTAAAGAAGCTATGTCCTGCATCAGTGTCCTTGACCAAATATATCTGCATGACAGTAGTAGGATTTGCACCTTTTAAGGAATTGCTTGCCTGTAGTGGGGCTGGATTTGAGCATCCTCAACTGTGGAGGTATTTTAGCACATGGAATAGATAAAAAGAGTAGGTTTACTATGTAACCTGCAGGGTGGATCCAACTTGCTAACTGCTCCAGCAACACTCTTGCTTAGGAGCTTCCAGATACGAGAAAACAAATAATCTGACATCTTCTTGGCTTCTTGGATTTCCAAGTGTTTTGCAAACCCTCTTCCATCCTGTGACTAACACCTGTCATTACCTGATAAAGATACAACTGTTTCCTTACCCATCCTGGTGACACGCCATGCTTATGGCCCATCATGTTGAAGGGCCACAGAGCATTGTAAGCATATGTATATATACACAAGGCATTGTGCCATCAGGCATACACCCAGCAGAGGCTATGCAGCTTTGCCCTGTGAATGGGACATCACTGGGGCAAGCCAGTGAAACCACCTGTGCTTCAGACACATCAGCTTCTTACGCTACATTAGCGTAAAGAAATAAACATTTTTAGACTTTTTATTTAGCAAGGAACAGTGAAGAACATTAGGTTTTAAGAGCAGAAGGCTGACAACAGATGAGTCCAAATCATCGAGGGAAAAGGCAAAGGTAATACCTTAAGTACCATGTAATGACCTCCTAGCAGCACACAAGAGTGGAGAAACGCTCAGTATCAGACAGCATCATACAGCTCATCCAGTCACCCTCCCCACAGACATGAAAAACACCATCTGAATAAAACCAGCTTCATGATCATGGCAGAAGGCACATTTAACATAGCCTGCACATGACAAAGAATAAGTATCATGCTAGAATTTTATAGACACAATAAACTCTTGCTAAATTCCCATCAAATACACCGTGGAGAAGGCAGCCATAATGGTTAACAAATAAAGACCCTCTTGCAAGTTTAGTAAGCTTTAAAAAATATTTTACTATTTAACCAAAAAAGGTTTCCCCTGTTTTGACAGGGTTCTCAGGACAATTTTCAGGGAATAAAGTTCCAAAGTGTAGAAGAAGAATTTGGATCACACTGACTAAGTATTAACTGAAACAATTTTGCTAGCTTAATTTACATTACTATTTTAAGCAGAGTTTCTTTTAATGATTCAAGACACATTTCCACTCTAATCCCCTACTCCCGTTTGGAAGGAAACAGATGAATGTGATGAAATGCAATGAAGATGATAAATTCATGCCACTCGAAAAGTGGCAAATGACATTTACTGGTCTCTCAGTTCCCATTTCATGATTGATATAGAACTATAAACAAGAAAATAAGTACTGTTAAAAATCTTTCTGTACAGTGGCAAGTCGGGTTTTAATGGCATTTTGCCTGTGCTTATTAACAAGCCATGGCAGTTGCTGCACACTGATCAGTAACTGCGTAAGAGCTCAGCCTACTGTAGAAGTCCTGAGTCTATGTACTTTCAATTTTAGAGCATAACCATCATACGCTCCACAAACCAATGAAATTTCTAATAATACAAACCAATGATGTGTTAAATTGAGACACTTCTAGCTTGAATGCCAAAAACTTCACTATGATTTAAAGGATCTGTGCTTACCTTTCTCTATCAATTTACTGTTAATTTGCTACTATTGGAGCAATTTACAAAAAGGGGGGAAAAAAGGTAATATTTTATTTAATTTCTAACACCAATCCTGGTCATTTCAAATACACACTCAAATGCCATTTATTGTACAAAATGCAATATAGTAATTCAAGAGGAGTAAGAGATGGCATGAGAAGGGTTGGGGGGGAGCAGGCAAAAAAGAAACCACTCTGCAAAATATCTGCATTTAGAAATAGGTGGCAACACTCACTACTCCCCTTAGAAGAGGCAGAGGCATTAACAGAATTTTAAGTCATAAACGTTTGCCTATTTCAGCTGTACCAAGCACTACATATTTTGTTTATTATTTATTACATGTTTTTGCTGCTGTGTTGGTTATCATATTGTAGCTTTACAGATAAAGTGCATCAAACAACATGAGAATGACCTACAAATGTGGGGTTTTTCAAATGTGCCTTCAACCTGGTTTTACCCCAGCTCCTCACGATGGCACCTAACCATTTATTTACAACCCTTTTTTGCCCTTTATACCAAAATCACACATACAGCAAGTTGGGTTTTTTTTTCCCCCCTCAGTATCTTCTTCCTGCTTTCTACTCAGATACAAAGACAAATTGTAATGACCTTGCATGAATCATATTGACGTCACACAGTCTAGTCCGTGGAATAATTATGAAAGAACTTGTTCGATCTCTGTCTCCAGGGGCTCTCTAAGAGTCCCTTAAAATCTTTGCCACATCTTTCCACTCTCCAACAGGCTTCTGGGGCAAGTATAAAGTTACAGCTTGAAAGAGAATGGGAACTGGTCAGGGTGAGTTCATGCACCTGTAATAAAGAATGTTTAAAACTGGCTGTACAATGAAACTATTGCTTAGCCAGGTTAGATGTGGCCTTCAGCAAACCAGGATACACTGAAACCACTGTAATGCTTTTGCAGCAGTTTTTACTGCTAAGCAGTTAAGAGAAAATTCCAGCTTTGCTACTACACAACAGTGGAGCATAGCTCAGGTCAAACTGATCCTTAGTAGAAACTTAGTGAAATGCAGCAGCTCTACCAAGTATATATCTGATTCTCCAAGCTCAGGGACAAGGTTAGAAATCGGCAAGTTAATTGCCCAACATCAGGACCTGCGGCAAAAGCAGTTGGAACAATTAAATGTTAACTTCATATATCAAGGGAAAGCAGGAAAGATACCTCACCTGTCAGTATCTCCTGCTGACCTTCAGTTGGCCGGATATCACCATGCTCAGGCTACTTTGTTTTGTGCCAAATTCAGTGCACAGTGGAGAGAAAGGTTAATCAAACAAAGACCTCAGACCTCATTTGTGAGTAGAAAGTGCCAACCGCTTAGTTTGCCTTACGGACACAGTATTTAACAACCTGCCCTGGAACACCATTTGCTCCACCTATCCTTGGTCCCCACCCATCCCCTGCACTGCTGGAAATCCCACTAAAAGAAGCACAGTTTACTGCAAGAAGGTATCTGCAGGCACTGTGGCTGCAGACCCAAAAGGAGCACAGAAGAGACTTAAAAACAGCTCCTGCATCATCAGAAAGCCAGTGTTAAGAGTACCACATTGAAATGATGAGCTGGACTTTAAATCTGTTCTTAAATCCATTTTGTCTCATGCTGTATAAAATCACAGCATAATTGAAGTTGGAAGGGCCAGCTAGAGGCCACCTGGGCCAACTGCCTTCTCAAAGTAGAGCCAACTTCAAAGTTAGATCAAGTCGCTCGGGGCTTTGCCCAGTGGAGTCTGGAGTATCTCTAAGGATGGAGATACTACACCATCTCTTGGCAGCCTCTTCCAGTGCTTGACCGCCTCATTTTTTCTTAATATCTAATTGGAATTTCTGTTGCTGCAGCTTGTGCCTGTTGCTGCTTCTTCTGCTGTGCTCTTCTCAGAAGAGTCTGGCTCTGTCTGCTCTTTACCCTCCCACAGGCAGCTGTACACAGCAAGATGAGCTTTCTCTTATTAAAGACAAACAAAACCCATCTCTGAGCTTTTCCTCCTCTGCCATGTGCTCTACCTCCCTAAACAATTTAGTGGCCCTTTATTGGACTCACTCTGGTATGTCCATGTTTCTTTCACTGGACTATCCAAAAGTATACATGAGTGTGGAACACAGAGAAAGCAACACTTTGCTAGACCTGCTGCCTACGTTCCCACTAATGAATACACCCAAAATGCAGCTCAGTTCCACTCCAGAGGAGTACACTGATGGCTTGACGTTCAATTTGTCCTCAGGTCCTTTTCTGCAGACCTGACCCCATGGTCATGCCATGATCACAACCCTTCAAGACTAGTAGTCCAGTCAGTTTTCCATCCACCTATCTGTATACCTATCAAAAATACAGCTCCAATTTGGACATAATAGGTCCAATTTGCATATAAGGGTACCGTGGGACAATGTCAAAAGTATTGCTTAGGTCAAAGTGAATGACTTCCACTGCGCTCTCCTTGTCTGGTCCCATGGACTTGGATAGGTGACTAAGTGGCCCCTAGGCCAACCTTTTTCTACCATCATTGGTACTCTAGTACTCCAAATCTTCCCCTAGTAAGGGAGCTGGGGAGACTGGAAAGCAGACCATCCTTGGATGACAACGCTAGTTGCTCTGTTACCCATGCCCAAGAGTACATCCTTGTGTGAGACTCTTGGGAAAAAACTGAGATTAGGTTGCACCTGATGAGTTCCCTGATTTCTAAGAAGATAATACCTGTCTATAAAAGCAGAAAATATTGGTGTTTATATCTAAAGAAGCAGTACCATCTGTGTCTGCCAAAGAGAAATAAGCACTGTGGGACACACAAGACCTTAATTCTTCCAGCGAATCACTTGAGTATAAGGTAATATGGTGAAAGCTCTTTATCACTCCATAATGTCTGTGCCATGGGAAATGTGGACCCTGAGGCATAAAGATCCCACATGCTTTTCATCATGTGCTGTGCCATTCCTTTGCCAGCATTA
This sequence comes from Actenoides hombroni, assembly GCA_024336885.1. Classification (NCBI taxonomy): domain Eukaryota; kingdom Metazoa; phylum Chordata; class Aves; order Coraciiformes; family Alcedinidae; genus Actenoides; species Actenoides hombroni. The sequence continues at coordinate 379,038 of WUAM01000083.1, forward strand.
AGGTCCATCCCCTGTGGGACACTTAGGGAAAACGGGGTCAGGACTGCTTGATGCAGTGGGGGAGATCTCAGCAGGAAAAAGTGTGTAACAGGCTCCCAGACTGAGGTAATTTATGGCTGTGAATGTCATGGAGGAGTTGTGTTTTATGTGACCTGACCTGATCTTTCATGAGTTTTAGATGCTCCACAATTGCACTGAAGGCTCCCCCACTCCTTTCAAAGGGACACACAACCCAGTTCTCTGTGCTGTTTGCCATAGTAGGTGTGCACACACATCTGTATTTATACATGAAAATGAACCTTGATAAACTAGACTTTTCTAGAGCACACATTCCTTCTTTCTCAATGACAAACTTGCAACTACCAAAGAATTAATTCCTGACCATTTCCTCAGCATTAAACACGATGGTTGTTCTACGCATACTGTATTTGCCAACTGCCAAATCTTTCTTCAGAAACGTAAAGATACAGAGATGAATCCAAAGACAGTGACTGCCTGTAAAGTTGTACTGTACCTAGCATTTTCTTATTTGTCTTTTTTTAATCGAACACTGATAAAAACTTCTTACAGGCAGGGAGGTGATGTTGATTATGTACTATAAACTATGATGCAGAAGGTTTAATTGCATGTTCTGCCTCCAGCTAAATGCTGTGATTTTTTCAGAAGCTTCAGCTTTTCCTGTGTTAATATTTGTGTTTTGACACACATTCCTATAGATGAAAGTTCAGTCACAGAAGTATAAACTTCTAAATGGTTTTAGTTATAAAGTACAAAATTTGCCACTACAAAAGCTTCTCTATTATAAAAATAACATAAATGAAAAAAACGAGAAACAAAACGGTGGTTGCAAAGCAATTCAACAATTCTTTCAGTTTTTTAAACCCCTAAAACTTCTTTTCATTCCCAAGGAACTTTTCATCCACCACATACTCCATAAAATTTCCAACTGACTTTGAAATAAGATCAGCCACATATATAAGAAAAATAATAATCTTAACATTTTTTTGTAAATGGAAAGAAAAGCCCTTATTTCCAATGTCTTTTTGCATATTTTTTTGTTACTCCCCCTACAGAAAGCTACTGAGGAACATGTCTTGATCAGCAATGATGCCTGTGATGTAGAAAGAGAGAAAACATCCAGCACTTAAGCAGAAATACCCTGAAAGACTGCCTCGAATGCCTTTCACACTATTTCCACCAAATACCTTTTCCCCCATTCCAAACAGTAAGTTGCCTCATAGCAGGTCTTGCTCCCTGCACACAATCAACCTGTTGCCCTGACATCCCTCTGCCCTTTCCATCCCACTTCTGTAAAATGAGAAAACAAAACCAGGGATTAGGAATTAGTTGTGTAGTAATATATTCCTGACTGAAATCCGAACTTGCAATTTCAGTTTGTTAGAAGGAGTGCTGAGTAATTTTGGTTACAATAAATTTGCATTTTGGGTAGCTGCTGCTGTCTGGTTTGTGGGTGTCTCCATGACAGGTGTCCAATTAGTAGAAAGCACGACAAGATTAAGATCAGTAGCACAGCTCATCTATACTAAAGATGACTTGGATTGCAGTTACTACTCCTGTACTCATCACAGAGCCAAACACAATTTACACATGGCAGACCTCACCTGGGTAACTACTGTCAAAATGCATTTCCTTTGATCCCATGGACATGACTACATCTGTAACAGTCGTGCCAACTTTTGCAGTGTGTCTGGGAACTATTTGGGAGATTTTCAGTTGTGTCAAGACAAAATTGTACCCGGAATCCTTTACACAACTGAGCATTACTGGGTGCCACGGACCCAGATTGTGTCTGTTCACTGACACTGCTCAGCTTCATGGTAAACACGCTGCCTGCACTTACTAAAGGAGTACCATTGCAATGGGGCATCTTTAGTCTCTATACAGTTTTTACCATGAGAATAGTTTTTCTACCACAGATACTCAGCTGCAGCATCACTGGTATTTTCCAGCTCCCATCAGGTTAGCTGCTGTTAAATTCTAAAAATGTTCTAAATAATATCTGTATTTGTTAAAGTTCAGCTTCATTTATGGACACCGATAAAACTATGTGTAGACTTACGGCTCTCTGAACTGACAAAAAATAAAACCTTAAAACAAATGCATCTGTAAATTCTCATTAGAGCCTTTAACAAGGAAAAAGTCTGTAGTGCTGGCATATCTGAGGTCAGGGGAGACACAAAGGAAACACCCTGTTATCACAAGGACCATTCAGACTCTCCAAAACAACCACAGTGCTGTAGAAGTTAAAAAGAGCTTTATTATAAGCAGCTGAAGACTTATTGCACTGAGCTTGACAATGTCTTCCTAAGCTGAAACAACAGAAGGGCAGATAGTTATGCAGTGTGCAACTGAAGACTAATTGAATGCCCACATTCTTCCCCGCAGCCATTTCAATGACTTCAAGGGAGCTATTTTGCCAAAAGTATTATGAGAATATTTTTATTTCCATAAAATGGCTACCTTGCCAGAATTAATTCCGACAGATGTTTTAGCAATTACAAAATCACTTAACTAATTATCTCAAATACCTTTTTGGCCATCTTCACTAGGATGAACACCTCAAACTAAATTATACTGAGTAAACTGCAGTGGGATTGTACAAAACCTTGGCTTTCGGAGATACAGGGTGGAAGTTAGTGCTTGGCACTTTATGTCATCAGCTTTGTAACAATTCAGCTAGAGTACGTATAATTTTGTTGCTGACCTTACATTATTATATAATTAAGGTAATTTAAGTAATTACTTGCTAAAAAGACTAATTTTGTTCATCAACATAAAGACTCTCAAAGCACAGCAATATGAGGGAATTAGATTCCAATACAGCAATTTGGGGAGAACAGAACCTCCAGTGCATAAAGCAAAACAAGAGTAAGCAGTAAAATGGAAGAAAGGACAGTACAAGTTCATGAAACCTGGTTACTGCTCTCTGTTCTGCCACAGACATCCTCTGAAACTCCGCAGTACTCTAAACATAGTAAGAATTTTGTCATGTGTAAAACATCCACTGTGAGACTTCTAAGTGTATACTTAATAAGACGCTAAAACTCTTTCCGAAGCCAGACAAGCAAAAATATTTCCTTAGAGATGTCTGTAATCAGAGTAACTCTTCTGAAGACAATTTTGGCTCTCCCCTTCAAAATAAGATTATCCGAGAAGATATGAACAAATTAACTGTTTAATTGAGTGCACGGAGTATGCAGCAATCTCAGCTATTTCAAGCCATAAGTTCATCCACAAAAATAGCCCACCTCATTCCTGCACAAAAGTGTCATTTTAAACCTTCTATTTTTTTCCTCTAGAGACATGACTTATTATAAATGATCATACTAAATGCTTGCGTCTTTTGCAAACATACCAAGAATTAAAAGGAACACTTTGATGTCAAAAGAATGCTACATATGAAAAAGTTCAAGAAAAGCTCTTTGGATTACTGTCATTTCTTTGTTTCTGTTAGAGGTGGCAAGCTGCTTGTTTATCTGTGTTCAGACCCTGTAAAACTTTTTCTGTCTTTAAACTTTGTAAAAAATTAATCCCTATAACAGAAAATAATTTCTCCAGCTTTAAGCCTTGCTTGTGGTTGTTTCTGATGCTATTTTGAATTGGATGATGACATGTATCTGCTCTTAATGACAGGAGGAAGATTCTGTTACAAGTAATCAATACTTTGTTCAATAACTAAGGAATTGCTTGAGTATATAACTAAGGACTTAATTATTTGGCAGGCCTATGAAACATGCTAATTAAAATTTTAAGTTACAAGAAGCCTACAGAAGTATTAAATAGAAGAAGCTACACTTGAAGAGACTATTTTCGTACTTCAAGCAAGTGTGCCATGTGAATAATATAAACTTTCAAAGTACTTTATCTATAAAGCCAGGGGACTTTGATATATACAATTTATATTTTTAATGCAACTGAAAACTTTCAAGCACTCTTAAGAACCTCAAGCTTAAGAATTTACAGAACTGCAATTATATTGCAAAGAATACAGGTTTTCAAAATAAATTTCAAAGGCATTGACGAATCTGATGCATCAAGAATGGAACCTACTATCCAATTAAAAAACATCACTGTTTTTCATCTGTATGGTCAGTGGTGAGTGTCTCTGCTTGCAAAGTAAAAGGAGGCTCCCCAAAGAGCCCCTAAAGAATCCGACAGCATTTTGGAAACAAGTCTATCCAGACTCAACCAAGAAGAAATTGCAACACTTGCAGAGGTTTACCTGTTATTGATGTTGCTTTCATTTGAACATTGAAATGTTGTAACTTGAGTTTTATTAAAAGCTCATTGCGCTAAACCCCAAACAGCTAGACAATGTAAGCCGACTAAGGTAAGACAGAGTCTGTGAGGGATTTGACTTGAACTTAAGGTGTTTAATTTTCATTAAACTTTCAGTATCAAATTATTCTTTAAACAAACTGGAGGTTAAATGACATCGAGATTTTAAGTGAATACTTTCAGAGCTGCTTCATCAAGTAATTGAATTAAAGCTTTCCCCCAGTTACAAAGCTTCTTGGGATTTGTCGTCTCACAAACATTTTTAGTTTTGCTAGGTCAAAAAAAAAAAGACTCACCTTCTAAATAGACTTATCATTAGAACTAGCTGGATTATCTGTGATAATTATATGTGCTCCATTTTAGGTTTTAATACCATTTTCCTCCATGATAAAGGTAGATATGATTTGCATGGATGATCTAGTTTGCATTTTTCCCAGGGAATGATGGAACTAATTATTGCTTATGTTTTGACAACATTTTTTACATAAAGACATTAAAAAACATATTTGTGATTAACAGCTTCCATTTCCTTTGCTCGCATACCATTATCAGGTTGTCCTCCAGGGCATGGTAAGAATCTTTACTGTATGGACCATCATATATCTGAAACCGCATCGCATAAACAATCACACGTAATTCAGTTCATGGTTTCCTCAAAAGCTAGGTTATATGGTTCCTAACTCTAAAATACTATCTCCATCATTTCCACCAACACTAGAAAGGGTAAGAGGAGATTTCATCAAAGTCTAATGGTACCCTGCATGGGAAGAAACTTCTCATTCTTTAATATGATGGACAAAGACTAAAGGGATCCATTTCTGGGAGCTGTAGGAAGGTACGTTCAAAGGTGCCAAATAAGGTGAAGGCTTTGACATTAGTTAACCACTGGAACATGCTGTCAAGGAACAAGGAGGATTGCCCATCATAAATCAAACTAAGGATGAAGAGTATTTTCAAGCCATGTTCTTCCTCCATCATAAAGCACGGGATCCGTTCTAAGCTCACTGGCCAAAACTCTGTGGCCTTTCAGAAGGTAATTACAGGTATCATCTGTGGCCTTAAACTCTACAGATACATAGAGAAAAAAGATCTCTTACATGTTGGCCAAAGTGGTTAAGAATAAATAAAATGTGTCATATAAGAAAGGCTACAGAGATATTAAATGGTAAAAGCATCAAACTACTAATGAACAGCTTAATGAGGGTTCATCTCCAAGTGCATTTAAATGGGATAAATGGTGGATAGGATTGGCTTCAGGCTAATAAAGTAGGGTGGAAAGTTGAGATAGGTCTGAGGAGTAAAAATCCTGGAGAGTTTTATTTTAGCAGTGGAATATTGAGGGATGAACTTCTGCCATAGAAACGGGTCCTTTTCCTTTCACCCCTACATAATTTTTATCAATTTTAACATCTATGTGAAACAGAGCTTATTTTATTTCCCATAAGTTAAAGAAGAAGATGCATTTGGTTTTTTTATCTGCTCATGTATTTCCCCATGTATCAGTATCATCATATAAAGAACATGCCAACCTCCCAGAACCTGTCTGAATGATCCAGCCCTTTCATGCATGAATGAAGAACTCAAGTGGTTTGAGAAGTACAGTTAGGTCTTTGGTTGTGGGTTTCATGTCAGCCATCTACAAATACTTTCACAGAAGTAAACAGTAGACAGCATTAAAGAGAACAATGAAAAACATTCTGTAAACCTACATGCAGTCTAGGTTTTCAGTGTGAGAATATTGATGTGCTCATCATTCTTCAGAACTGAGCCAACTCTTGAGGAAGTTCACAAATAAAATACAGTAAGGAGGATGAAATATTTTCAGTCATGAAGTATTTCCATTGCACCTTACAACCTGTATCTGCTGGATGAAAAAAAATCATTTCCAGGAGTAAAATAAAATAATACGACAACATGAGAAAATGACTGTTGTAAAACACTTACTCCCATCCATGAGCATGTAAGCTCTTGCAGTCCTCGATGGGGATAAATCTGGTAACCACTCTAACACGTAATGCACACAACAAAGTGTATCATATCCACCAGTGTGGAGAAGTGATCTTCATGACACACAACCAGCATCACTTAATGATGATTTTTTTCAGCTAATACTGTGTTCCCCAATTACCCTGCAGCTTCCTTATTTCTGGAGCTACTAGCAAGACTATTTCCTGAAATTGTCCTTTTTATAGCATTAGTCTAGTAAGACTGGCATGAAATAAAACCCTGACAAGCAATCAAAGAAGTTGTTATTTTCTAAAGGAGTTTCTCTAGAGAATTGGGTCAAAAGCCTACTTCTAGCCTTGAACACTTGGAAGACATGAAAGAAAGCTTTGTTTTAGAAGCTTGGATGTCTACACACAAAGTTGATAATTGTTTTCTCTTTTTTTCTGTTTATTGCTTTTGAAGAAATTCAGTCCGAGACCTAGGATGCTTCAAAGACAGATGTGTATTTGGATGAGCTTTGTTTGATGGCAAGAGCTTTTCCTTATTAAGTCATCAAAACAGCCTGGAGTGAAAAGCTACCAGAAACCTTCTGGAAAAAGAGTACCAACATCGCTGAGGACAATCACAGGGCAGAGAAACTCGACAGCTTTTATGTTCTCTCTTTTTATGTGCACACAATTAGAGAGCTAGATGTCACATGTGTGAAGAGCCAAGGTGTCTGATCCAAAACTCATCAAGTCAATACAAACATGCCCTTTGACTTCAGATGAGCTTGGGCTAAGTTCTCAAAGATTTTAGCACTAATGAGTTAGAGCTTTTCCAACACCACTTGGATAATCTTCCAGGTGGAGGTGGTGGTGTGGGGAGATCTGAGCTTTGGGTATTGGTTGTGATCCATGAGACATCAGAGAAGATACTTTCTTTGGTCAGACAGGGACTGTTTTTCTTATGTTCTCTATCATGGTGTAAAGTCTTTTTGCGGGAACACCAGCACATATTTACCTACCAAACTTCTTGCTGCTGCAACAATCTAGGACACTGATCAAGTGCCTCTGTGTTATAACATAGTTTATGGCTTTTCACAGAATCACAGAATGTCTGTGTTTGAAAGAGACCTTGAAGATCAAACGGTCCAATCTTCGACCCAACACTGCAACCTCACCACTAAACCATGCCCCTGAGCACCAGGTCCACATGCCATTTAAATGCCTCCAGGGATGACAACTCCACCGCTGCCCTGGGAAGACCATTACAGTGTTTGATAAACCTTTCAGTGAAGAAATGTTTGTTAATATCAAGCCTAAACCTCCCCTGGCACAGCTTGCAGCCATTCCCTCTGGCCCTGTCACATGTCACCAGGGAGAAGAGGCTGTCCCACTCCTCACTCCAACCTCCTTTCAGGTAGTTGGAGAGAGTCAGAAGGTCTCCCCTCAGCCTCCTCTTCTCCAGACTAAACAAGGCCAGCTTCCTCAGCCGTTCCTCATAGGACTTGTGCTCTAGGCCCTTCACGAACCTCACTGCCCTTTTCTCGACATGCTCCAGCACATCTGTGTCCTTCTTACAGTGAGGACCCCAGAACTGAATGCAATATTCAAGGTGTATCCTTATCAGAGTACAGGGGAAGGATCACCTCCCTATTCCTGCTAGCCACAGTGTTTCTAATACAAGCCAGGATGCCATTGGCCTTCTTGGGCCACCTGCACGCACTGGTGACTCATATTTAGTCCACTATCGATCCATACCCCCAGGTCCTTTTCCAACCTGCAGCTTTGCAACCACACATCCCCAAGTCTATAGCTTACCATGGGGTTGTTATGACCCAAGTGCAGGACCTGGCACTTGGCCTCGTTGAACCCCACGCAATTAACCTTGGCCTACTGATCTAACCTGTCTAGGTCCTGCTGTAGAGCCTCCCTACGCTTTAGCAGAATGACACACCCACATAGCTTGGTGTCATCTGCACATTTACGGAGGGTACGCTTTTGTTCCATTTCAGAAAAGGCCTTAATTTGTTTGGAGTGCTAGACACTTCTTACAGCCTATGGACACTGCTTATGGAGCAAACATGGACATGCTGCCTATGACTTCACAGTGCACAGAAGGACTGGGCTATTTTGTTGATTCTCTTTAGTCTTATGTGCCTTCTGTATTTAGAAAAAAACATAAAAGAAATTCTATGCCCCAAACTGCAAGCTTTCCAAGAGGCATCAGAACATTTCTTTTGGTGGATTCAAAGCTCAGCTTGTGTCGTGCAGTCACAGTTTTCAACCCCAGTCCATATTAATGAAAATGCTATCAGGTCCTGTGAGACTGTGTCCCTGTCCTGCCTACCCTGCTCTTACCCTTGCTCCTGGCTATCCTTCACTTGCCCAGAAGCCACTGCTGCAGTAAAGACTGGTGTAAAGATCCTGCAGCACATTTAAGCTTCTGGAAACTACACAGAGGAGGAGGATGGGCAAGACTGTAGAAGACGAGCTATGGAATGAGAGAGCATCTAATGAATATGCCACCTTTGTCATCCCTCTGTCATTCCATTTCTGTCCTTTTCTTCTACACTTTTGTTTTGTTATGTGTAAACTAGATCCCTTTGATACTGATATGCTACACAAAACACCATGAACCCCAGACCTTGTCTTCTCCAAGTTATTTAGGGGCTTTTATACTATTGCATTGATTATAAGGTCAGAGACTTCACTGCATTATCTGCTCTGATCTCCTGCCTAACAGAATTAAAAGGCCTTTCCTGAAGTGTTTGGGTAACAGCATACTTTGTAACGGCACCTCTTCATTCTTCTTTCTATTTTTGATTTCTAAGATGCCATGAGCAGAAATCTACCACAATTCTTGGTAAATTCCCCCAGAATAATGATGTCCGCTATGGAGGTAATGTATTGAATTTCTAGACTAATCCAGTTCAGATTCAGCGTTCACCCCCCCAGTACCTAAGAAGTCATTGCCTGATTGACTGTTGAAGGCCCCTTTCTCTTGCATACGTTTCAGAGTTTGATTCTCATCTCAGCCCCTGGAGAGAGAAGGTGGCAGGAGGTCCAGGCTACAGGCGTGTCTTCTCTTGAAGCTATCGTAGGCACAGTGCCCGAGAGTTTTGTTCTTCACTCAAAGATCTTATTCTTATTGTCTGAGTTTGTTTTTGCTTTTGAGAGATAATCTCCATTATCACATTCTTTCCTGTTCAATGCTTTTTAATGCATGTATTATTTATCTTGGGAAGGTCCTTTGCGCACTTTTGCGAATTCCAATTGTTATGGCTCATTTTAATTTCCTTCAAGGCCCTTGGCCATTTTCCTGTTAGAGTATAGCTGGTTCCACTTAATAGAAGTTTTGCTATGCAGATACATGAAGCTTCTGTGCCCCACCTTTGAATCTCTGAATAAACAAGGCCATTCGATCTGATATATTTTATACAGTCCAGTACAAAAGAGATGACGGAGCCTAAAGCATGGGCAAAGTTGTGCTTAACTCCAGTATGTACAACAAACAAAAGAATTTGAAATATGTGTCTACAGAAAATCATGTAATTTAATATTCAATTTATTTCACTTTTGCCCAGTTTGGATGCTTACCTGTATCAGTGGTGAAGAACATACATCTATCATGTCGCCATACATTTGGTCTAGAAAAATCTTCTTAATACTTAGAAACCGTAATCACAAATAACTGAATTACAAAGCAAAGAGTTTGCTTCTCAAACTCATCTCAAGTTGACCCCAGAGGATTTGGTCTTAACACTGCTTCTGAAGAATACTGTTGTCTGAACATTAGATATTTTTCAAGCAAATGGCACTGTTTGACAATACAAATAGTAATTTCAAGTGTTTTCTCATGTGTAATTTCTTTTTCTGCAGTTTATCATATCAAAACAGTTTGAATGGAGAAAATAGCCATGACTTTTCTATTTAACAAAACCATTGTTTTCTCTTATTTGTTTGTTGCCTCTAATCATGACACCATAAAGTTGAATAGTTGGGAAAAGGCCCTTCCTTTCATTGCGTGTAACATCATTAGGGACTGTGTGATTTTGATTTCCGTGTCTGAATAGAAGTAATTAGAAAATATCATTCAAGTTATTTTATGTCTGGAAAAGATGCTGGGATAAATTCTGCCTTTCTCTGCGCAAGGTGAGGAAAATTAAACTTGGTAAAGGGCTCAAAAACAGTCTAGAAAGCTGTATCCAAACTAGTGCATGGGACAAGACAACAGAAGCTTGCAGGATACGGCAGAAGACAAAGAGAGGGTGCCCATCTGATGTGCTCAGAGGTACATCTGCCATTGCTGCTGTACACTCATCAAGGGTTGCAGCAGGTATCTGCAAATGGCTACCAGCTCTTCATGTCGTATCTGTCTGAGGTCTACAAGAGACAAGCCATGTTATGTGTGGTACCCATCCTGTTAATGCCATCAATCCTACTCAGAGGCATAGATATTTTGGAAAGAACACAGATTCACTTTGGCTTCCACGGGTGCTGCAAGACTTAATGGTAGGGAGCTAAGCAAGGCATGCCTGTTTTAAAAGCACACACAGGGTTGTGAGTTGTGTGTTGCCAATGGTCAAGGTAGTTCCTATGGACAGTGTCACGCTAGCAAAAATAGGGTTGCATTTGCTCAGTTCTTAGGATAAAAGTTATATGACTTGAGAGTTGACCTTTGTACAGCCATATGCCTGCCTGTGCATGAGGAACCAGTCAGAAGGGAGATGTATTGCTGTGAAGCATCTATTCCTTATCTAAACGTGTGCAAGTTTGGAGCCTACATTTATGTTTTCCAAATTCACATCTACAATTTTGTTATAGGTGCCCCAAACCAGAAAACTGAATATATATCCTTTGTTCACCAACAGAGGCCAAATTCAATTCAGTGTGTTCTTTATGATCTTTGACAACCACAGTCATCTTGCACCAGAGCAGAACAAGAAAAAGTGTATCATACCTCAAATCCCTGAGATTTCAACAGAAAGAAAAAGATCACAGTGCTACTGAGAGCAACTTAAGTGTCAAAGTCAGGCAGAAAAGATCTCTCTTTGGGAGCCTTCAAAGCAACTGTTTCTCCCCAGTGACTTTACAAGGAATTTATGCTCTTACTTTACAGGGGCATCTTCACCAGGCACCTAAAATTTAGGTGCAAATTAGGCACCTACATTCCTACATACAGTGCACTGGCTTGGAATAAAGAAACTTGCAAGGGATTGAACAAAACAGCCTGAAGGATGTACAAAATACATGCATATAAAACTATACGGAGAGTGAATGTTACAGCTATCTATATACACAGACAAAACTGACTGCAGCACGAATGCTCACAGAAGCCAAAATATGAACACTCAGATTCAGTGTTGGGTTGGACATATCTCTCTGCATCCTTCACACAGGGATGGGCAACACCGAAGTCCTTCACAGTGCTATCTGGAATTTTTTTTTAAGTCCAGATAAAAGAGAAGGGTTTGAAGCTGGGGATTCTACCCTGTTCTCTCACGCTCAACCCCAGCACTGCTGATTCTATATGATATCCGAAGACAGACACTAGAGTAGGAAGGCAGGAACATGCCTCAAGGCTACCGAAATATTCTCAGTAATAGGTTAAAAATGTGAAGCAGTTAAAGTGTCCGATGTTCCTATTGATATTCCCCAGGCGACTTCCAAAATCAGCTTCAAATTTTACTCCTTTTCGGCTTTAAAACAAGCAGGGCCACAAATGATTAAAAGGAACAACAAAACATAAACACACACCCCCAGATGGTAACTATTATCTGAGCCAGAAAATAGAGACAAATACAACCACTTAGGGCAAACTAACATATTGTATTATATCACTGTGATGTATTGTAATGGGATATGATTTACATTAAAACTTGTTATGAATTAGAGATTTAACTTATGGCCTTTCTCCACAAATTACACCAACGAGCAAGAGCACAAGTATAAGCTCTAATAATAGCATGTGTCCGATCACGATCTGCTGGATTATTTCTAAACCAAAGGCACGAATCAAATATTTAAAACTCCAGTTTTGTAACATTATTAGAGAAATGTTATTTCAGTGAAAATCCCAAATCCCTGCGGTCAGCAAAGATTTTGTGGTAATCTTCCCAAGAACTGGGGTGGCTTAGGTGAGATTTTTGACTACAAAACATTCCAGAAGAGTTAGGCAGATGGTGTGACCATGGCTTATTACGATAAATATAATGGTTTCACTTGTGCCCTCTCCATCTGTTTGCTCTATCCACCTCTTGTCTTATATCATAACCTCATAAGATACCTATTTTAGAGACTTTTAGCTGTTTATGCTGAAGCATCCAGCACAAAAAGAGCCAGCGCTTTGGGCTTTCCTTTGTCAATGCAACCGAGCTAAACAGATAAACAACTTGTCAGGGATGAGTTTGCCACATTTATTCTCCGTAGCAAATTGTACTTCTAATTGGATAAGGTTCTCTTCCTCACATGCTGTCATCTGCTTTGTAATGTGGTGCACCCTTTAAGCGTTATGAAATCTCCCACTAAGACAGCTGCAGTTTGTGATGGATACTACCCAAACATACACATAAACATAACACATTTCAGTTCCCTAATTTATATAACTGCTTCCTACAAAGATTCTAGGACTGAAAGTTGCTCTGAGAGGGAAGATGACACGGTAAGTGGATTTCAAAGATCTGAGGTTTCTTCTCCCTAAATGACTTGCCAGAACCAAGCTCATTTGTATGCACCAATACTCTCTAAATAATAATAAAAAAAAGGATAATGTTTCTTCTCCTGATGAATGTGCACTCAAGTTTATCCACACAGTGCTTTAGCAGCTCTGCAAGAGTGTAAAAAAGCTATCTAATTTCCTCTTTAACTCTGTCTAGAAACAATTGCTGAGATCATGGAAGGTAACTTGTCGTTGCCTGTATGCCTGCCTGCCTGAAAGCTCGAGACTGGGAGGGGAATGATGAATACTGACCTCCAAAGTTGAAATTGCCCTGCTCCTTCTGTTCTGTGGCAAAGAGAAATTAAAAAAACCCAACCAAACAAACAACAAAAACACCCCCCCCCCCAGAAAAAACCAAAAAAAACAAA
>WUAM01000083.1:403694-432060 GCA_024336885.1 Actenoides hombroni
CCACTTGTGCAATGACTTCTTTCCAGCAAACTCTTTGCCAATCGTCTGAAAAGTATCTCCCAGAACTAGGCGGGTTTGACAGGCCCTGATGCAGTGCCGATGCAGAGGGAAGCAGGGGCAGCCCCTGCCCAGCCACCTACCATCCATGGAGAACCAGGCTGCACTATCAACAGCTTAACCTCTTTAATCCCACAAAGCTGAAACTAAAGCACAGGAAAAGAGCATGGGAAATTCTCCTCTTAGCAATGAATTCCCTTGGAACTGCACAGAGTCTTATCTCCCATTTGGATTTGGCAGGTGTGTTTATCATCCATAATGTATACAAATGCATTTTGCTGAAAAAAATCCACCATAAACAATTAGTTCATCAGGTTGTAGTGGAATGGGCTATATACTATTAAGCAATCTCAATCAGCAATTCTGCTCTGCCTGCATGGCGTACTCGGGCTCCCTCAGCTTACCTCACTATCTCCAGGGCTCTGAAGGTTGCAGCCACAGGTATGGAGCTGCAACTTGGAAGAGCTGCTTCCTTGCTGCTTGTAAGTAATCCATGAAACCAAGGGTGGAAAACCTAACAAACTAACCTCCAGCCATCAACCCATCCCAGTGAGTTGTGTACTACAGGCTCTGCAAGGAACTGTTCTTCAGGGTAAAAAAAAAAAAAAGCATATGTTCTTTCCTGTCTATGTTTCATCAGCAAAGGCTGCACATCACAGAGGGTCCTTTTGTTTTTTGGCTGGGCTCTTCCTTCCTTTGGGAGAAAAACCTTTGACTGATACAGGCAATTCCTAAATGTCAATACGCACTTTCAAATGCATGGTCCACTTCAGTGTCAATACAGGGAACTGACAGGACATCTGATATTAATGAGTATTGACATGTTAACATGTGCACACACACAGAGTGATGGTAGAAAACTGATGGCTTGAAGCTTTGAATAAATGTGCCATGGAAAAGAATAAATCAGTGCTTAATACTGGGAGAAATTATTGTGGGTTCTGTATCTTGCCACATCAGGAAGACCTAAAATGCATTATAATCCAAGAGTGGTTTTCCTCCTACTTGCCTGGTACAGGAAGGATGGGATGTGTGGAGGAGGAAGAGGGGAGGAAGGCTTCTGGGTCACCAGGAGGCAGAAGAAGGGGAGCTTTTTACCCTTTGGAGGGTGGAAACAACCTGGGCATCACTGCTGTGTAAGGCAGCAGAAGACAGCTACTAGACTGAGTGTGTTGCCCTTACATAGAGTTTATGACCAGTACTGCATAAGAGTAGTGAAGTCAAGAAAAAGGGGAAAAGAAATGTAAATAAGTTGCCCTTATTAGAGCTATTGGGCTAAAAATATCCATGTTGGAGGGGAAAAAAAAAAAGAACAGAAAAGGTACAGAGGAAGACAAATGGATACAAGCAGGATTTTATACTTTATCTGGCAAGCAGATCCAATCATATTATTCAATACATCGAATATGAAGAAGACATCCAACAGGAAGGGGGTTTTCCATGAGCTGGAAACATAAAAAGCATGAACCCTAAACCATGGACATGTGCTAGCATGAGAAAGGCTCAGGCAAGACATCCTTCTTAAGGTTATGCAAAAGTCACTTGCATTTTTGATTTCATACAACAATTCATCAGCCATCAAGACACATCCTCCCCTCTTCCTGAAATACATTAAAGTGTCAAGAAATGACTGGGATGTTGTGAGGAAGTGGGGTCATGCTGCGGGGTGGGAAGACCCACAGTATGGATGAACTCCTGCAAGAAGTCACCTCTTTCCCTCATCAAAACACAATCACTGAATAAGGAGACTTTCATAAGTGGTACTGCAGTGATAAAATTGGACTTCTCCTGTACTGCCAGCTTCATGTTTGCCCAAGTATGTTTATTTTATAATACAGTACTTTTTCAGACTCTCGGAAGATATGGTCTGAAAGAATTGCAATCATTGCCATACCACCAGCTGTAGTAATCCTAGATGTACCTCCAGTCTACTGGTAGTTTGGTTTCGGTTAAGCCCTAGTTCTTGGGGTATGATGACTAATGAAGAATATGAATTTCATTAGTGATTTCTAACTGCTTTGGTTCGAAAGAACTCAGTCCCTGAAGACTCAAAACCCAGAAGGTAAACACCTGAGCTTCAGTTTCTGGGTGTGTTTGTAGTAGCACAACAAAGAGTATCTTTATTTTTAATCCTTTGTGTGTGTTGAAAGGATTTTTCATCATTTTTAATAATCTAAAATTTATCAGACCTACTCTGGGGGCAGAAGCGCTCCCAGTTTCAGCAGTAACACCAGGGTATATATGGAAAGCAATGCTAAAGTGCTAAAAAACAATATATGGATGCCATATTAAACACATACAGTTTATAGTTTTTAAAGATATATATAAGCGCACGAGTTCTATAAACTGTTTCCCTCCAAGCCAGACCATTTTTGCTTTAGTTGACTGTCTGGAATATGGAGGGAAAACAATGATTTTAAGGTTGGTCACAACTCACATAACTGGGACAAGACTATCACTTTTGAGAATTAATATAACATAGAAAGCCTTTAGTCAAACACTCTTAAATGGCCTCCAGGGCTTAGCCCCACCCCAATCTAGAGTTAAAATACAGATTACATAATGAAATGGAAAGTAGGCTAGATATGTACAAAAGCACTGAAGCTGCCCATAGTAAGCATGAACCAAAACCCACATGTGTGCTCAGCTCCTACCATCTTGACTGAAGGCAGTGCCAAAGTTCCCTGGTTTCAGCTGGGTGAGTTCTGCCCTCAGTTTTTATTTAAGCAGCAAGATTTCTGTACTTGCTGGGGACAAAAAGAAACAAAATAGAGAAGAGGAGCACTCCTAATACATACACAACACGGCTCAGTCCTCATTTTATGGCTGTGCAACTGGAAGAGGAGAAAGTTCTTTGGAGGCCCAGCCAAACTCTTCCATTCCCTCTCATTTCGGGGCTTACTTTGGGCTGGGGAAAACACGGCCAAGGAGTTTGGCTGCACCAATACCTTCAAGCGTTTTCTGATCTTGCCACGGCGCTGCCTTCACAGACCTCAAAATCCCTTCATGCATCATTTATAAATTATCCTATCTATTGCAAAAGGTGGTGAGCATCACCTCAGTTACATGCCGGGAGCACGCTGACCAGCTCCTGGCCTTCCGTGTTGACCTGGCGGTTAACTCGGAGCTGCTGCTTGCCTAGAGCACTCTCCTCCATGCTCCATTTCATGCGGAGAGTAGAGATTGCTGAGAGCTTTGGCTTGGGTTTGCTCTTTCCTTTTTTTCATCTCTAGCGCACAGGGTGGGAAGAAGGGCAATTGGGATTCAGGATCGCCAGCCAGGCTGTAAGCAAGCACATTCCCACAACGCTGCGGGAGCATATGCAAGTGAAAATGAGATGGCGAGCCATGTGACAAGGCATTTTTACCCAGAACAGCCCCTTCGGAGTACATTCACATGCCTGCTGCATAGTTTTGCTTCTGCTTCTTTGCGTGAGCCATCCTACAGCTGTGCTAGCTGGTGTGCACCTGTATTTACAAGGCAAACTTAGCAGGACATTAAAAGTCAGTGCTGGAGGAGACAAAGCAGGAGAGGACACGCTGCCTGGCTCTCAGCCTGCTCTTGGGTAATTTTAGTACTCTCCTCGAGCACCTAGGTGGCACGACAACTTCAAACTGTGGCCACCACTGTTAGCACGAAGAATTAAGTACATAAACAACATTAGCTATAATAGTGTTATAACGTATGTAACCTCTTACCAGGGAATTGGAAATTTAAGCTGATGTTTTCTTTTGCAGCAGAGGTAGGAAGCCAAGACAACACGTTAGGTGGTGAAAGTTAGAAGGGAAAAAGAACAGTTTTTTCCAGACACTTACTGAGGAGTGCCTACAATATTGTACAATAATAAGCTGAAAATACAGACTTTATTTCCCTTTGGAATTCAAATGCTTGTACATCAACAGGGCACCTCTAATATCTAAGTAATAAGCATAGCTGCTCCGTAAGGACACTATTGAAACTCAAATTCCCTCAATACAATTTCAGATTGACAGTGTGAGCTCAGGGAAGGAGAACTTTATTACATTTCATAAGGTTCTCTTAAGCATTTTCTGAATTTAAAGCTAAACCCCCAGCCTCCAGTGGGAGAAAGTACCGCGCTCTTCTTCTCCTTTAAATCTACATTCATTTATCTGATACACTGCCACTGGACAAAGTAAAAATGCTTTTATTATTTCTGCAGACCTTGAACATTACATTGAAGAGCTCACAGAGGCTGAGAACAATGACTGTGAAATATACGTATTTATAAAGCAACTATTAAAATATTCTGATTCGTTTGCTTCACTTTGGTACATATAATGCACCAGCTTTGTATGTTGTCCCTTTCTTCTTGATAGTCGATTATATGAGGCACGCCTGGGCAAAAAGCTTTTGCTACGCTGCTGGAAGAATCCAGGTGCAGTACAATTTGCTGGCCATTAGGTTATAAGACATGCTAGAGATCTGCCCTGATGAAATTGGTGTCTGCACAGCAGTAATTGAAGAGTTAATAGTTTTTATTTGTCCCTGGATGAGTACAATATTTCTGTATCTTCTCAAAGTTTAAGATTAAACAAGTTAGGAGTTCAAAGCAAACAAACTGCCTAATCAAACAGCAGATGCCCTGGGAGGATTCTCTAAATAAATACTATTGCATTTCATAGCACTACCTCCAATCGCACTGAACCTCTTATTTGTTTATGGTATCCCTGGTTCAAATGGCAGAACCTCCAAATCCAATTTAAAATGCTGAAGAGGTCACTTAGAATTGTTGACTGAACCCGGATCAAACCATAAAAGAGACTTTGTAATGAAATAAATATTTACTAATCAGATTATCTACCCAGAGCAACAATCTTTGTTGGTAGGCTGCCATTTATTACGCTTTCAATCAACCCTGTGGCTTCTAATAAGCTGCGTTTTCATGTTTTTCTTAATATAGAACTGCTTCTCATTCAGCGTCGCACAATGCGCCGTTGTGCTTCGGGAGAGACGCGGTGCTCGGGGCGAGGCAAAGGCCGGGAGAGACGTGGTGCCTGGCGTGAGGCAAAGGCCAGGAGAGACGTGGTGCCCGGCGTGAGACAAAGGCTAGGAGAGACATGGTGCCTGGCGTGAGGCAAAGGCTGGGAGAGACGTGGTGCCCAGGGCGAGGCAAAGGCTCAGAGAGACAGTGCCTGGGGCAAGGCAAAGGCTGGGAGAGACGCAGTGCCCGGTGTGAGGTAAAGGCCAGGAGGGACACAGTGCCCAGTGTGAGGTAAAGGCCAGGAGAGACACGGTGCCCGGGGCAAGGCAAAGGCTGGGAGAGACGCAGTGCCCGGCGTGAGGCAAAGGCCGGGAGAGACGCAGTGCCCGGCGTGAGGCAAAGGCTGCCTGTGATGCCATGGAGCTGCTCGGCTCTCTCTTCACACTGCCCTGCCGGGGACAATGGGCAGAAGCCAGCGGTAGTGGCGTGGCATGTTTGGCAGGACCACCAGTGCCCTCGGTGAAGGCCACGGTTACACTCAAAACTGTTTTAAAAAACAAATGTGTGAGGTTGTTTTAGAGATGCTAAAAAATAAAAAAAGACTGCTGTTGAGAGACTCCTTTTACCTGTGCAAGGATGCAAGTGCTATTATCCACACGTGGCAGGCACAGGCTGTTAATTAGGAAAATGAATAAGAAAAAAGGTTTCATGAGGTGCATGGGTAACGATCCAGGTGCTGCTGAGTTAAAAATATGCTGAGAAAAATAAGCCCTTGCAGAGTTTGAGGAGATGGATTATCAAAAACACACAGTTGCGCTGACAAAACATACACATCTGCTTTGCCAGTACAATTAAGATGCCCGTGCCCATGAAACGGAGTGGGATAAGTAAGTGCTTGGCTGCACAACCTTCTGATTATTGCTGTAAGAAAATACCTAATATTTATTATCAGTGCCACTCCCACAGTAAATGCATCCGTCCATTACACAGCTGCTTGCTTGACTTGGAAGATGCAAAATAGGCCACCTGAAAATGTCTAATGTCACAGACCTGCTAGAAAAATATTCCCTGCCAAGATAAAGCACTCCCTACCCAGATAACGTTCTACTTTATGCATCCACTATTAGTAGTTTCATGGAAAGCTCCTGCATTCCTAAATGTTGAATCTGTGGACCTTAACATGGCCTGGAAAACCAGCCAGACTTAGTAGCACAGGCTGAAAGCAGTAACTACGTCCTTAACTCACTGCCAAATGTGTAAAAAATCCTACAAGCTCATCAGCGGTTAATCTGCCCTATCAAAAGTGCCACTGCACGTTGACAAAATTAGAAATACAAGTTTGTTATTTTAATGAGTCACTGACATCTGCTGCTTATTCTTAGTGTTCGGTTGTACTCCCCTGCTCTGACATCACGGTGCATGTGATTTTCATTTGGTTACCGCTCTTAGCACTGGCTCAGTCCTTTAGATTACTTTGACAGCATTTCTCCTCATTCATTATTTAACAGTAACTTTTGCTTACCAAACACATTTCAACACAACTAACTAAACTAAAAGCATGTCCTAATCCTTAATGAAGTTTAAATGCTTCTCCTGGGAGGCTGCTAAGTATCATCATCATTTTCTGGATGGGAAAGCAGATATTAAGTAATTTGCCAAGGTCACGCGGCCTGTCTGTGGCACAGGTCATGAAAAAAATGCTCTTGGGAGCTCTGACTATTTGTCCTCAGATGTAAGTAACAACCTTAACCAGCTCAGGCTACTCTGGACCCAGAGCAAATGCATGGGGAGAGAAGGTGAAGGCATGAACAGGCATGAAGAAGAAGTACGTCCTGCAGCAGGGTCATCTCATCACCGGAAGGCTGTCAGCCTCCGCAGTTGGCCAACAACAACTTCTGTTATCAGATAACGCTGAAACAAGGCAGTCCAGTGCCCTGCTCCGGAGCCCGAAGGTCTTGAGATATTAACAATGGAATTCTTTTTTTAAGTCCTGCATTTCTCAGTCTCTTTTCAACTCCATGTTTTTAACAATGATGTTATTTAACACATGCCAGTATGAATAAGTTTATTCTTTCTTCTGATCTGCTCCTATAAAAGGAGCTTGTGTTACACAGACTGCCTGTAATTCATTAAGCCAAATTCCCTTCCATCTGGAGGCTTATACAGTTGTTGAAAAGCTGTCACTATAACCTATTGTCACTGCAACTTTTTATGAACCAACCTACATTTTTATGTCAAAATTTATCTCCACAATTTTGCAGCACTTACTTTCAATTATTTCTATATCATCAGCCTTTAGGTAATGCAGTATTCAAGATACTGGGATAAACTTCTCTCTCTGGCTCTGTTTATACTGAAAATAAATACAGTTTTGTATTTTAACAAGAGCCTCACAGAAGGAAAGCTTCAACTGCACATCCCAGTGGACGCACAAACCAACGGCATTTATTGATTCCACCCACCCCCAAATGAAACAATCATAAATAACTTCAATGGTCAATGTTAGAAAGAAAGAATGGCAATAAAAAAGGAATTGTTCTCAATGAAAAAAAAATTAGGCTGTCCTTCGTTTGTTTTACAAGCAGGCGGCACATACGTGTGCGAACTCCACATATTCCAAAGGGCAGATACGTAAAAAGATACACAGGGGTAACAAGGCCAAAGACCAACAGCAGCTGCTTTATTATTTGTCTCAATTCACAATTTCCAGAAAGACATGCTTTCTTCCTAGCATCCCATCCTCTGCAGACACACCTGGTATGTCAAATGAGATTAAAAATCCAGCGTGCAAGGAGTCAAAAGATCCTAATTTCTGGCCAGCTTGGGAAGGAGCCTTATTGAATGAAATTCCAGCAACCAGGACATGGATTTAGTCCTAAAACTCTGTAATAAAATCCTTCAGACCACCTCTTCCTGACCTTTCATAATGGCTTTACAACAGATTATGGCGTTGCCTATACTAGAGGGTTGTACTGGCAGAAGCTGTACCGATAGGATCAGGGCGAATTCTGCAGTGAAGAGAAAGCCAGGATGCTAACACAAAAATTAGAAACAACACGAAAATATATGATGGGTAGAAAAACTGGTTTTGGCATGCCACTTCATCACAAAATTAGTCAAGGGCATATCTGTGTTTGTAATACGGCTTCCTCCCAGAATCGGTATGTTTTCTAATAAAATAAAAATTGCAACCTGAACTGGCATGGTTGGATCAGAAAGATTTAAGTCTTGACTGAGCCCTTGAATTAAAACACTGTTGCAAAAGGGGATGAAATACCATCATTTTTTGAAAGTTCAGTGTTGTCCAACTGAAATAGTTTTAAAAGGCAGGACTGGAAAAGGAAGTGTCAGTTTTGGAGGCAACAAAGATCAACGCATCTCCAATATGCTGTGTCTGGCAAACGGCTGTGCAGTACAGTAAAGCATGACACATATAACTGCTGAAGCAGTCTTGGGCCAAAACTCACAATTCTTACTCAGCTCTCACTAAAGCAAACCTCTTGTTTAACTGAAATGATGGAGAGAAGCTGAGCTGAATAGGAACAGTAGAGCTTGGCTCAGGCAATATATATACATACATATATATATATATGTTCTGTTGGTAGCTCGAGTGCAGACCATACAAGTAATTTAAGGTTTAATTCTCTGGTAGAAGTGTGCATGTTTGGGTGGAGAACAGAAACAGATGGAATCAAAGCAATCGCAGTCAGGTCTTATGTTCATAAGACTATCTGAATATAGTCACAGACGCCCTCCCCATGTACTGCGTTTTCTTCTTTTAAGACCTACAGTCCTATGAGCTGAGGATCGAGGCAAGTACTATCTGAAGTCCTACCCCGATAAAAAGCAGCACAATGGCCTCATGTGCCGTATCTTAACTGAAAGGGAAGAGGACTGTTTAATCAAATTGTCTCGACCAGCCACTATTAAAAGGTGGAACAGTCTGCAAAATCCCAGTAGCTCAACTCTTACTCAACTAGGCTGGCCTAACACTGCAGGGCCTCATTTTATCAGAAATAGGAACAAAAATTCCTTACATCTGTGGATCAGTGATAGCGTATCGTGCTTGCCATGGTATTGGCTATGTGTTCAAAGGCCTTTTACCTTGTGCTGACTTGGGCTTAATTGCCATAGTTTTGGATTCACTTTAAATGCTGAACCTACAGTGGTCATTTCAAGGACTGATTCAGCTACAGAAAAAAACCAAGTGGCACTGGATTTGTAACCATGAGGGTACTGGCAACACGCACAAACCCTCAAGATAGTTTCCTAGAATCTAGATACATTCTAGATCTTGGCACTGGACATGTAATGGGTCTGCTTGGTTTCTGCACTGATAAAAGTAGGAAAAGGGAAGGGAAAAATATCTCTGTGATCTAAAAAATGGCATCCTCGTTGTTTCTGGTTTTGGGACCAAACCGCTCTCATTTGCACTCCTAAGAAGGAGTTAACATTTCTTCACCTTTTAGCTGCATAGTAATCCAAAGAAGAGCACATTCGAAGTGGCACAAGCAGATTTTTCTCCTTCCATCTTCATCCAGAGAAATCTCTAGCCAGCATATTCTAAGCTGTTTTCTTACCTTCTTTTTGACATGCTGTACCATGTGTGCTGTGGTCTCCTTTCAGGTCCAATTTGCATAACTCCGACTAACAACAAAACTCAGAGGATGCCGACAGGCGGAAGAGAAACAAACAGATTAGATCATCTATTTAATATCCTCCTGGTGAGCTCACCAGGTCTGAAATAGCAGTGTTTCATAACAGGTATAATAACCTCCATTTAAAAGCTACAAACTGTGTTCTCCACCAGAGATAAGTTCACGGGTCAATCTTGGCACCATGGAAGGTGGATCTTGTAGGGAGCACATGGGCAGGAAGCTGACAGGACAGAGGTAGCAGCACGAGGATGTGTAATTGCTCTCTGTTAATACAGGGGGTAAACAGAAAATGAGCGTTGCTCAGTAACAAATGGCCGTGAACTGCCAGTGAACACACTAGGAGAAAAATGAAATTCTGAAGAGCCTTGTGTAAAAAGTGATGGGGAGCAAAACTCTTGCCTGGTCTTTAGGTAGTGCTTTGTGTGTTTATGAATCTACTTCAAATAATGCGATTTCAAGCGGGTCTACATCTTAAGGGGGGGGCAGAATTCCTGTAAAACACTTTTAGACCTGTTTCTATATAAATAAATGCAGGTCCATGACCAAGGAAGCAACTCCCTTTAGATGGCTTAATACTCTTCAATGCCACAGTAACCTCTAACATGGCTACGGTTTGGTGCAATAGGCATGTTTAGGATTATTCATCAAGCTTTTTCCTGCTAGTTCTTCTCACCACAGACTTTTTGCATAATTTAAAATGAAAAGACATTACAAAAATCTTCTTTTAATTAGAGTAACTGATGTTCTGTGACCACAAAACCCACAGGTTTCTAAAGAATATGCAGACCTTTTTGAAAGTATAAGGGAAAAAAAACCAGCAGAAGAGTTACATGTGCTCTCTAGGGAAGGTCCTTTCTGGCAATTTAACTTCAAAAAAACAAGATCTGGACCTTAAAGGAACACAAGGAAGCCATTACCCACAGCTTTCTCAATGGAACAACCTTATCTTCAAAAATATATGATTATTCTGCATTATCTTAAGGGGATATTCGAAGGAAATAGAACAGAAAGATTTAAAAAATTATTTTCTTTTGCTTTAATGATGTGAAGATCAGAAGTGGTGAGGATCTCTGTGATGACCCCTGAAGGTCGGGAGTTGTAGTGGGAGCTTCTCTCAAGGAGCTGAGAGAACTCGGCTCCTCTGACAGTTCAGAGAGTCTGCAGAAAACAAAAGGTCCATTATGAAATGGATGTTTGCATTTGGCACTAGACTGAGTGGCTCCTCTATGTGTCCTCTACAACTGCCAAGTGGAGCTGCAGTCCTGACAGGGATGCTGGATCTTAGGAGGAGAAACAACTGATGAAATGAAGGAGATGATTTAGAGTAGCACTGGTTTCGTCTTATGAGTGACAGTCACACATCAAGTTCTGGATATTCTAAGAGAGTATCAATTGCAGATATTTTTTTATCCCTTGTATCCTGTCTTCAGTGTCTGATGAAGGGTGCAGAAGTCCAGGTTCCTCTGCCAGTGGGCTCTGTTAACATCTCTGATCTTTGGTGAGACCAAGGTTTCTCTAGGAAGCTGCAGTTTAGCCTCTGCTCCAATGACCAAAATCAAATCTTGTGTTGTCTTTCGGCTAAGACTGTGGGACAGGCTACAATGAAACTATTTTGGTTTCACCAGCATCCCCTGTCCATTGCTACCCTGAGTTTCAACTTCATTCCATGCAACCCATTACAATCCCCGTTGCAATCAGGCAGCTAAAATCAGCTGCCACCAGCGTAACTGATCACGAAGCACTAACTGCAGAAAGAGCCCAGAAGGCAAACCTTCTGCTTGAAAGTCTCTTCTGATTAGGCATAACCCCACTTCATTCACATGCAAGGGAAAATGCTATGAGATTTAATTAGGAGATAGGAATGGAGTGAATTCAGGCGACTGGCAACAGTCAGTTTTGTGCTTCATGTAGTTCGAAGACACTGTTCCTTGTGATGTGTCTCCCCTGACTACCTGCTGCAGGAAGGCTGAGTTGGAAGAGTTGTTTATTTCCCTGTAAATACCCAAACAGCCCAGAATGAATTAACTTGCAGGATAGGACAGGATTTCTCCAACTGGTTTCTAAGAGGAAAAGCTCCCAGTAGAAACTCACTTGAAATGGAAGCATATCCTGCATTTTCAGAGCAGAGAGACCTTCCTTCCTCCAGGAGAAACTTTCCAGGAGAAACGTGTAATAAACATGATTAATACTAATTTTTGTTACTACTGAGGAGGTTATAAAAAGAAATGCCTTCCACATCGGCTTTCTGAGCTAACCATTCTTCTTCTGAGTTGCAACTGAAAGAGCTCAGATCTATCCACCTTCAGGGCACACCGTAAACCCTACCAATTTTTCAGGTAGTTTCCACAGGCATATCAAGCATGTTGAAACTTGGTTAATTATTGCTGCTGAATAAGTCACCTCCTTTCTCCTGTTTGGACAGAATTTGTCATTGTTTTTGCTTTATTGTTGTTTTCTTTGCTACAGACTTTGCTTGCGATGCCTGCTGGGGTGCTTCAAACATTGAAGACATTTTTTAAAATGTTGAAAGGAAACTAATATTCATAAATAAGTAATTCTTTAATTTCTCTGAGGAGTTGTCCAGCAAAAAGAGAGAAATTGCTGAAGTAGTTCTAATGTACAAAATAAGACAGGAGGAAGAAAAATGCTTTCCAGACTCTCCCTTCAGGCTTTCTTTCAATGACCCAATGCAAGAAAACCAGAGAAACAAAAAGGGGAAGACAAATCTGATTTTTCACTTATACTGCAAATGTGATCTACACAAGTCAAAATTTAAGCTTGTTGTATATGATGGAAAGCAAACTGAACTTGGCTTATGCCTTTACAGACTATATTTGTAGCCAAAGCACCAACAGGGCAAAGCCACTGTGGATTTGAGGTGAAAATAAAGCAACCAGAATACAGAGATGCTGCCTTCAAAAGCCGTCTGAGGTAAAAGTGATAAGAAACAGTTATTATTATTACTTCATTTAATACAGTAATTCAACACAGGTTTCTTGTTTTCTGAATTCTTCACCTATCACTTTAAACTTACAAAAGAAAAAAACAAACCCACAAGCCAAAACCAGCATGTCAGAAGTAAAAATAGTCTCTTGCTAGGAATTTTCTACTACTGCCCATCATTCAGGGGGACATCTGTCTATTTCCCTGCTTGAGGATGAGCAAGGATAGGACATGGGTTAAGCCGAAAAGGCATTAAAGAGTCAGTGACATGAAGTGAAAGCATACTTCTCTTTGACAGCTGTAGGTTGTTGTTAGCATGTTTTTTCAATTGTGCATCAAGATGTTGGTTAACATATCTTACACGCCACGTAATGTAGATTCTATTGCACTCAACTTCCAGTAACAAGGAATTTTTTACCTGTACAACAACTTGAGTTATGCTTGATACACATTAACCAGTACTCGTCATTCCAGTTTAACTTTTCCACATCAATTCTCCAGTGTCTTACCCAACTGACAGCACAGATATACAGCAAAATTGAAAGGAGAAGACCTTTGGACTGACACAAAATACAAGCAAAACAGAACCATAACCAGATCTACAGAGGCCAAACTGAAATAAGAATTTAATGGATTTTTTTTGAATTGCATTAAATTCTCCTATGCAGGACTAAGGTTATACACAGATGACCATAAGCAATTGAGTTACCGTAAAGTAACAAGCAATAACCAAGCTGCAGTAACATACTGTGTGCTTTCTCTTAGTGTGCCCCTCTGGAAAAGCAAAATGAGCTTAAGCCACATGTGTACATTTGAGACTTAAGCTAACATGTTTTTCGTTAGAAGTGAGGCCAGTTATAAGAAGGCACACAGTCCATTACTGCAGCTGAGCTGACGAAAAATACCTCACCATATTGTGGTAGTGCTGCCCACTGTGATCAGGGGTCCACACCACTGCTCAGGCTCAGAGTGGCTTTAAAAATTCCCAAGGGAGCTAAACCAGCCTCAAAAGAAAGCACTGAAGTAGGAGGCTCTGGTATTGCCTAACTCATTCATTTTAAAAAAAATCCTTCATTTAAAAAAGTTTGCTTACCTGCAGTCTCTACATTTGAAAACTCTTTATCTTAGAGGGCTCTTTATTTTTTTATATACGCATGTGCCCATGACTTGTAAAACTGTGAAGAAGAGCATCACTAACAAAGGTTCTTCTTGTCACTGAAGGGAATGGACTGTTGTCTTTCCCTTTGGAGAATGATGGCTTACAAAAATCAGTCTGAAGTAAACAACAAATAAGCCAAATAATTAGACTATACCTTCCCTAATTCAGGACCTACTTTCTCATTTTAACGCACGTCCTCCCAGCTCCACATTCTTCTGGTGACTTCTTCCATCTGCTCAGGGGCCAGATTTCACTACTGTATTTCAACAAGAGTAGCAAAAATGCCTTGATGGCTTTGGAGAGCACATTTAATTTTACACGCCTCTCATGGAGACAGGTGTTTATGGTTGGTGTTGAACGATTTTTCATTTCTTTACCAGGCCATGTACACCAAAGAGATTTCAAAACACTAAACAGACCAGGGCCGTTCCAAAATTGAAGTTTTATACCCTGCTTAAGAAACCTAAAGTAGTTACTCCAAAAATTCTGGAAACACTCAAATCTGTTGTCCTAAATGTGCACTCTTCAAACACATATAGGGCTCTCTTTTCTTATTGTTATGAACAATGAATTCTACAAAAATCTAAATTAATATTTCAAGCTTCCAGAAGTTTTGTCAAAACATACAATACAGTCATTTGCTATAAATTTGCAGTAGCTATCTGAAGCTTACATTATGTTTATATATTGTTTATGAAATATTATTTAAAAATCACTGTATTTAATTGCTACCTCTTAAAACCACTATAATCAAATTGACTCCAGTTTTATTCTTCAAGTGCCACTGAGATTCTTTAAGTATTCCAAGCAGGTGCGGTAAAACAAAGCATGTATGAGGACACTGATCAAGCAGTAGGATTATCTGGGTAAGAACCATAACAAACAAGAAAGAAAGAAAAAAAGACAGGTGAAGCAGACAACAGCAGCTGACTTACTACTTTTTGCATTTCCTGAAAAGTGAATTATCTGAAGCTGATGGTATAAAAAAGAACAATTCTGCCATTGTTTGAAGGCATTTTGCCGCAGCTTACAGAATTCATGTAAAATAATTCTTTATAGCCTAAAGTTGGAAGGAAAATATTTCCATTCAAAGAATTAAGTGTTTTGTTGAATTACTGTTCTTTTCCCAACATGGTCTCAGTTTTCATTCACTACAGTGGATGACAGTGTTGTTCCTATAAAAAGTACTCTTCAGGAACTCTTCTCAAGACCACACAACTTTTCCATAAATGTACCTCTAATAAGACTATGAACATATATATTTTACATAGTCAAGAATCAGAGGCATTCTTCCTGCCCTGCCACAGTAATTTACACTTTCAGGAGTCTCAGTGCTTACCCAAAGAAGTGGGATGAAATTCTGACTTCTACCAAATCAGTGACTTCAGCTGGGTTGGGACTGTACGCCTACAGGTAAAGCTTGGTTTTTGTCTTAGGCTGAACAAACATCAATGAAAATGACTTCAGAGGTTTCACCCCATCCTAAAGGATCCCACATATTCACTAATCAGTGTTATATACTGTACCTATCTGAGCAGCTCCCAGCAGAGAACTAAGCAGCAGTGACTCATATTTTGTAGAGGCAGGTTGTATATCTCAAGTAAAAGATGCATGTATACTTGTATATCTTCTTTCACTGTGAGTGTGGGAGATGGTTTGGGGAATTTATTTGGTTTGCTACTGGGTTTTTTTCTTCTCTTGTGCTTGGACTTCTGGTGATTCTATTTGTTGCTATCTGTTTACTCTAGAAAAATGAAAGAAAAAAAAGTGTACCTTGCACTGCAAGTAGAATAGTGAAGACGACTTGACATGCATTGCTAGGGAGGTATCACTTTCTAGCAAATCCAGCCTTACTGATAAATTAGAAGAAATATCCTTTAGAGCTACCACAAGCTTTAACCCCACGCATGTAAGGAGGTCTTGAGGTTCTAAGAAGACTCCCAAATGGATGAGGACTACAAATGTGTACTCAAATCTCACCCCTGCAGTACTAAATCCACAAGCAATGACCTTTAACTTTTCAGTAGCACTGAAGTGAAGATGTATTACTGCTAAATAAATATGCAAGGCAAAAATTCTCTGTGCATTTACAGTAAACATCATCTGCCCAATACTGCTCTTGCAAACACAGGATATCTTCTTCATCTTCTTGTTTGTTTAGCATTCTATAAGACAAAGCCAAACAAGCGTCTACCCTTCCCAGAGGTTCACTAGATGCTATCTTACCTATGCAAGTGATATTGCAAAAAGGCCAGGCAAATTCCAGCAGAGCTATGCTAATCACTGAGATTCCAGCAGAAACCTAAAGCCTGAGGGGCATTTTTGTTTCTAACATTTATGTGCACATTGCATTTTTGCAAAATAAACTGCAGTAGAGGGTGTAAGGACAGAAAGGTGCCTGTGTAGGTGTTGCTCCTTTTGTGAGCAAAATGCTAAATAGTCACAGGAGAAGGAAAAAATGCAGACTGAACTTGCATTATATTCCTCCATTGTGGAGCTCGTGAAAATATGTGGTGTACGAGCAAATGCAGTTGTTAATACAATTATTTTTAATTTTTCTTATATTGCTAGGAAATTAACACTGTGTTAGCACTTCCTCATGCGCTGCTGGGCTTGTGCAGATTGGCTTTGTTGAATCGTGTAATATGCTTAAGGCATGAGGATCTCTTTCCACCAAAGTGAGACAGACCACAAGTGACAAAGTCAGTAGCATCTCCTCAGCTGTAAAGCCAGGTTTCTTACTACAGCATGAGACTATAGAGGGTACCAAATGCAATTTTGGAATTAACAGTAAATATTCTGTATCTTTTTATACTCGACCTTAAAATCTTACATGTCTTTCAGTTACTATGGTGCATTATGTAGATCACTTAACAAAAAGCATCCTTAATTATAAATCATCCTATGTAGCAGGTTGGGAATCCAGAAGTCATGTTGCCAGTAAGCAAATAAACCTACAAGGGCATCTTATCAGAAAAAACCTGCACAGCCCTCATGTATGACATACTAGTTTGGTGATTATCGTAGGAACTTTTCGAGACAGCTGTACCTTTGGAAAGTGCCTGGTGATGAGAAGGAATTCTAGGATCTTACTTTTATACAATTATCAAAAAGGAGGGTAATGCACAGGAAATACTATTAGAATTATAAGCTACCTGGTCTTGTTGCCTCTTTTCCTTCAGGAAGTTTAAAAAAAAAAAAAAAAAAGAAAAGCTCTAATTTAAACTTCCACAAAAAAAACCCTAAAATATCCATATGTAAGCACTTTGTGTTTCTACAAATATTAGGAAAAACATTTATAGGTGTAAAACTGTACTTCTCAGTGGATACCAACTACTTCTCCTGTGTTTGCAGTACTTAGAATTATAGGTGGTCTTCCTCAGATGCATAATTGCAAACATTTTTATCTGAATACAGACTTTCCATATTACAACTGCTTGATCACATTGACACAAATGTTTTATGCATGTTTTTATTTGCTGCTATAACCAATTTCTAATATCAGACACCATCTGAGCATAAAATGTTGTATTCACTGGGAAACTAAGAAAAGAGAGAGTTCTGCAAGGACCAGTAAAGGAAAAGGATATTAATTGAGTAAATACTTGAGTTGAAATTGGGGTAATTTAGAAATCTTATTTTCAGAGGTGAATGTTCTAATTCTAGGGAATAGGAGTGGGTTTTGACTTGAGTTAGCCTTGACAGAACTCAAGGATAGCTCTCAAAATGACCTGATCAAAGAAAAGATTGAAAGTTTTCCCCTGTAACAACAAAAGCAATCCCAACCCTGCTGCCAATGTGTCCTCCATATTTATACTGGGGAGCAGAAGAAGACAGTGAAACCAAACTGGAGAGGTATGGAGCGAGAGAAGGGCGGCACTGGCTGGTGTCCGAATTCAACCACCACCTTGACAGATGATTTTACAGCAGAAGCTCTCTCTGAACTGAGGCAGTGAACAGCAGCCGCCTCATCAAAGCTTTCACAGCTTGGCTCAATCCAAGCAAACCTTCTGCGGCAACAAATCGTTAGGAACAAAAGACCCAAAGGCACTACCAAGAAACAGCAAGTCCAGCACTTCTGCAACTCCGTAACAACATTTAGGCTTCAGCATCACTGATGATAAGGCACTTGCCAAAGTACTTCTGCTTAGTTTGGCTTTTCTTTGCTTCCTCTTTCCCCCCCTTTTTTTATAGCTTTATAAGATCCAATAAACCATCTACTTTTAATTTCTTTTTCGCTGCTTTTCTACTGGCGTACTGAAATATCTTTGCAATTTAACAGAGTAACAGCTTTTGTTATTCTCTGTCAAATCCCAGGTTGCACAGACTATTATTTCTCAGAAAGAGAGAAAGAGCAGGACCTATTGAAAAAATAAGATTATGAGTATTAGTGTATTGACTATCTCAAAGGCTTCTTTCAGTGCTTCCCTTGAAAAATGTTCTCAATTTCCCTAAGTTAGTTTATCTTTACATGCTTATAACCTGTTAAAAAAAAAAAAAAAAAAAATCTCCTATGAAATTTAATCTGGATTGAAACAAAGTTGATTAAGAAAATATAGACCTAAAGAAAAAAACCCAACACAACAAAGTGAAACTCCTTTGTAATTCTTAAGTCTAAATTAATAACATTGAGTATTCTGAGGTGGCATTAACCATCTGATTTTGGAAATAAGATACTTTGATGTAATATAAGTTAATTTAGACTCTGCTTACAGTATAATCTGTATGGGAGAATTTTTAATAAAGAGACAAAAAGTGTCTCCAGTGAAGAAATGGCAATGCAACACCTTCTGATCTTTCACTTTAGATTCCTTTTCTTTCCTGTTGTAATAATAAAAAGCCACAGTTCAACCAGTGATCAATTTCTTGTCCTTCAGCCAATAAATGCCCAGAAGAAAAACCAGAAATGTGAGTGACAAATAGTATTAATCACATCTTTTAATTATTACTAGTAGAGACAATTATTGACATTTAGGTGACCATGTCTCCTACCTCTGGACCACAAACGTACAGAGCAGTAATCTGAGGGGCACTAAACAACAAAGAAGCTCCTGACGTTTCACACAACCTCCGCTATTAGCTGGAGTCTCAGATCAGTAGTGAAAATACAGTTTCCAAGACAAAGTTCAGTTTACACATCAGGTTTTCCACAGTCACTCATGACGAGGAGTAACTCACCCCCTCAAGCATTTCTGCTGATTTACAGAGTGATTAATTTCACTCATTAAAGGTGCCTCTAGCTGCAAGGGCTACCCCTTGGTGCAAGTGATGGAGTTGATAGATCCTGCTGAAACGTGTGTTTTTAAAGATGCAGAGCACCATGCTATCTCTTGGGATTGTGGAGACTGAAGGACTGAATATTAGATCAAAAGGCAGCAATGTTTATATTAAGGGATGTTCTGGCAACCTGAATTAAAAGCAAAGTGGATGCTATCAAGACTATGAATGTTTAGGCAATAGAAATGTTTTTGTAATCCAGCCTCCTGATAGATATACCTATACAGGTAACTTTGATCTGATAGAAGAGGGTGGTTGAAGTGGAGAACAAGCATATCACCTGGAATAAATATGAAATGGACTCTCCTGGAGTCCCAAGGAAAGCTTCATTTCTGCTGAAAATGATTTGTTTTAATTTACATGGCAGAGCAGAAGTAAATCTTCATAAAATTAAAAACAATACTTTATTAATAACAGGAACAAAACCGTAAAAGTTCAGTTGCTAGCAGCTATCCAGAATTACACGAGTAGCACCAAAATAATTAAAACTACTTGTGTTTCAAAAATAATAAATACGTGTCATGACCCTAAGCAGCAAAACAACATTAAAATCCATTTGGTATGTAAATTCATTTGAATGATAGCAAGTCACATATCTCAAAAAGGAAAAGAAAAGAAAAAAAAGAAAAAGAGAGAAAGGAGAAAATATTTACTACATAAATTATGAAAGGAAAATCAAAGAATGTAAAAAACTCAGTTGTGTCTCTACTCATTATTTTGCTTTAATTTCATCTAACTTTGTGAAAAGCCCCACGGGCTAGGGACATTAATTTCTTGCTTTTGCTGTTTTACTAATTCCTAATGGAGAATTACAAAAGAATTTCACTCATATGAATTGGAATCATGAGAAAGAATGGGAGACAAAATTGAAGAAAACTGCAGGATACCCAGAAAGCTAAAAATAAATTAGTATATTCTAAATGCCTTTCGAAAAGAGGAAAAATGCCCATGTCACAACTGCAATCCAAGCTCATTTCAGCACCAGGGAGACAGAAAGAAAATAATCTAGAGGAAGTTAAAAGCAACAAATCTCTAGGACCAGATGGAAGTTATCCCTGGGTATTAGAGAAGATCAAGAAAGAAACTTTCGGGCTACTGGCAGACATCATGGAAAGGCTGATAAGTTCCAGATGGAATACAGGAATCAGTAAATATGGCACCAGATTACGAAGTGATATGAAATAACATTTTAGTGTGAAATTAGCAATAAATACGGTTTGTAACATGGCAGCATATTACAATTTTGACATAATTTGACAAGTTGCAATATAAGACACAGTGTCAGAAACTATCAAAGCAAAACAAAACAAATCTCCCAAGTGGTTTGCTGGGGGAAAAGCAGTTATTTCTCTCAGAGTATTCACACAGTGGTTCCCTATTTCCTCCTTCCCAGGCTGCCAGTGTATTAAAGTATTATTGCTTTTAGTATGGCTAGGGGTCCAGATGGGAGTCCAGCTGTGCTGGGCACTGGCCCAGCACTATAGGAGGTCGCCCAACTCCAGTGACCTTACATCTTAAATGGGGGAGATGGATGATTCTCAGGAGGAGGTGTCAATGCCAGAAGTCAAGCAAATTTTTCAAGGTCACAGAGCTGGTATGAGGAAAAGAATTCATATTTTCTCATTTCGGGCCCTAGCCATTAGATTACTACACCCGAGTGTCATTGCCTCCCTGTGCACTCACTGACTGTCCTTCAGTTCCTCCTTTTTCATAACTACAATGGCACCTCACTTTTCCTGGCACTCTTGCTACCTTAGCAACTACAACTACTACTTCTGAATCAGATCACTTGGAAGAAAGATGGTATGATAAATAATATTCCAAATCCCTTTTTCTTGTCTTTTCTTTTTTTTTTTTTTTTTTTTTTAAGTAATTTGTAGAAATCTACTGAATTCCTTTTCTCCTGCTGGCTTCCTCCTCTCTTCCTCTGCTCATCACCTGCCATGGTCCCTGGTACCACGAGGATGTCACTGATTCCATTCCTCC
Organism: Actenoides hombroni; assembly: GCA_024336885.1. Classification (NCBI taxonomy): domain Eukaryota; kingdom Metazoa; phylum Chordata; class Aves; order Coraciiformes; family Alcedinidae; genus Actenoides; species Actenoides hombroni. The sequence continues at coordinate 424,717 of WUAM01000083.1, forward strand.
TCCCATCAGGGACAAACTCTTAATCAATGTAGAGTGTTGATTAAGAGTACTCAAAGGCACATTTGCATAATTCATTGAACTCTGTAACAAAATTTATGTGAAGTTAAGCTGAGGGACATTTATTTAAAAGAGTGCAGGCACTCAGGTAAATGATCAAGATACACAGCAATTTCATGTACTTCATTGTATGAAACTGGGAAACTTTGGCGTGGATTGAAGCATCTCAATGAGATGTCTTAGGCACGCCATTCCCAAAGCTCCCTCTGCGGTCAGTGACGAGATGAGTCAGACCTTCAGTGGGCACTCTTCTCTCACTATAAGGGGACCTTCCTAACTTTAGTGTCTCATTTAAGTGTCTAAAGTTAGACGGGATGCATCTGAGTCTCTCAAGGGCACAATGTGCAATTCACACCACAATATGATGTAAGTCACAGATAAAAGCATAAAAAATGAACTCAAAGCAATTATTCCCAACCATGATAACAATGGCGTATAGGTGTTTCATCCTAACCCTCTACCCTAGTCTGTGATTGATGCTCTGTATATGTATATAAAAAAACCCCAAACTATGCTAAGGACTGTGGTGCTTGCATCAGAAAGAGGGACAATGAAGAAGAGCCAAAGTTTTTGTGAAACTAAGTTTGACAGAAATGTAAAGCAATTCACTGTGGTCTCTGAAGTAGGAAACACTTGTCAAAAATGCATGGAATTGAACTTGACCACAAGCAGGACTTTAAAAACTCCCTGGAGTAATAGTAGAATTCACTCTTGAAAACACCATAGCACTGTTAGGGAAGAGTCAAACATCAGAGCGACCAGGAGGCAGAGGGCTGAGGCACCAGTGTCAGACATAAAATCTGAAAAACTAGTCCATCATAAAGAAGCACAATCAGAGCAATGTTATGGTCTATGCTTCACACGCAAGAAGAAGCCCAGAGTTAAGGCTGATACTCTCAAATCAGCTGGAAGTCACATTTTTCAACTTAGTAACTTGGGGACAGAAGAAGGCATGACATGTAAATGTAATGAAGTGAGCTGCATAGTGGTAACTGACGGACACATTATCTGTATGACCCAGCAGGTCCTCTCTCTTTTCTTTTAATGAGAGCAGCTATCTCATACAACGCTAGAGTATCAAGATAAGACCTACTGATCAAACATAATCCTTTTCTCGATCTGATAAGTCTCAGCCTTGTTTTCAGTCTGAAACTTTCCTCTTTCCCCTCCCAACAAATATTTTAACTGAAGCTAAGGTATGAGAGAGAACAAAGCTGCTTTCAGGATTAAAGAACAGAATCTAGGAAAATCACTCCATGAAGCTTAATTCATGTAGCTGAAGAAATAAATGAAGAAAAAAGAAAATTACAAAATCTACTTAATTAAAGAATCCTAAATGACTGGATGGCACTGACAGATAATATGTAAGGAATATATACAGATCAATCAACCCGATGATAAACAGAACTGTGATCTGCATAAAATACATTTTTCAGTGATGAAGAAACTGTGTCTGATTGAAAGGAAAATGCAAAGGTTAAGTCCTACCAAATCCCTCTTCTCTCTCTCCATAGGAAATGTAGGGATGGTTACAATTTAAATGCTCACTTGCATCAAGAAATCTGTGTTTGATGGAAACGCAACAAAACAAAACAAAACTCCACAGCTATCAGGAGGTTCTGAATAAGCGAAATGTCCATGCTGGAAATAACAGTTATAGCTTCAAGATCTACAATTACTTTCCAGACTTTTTAGCTGCACTGATTTAAAAAAAATCTCATGCAGCCATCCCATAGTGAGCTACTAAAACGTTTTAAGTTTGTGACTCCAGTAGAAACACTGCGAGTGCTGCGTAAAGACTCATGGATAACATACTGATACTGTGTTCAGTCATCATAAATCTTTACTTAGCTACAACAGTCATTTTGAGCTTGGTTATGCTATGTAATATAAACTCTGTCTTTTCTCAATGTAATCTTTATGCTTGGGGTATATACACGTATGTTGCATACATTAAGCTTTAATATTTTCTTCACATTTCTCAATTAATATATTTTATTAATTGTAGCTTTCTTGGGAGCCTGTATATCTGGGAGCTGAGCATCCTTATTTATTTTCCTTCAATGACCTCTGTCTGAGACTTGCTTAGTTTTCTCTCTGTCAGGCACCTTGGGATCCATATTTCAAGCTGGATACTTTTTTCTTCTTATCTCTAGTTATTATTATTTGTTTGTTTGTATTACAGCGGCATCTTACAATCCCAGCTGGGGCTAGACATGCCAGGAATATGTAAGAAAGAGTACCTGCCTCAGGAGAGATTCTCTAGCTCAAAAAAATTACAGGAAAACTAAGAGACAGGAAGATCGCAGAGGAATTGATGCAAAGAGGTGCTGTGACTTGGCTAATGTGATAAGACCTGCCTGGACTCCTTCCTACTGCACATACACTGCACAAAGAACCACTGACATTGGCAATGAAAATAATTTAATTGTTTAGATATTTTTGAAGTACAAGAAAGAAAGAAACTTAGCTTGGCTGTTCTATAGTAGTAAGTCCTGCAAAATCAACAGAAGGGAGTTCGTATAACCAGTCTGGACTCATGCATGAGCAGGAATAAAGACGGTGTCTTAACTTCACTGATGATAACAGTCCTTAACATTACACATCCCAGCTACTACGCCAGTGTTAGGTCTTTTTGCTCCAAGAAATATGACTCATATTATGGCCCTTAGACGACATTACTCTCAGATTTGAGGTGGGGTTCCTGAATTGTCTTCTTCAGCATGACAAAATTGTCTCTAGAAAATGTTTGGTTGAGGGAGCACAAGAACAAAAGGAAAACCAGAAGGAAAACAAAAACAATGCTGCATTGCCTAACCTAATGGGTGACTACACGGTTATGTAGGGGGAAGAATGAAAAAGAAGAACTAAAATGAGTGCTGATGCACTCATCAGCAGCCTAAACTCTGGAACAGATACTAAACAAATAACTAAGAGATGCTGGGGCTGTACCATGTATTCTGTTCTGTTCCATGCAGTACTTTGCTGGAGCTGCCACTGCTTTCCAGCAGTGACACTAAAACCACAGGTAATTCTGCTAGAACTGCTGTTCTCCACCTCTCTGGTCACCTTCAGGGTCTCCATGTCACATAGAGCAGCAAAGACCAGAACAGGCACCTTCTCAGTCATTACACACTTTCAGCAACACAAAATATTTCCCGCAGGGGACCAGCAGACTCAATGCGCTTGGGATGTAGTATGGTAGTCATGGCTACAGCGAGTTACGACTCAAGTTGTGCATACCTCCAGCAACACCAACCACCCATCACAAGGATGGTCCAACATATCTTCTCTATGTCTCCTATTTTACCTTCCTAGCAAACTCAACTTTTAATGCAAGGTCTTCGCCTCTTTCTAAGCTGTTCCAGAGCCTTGGTTCTGAATATGTGAATGATTGTGCCAAAGTGTTGAGTGGAGATGGCAGTTAACAGTTCATCTCTTCAGTTGAAGACAACATGCCCTGGCCAGGAAGCTGCGGAGAGGAATCCTGCCCCACTGCAGGGCAATAAAAAGAATCATAATCACCGCACATCATTCTCCATGTGGAGGGAAAATTTCTTTGACCTTGTAATCACCAATGAAGATGATACCAAAGTAAAGTAAACAAAAAAACCCAAACCCCATAGCACTGCACTGTATACGCTTCCCAACATACTAATCTACAGTAGACACTGCAGTGTGATCTGTACAGGAAAGAAAAGAGCAATTCACACATGGACTAAGTGACATAGGACTTCAAAACTCAATTCTAAAACTATTTTGTCGAATATGTCAATAGGGAGGTAAATTATAACCACGTGGGTTACGAATATATATTTATCTAACTATTAGCAAATTTTATTTGCTTAACCTCAAAATACAGTGTGTTCCTGTCTCCAGCACAGCTGTGATTTCTTAATAGTGTTCTGAACAATCTGCCAGATTTCTTCAAATGTGCTTTTGCGATTCATTTAGCATCAGGCAAGAGGAGAATTGTATTTTATATAAACTGTGATCTTTTTAACGGTCTTTTTTTCATAGAGAAGGCCAGAAGAGACCTTGTGAAATTATCCAACCTGACCTCTTGCTTAATAGAAGCCACAGAACTTCCCTGAATTGATTATTGTTTGATCTATAGCATATCTTGTAAAGAAGCATCTAATCTTCATATAAAAATCAACAGTGATGGAGATTTAGTGCAAAAATCTCTTGGTATATTGACCTCTTGGTCAATTGCCCTCACTGTTGAAAACTGAGGCTTAATTTCCAAATTTATCTGCATTTGTCAAGCTTCAATTTCTCAGCACTTTGTTTGGCAGACATATTACTTTTGTTTCACAAGGATAACACGTACATTGTTTACAATAAACAAGGCAGGCAGAAAAAGACATCTTTTTTTTCCAAAAGCAACGATTAAAGATGAGTATGTGCCAAACAGCTGACTCATTCCCATACTTCAGTCAGAGCTGGTGCTACCAATTGCTTCTCTGATACTCAATGTCAAATGATCTGCTGTATCAAACTGAAGACATGGTTCCACTGAAGTTATACTGCCTTTAAATCAGCTAACTTGGTTCTGATAGCATCCTGGCTCTTACAAATCAGGCTGATGGAGGAAAGGATCAGCTGTCTCAGACCAAATGCAGCTTCAGTGCTCTGTGTGGTTGCAGAGATTTGCACAGCAAAAAGGAATAACCTAGGAGGCTTTCTACAACCCAGCTCACACAGGACTACAAAACTCATCTGAGAAGGTGGCAAATGCTCAAGAACTTGGCAACGGTTACAGTACAGAACATATCCATAAGCAGAGGGGAAACCTCCCTCCCTTCTCTTTCTAACTTTCTACTCCAGATAGGTAAGTAAAAGGTCTTTCAGTCATGGGATGCATGACTCGATTCTTCTCGCTGTGGAGATTTCCATATGCATGAAGACAGCAATACCAACTGGAATTGATCTGGCAAGGATCCTTGGGTACATTTTCATTATTGTTGAAAAAATTCTTAATTGGTACCTAGATAGCAACATCTAGTACAACAAGTAACTAGCTACAATGGAGAACAGACCTTTGATCTAGGGCACATAACTCTTTCGTCCACTGCCTTAAAAAGATTCAGTATGAAGCCTGTCTTTACCCAGTGCTTATTTTCGAGTCATAATTGCTCTCCTCTGCTGAGTTCAGAGTAATCCTCCCTCTATTGCTTTTATGCAATACTTTTTTGTTGTTTCCTTTTTTTTTTTTTCCCCTTAGTTGGAAATCTCTTTTATTTTCTAGTATTAAAAGGCGAACTGGAAGGCTTTTTTACTCGCCCCAACCAGAGTTCAAGTTTCTTATTTCCCCAGAAACTACTGATGAATCACTAACATCTGAAAACAAAGCCCGACCTGGATTCTCTGTGCAGCCTCGGGCATCAGTGATTCATCAACCTCTGCACAAGACCCAACACAACTTTCAAGTCAGTACTTTACAAATGCCAAAAATGCTGTTTAAATATTTTGTTTTAAGACACACTTGCAAGGTTCAAGGCCACACAAATATATTACTAACAATCTGGAATGTTAAAGTATTATTTAAAAAAAAAACCCAGTTATTTGTTGAAGTGATTTCAGCGCCTTGCTAAGGCGCTGGCTGGCAGCTTTCGGCGAAGATATTTCTCTTTGTGGATCTGCTGCTTTGTAAATCACTCACTCATCGTGAATCCTGCTGGATACCAGAGGAATCCTATTTAAGCTTCTCGTAAGCAATTTGCTTGGTTTACTAAATTTTCCAGTCACGCGTCCATGCAAAAGCTGCTTTCGCTTCCCACTCAAATTCTCCTTTCTGCCCGCTATTTGTCTTTGCCACATCTGTGTTTACTGTGTGGCCGCGGGCGCTGGAGTGCCTTCGCAGCTCCGATCTGCCCGAGAACCACTGCAGGACTTGGCTGCCTCTCAAAGGTGACCTGCCAATCAAGCAGCCAATTTTTTTTTTTTTTCGATCATTTTAGGCCACGTGAGCCAAACACCCCAGCAGAGAAGCAAGCGGCAGGAAAGGAAGCACCTTATTTAAGATTCTCCTCCCTGTTGACGTTAGCTCTGCCCAGCTCTGGCTGGCTGGTTCCCGCTGCGGAGCATCCCAGAATGCACGAGACGAAAGCTTGGAAGCACGCCGTGGCAAAACTTTAAGTTTACTACTTAAGTTTTCTCCTCATGCTGTGTGCTTCACTGTTGACAGTTAACTCGCATTTAAAACAACCCTCTGCAACAGAGCTGTCAGCCGGAGATGTATCTGAGCCTCACAGACCCTTTAAAATTCTTCCCTGGCTGAAGGGACATCAGTCAGCAAGGAGAGACCCTTACCTCTGGGTTAGGAGTCCGAGGGATATACACAGTACAACCCTTCTTTTTTTCTTTTTTTTTCTTTTTTTTCTTTTTTTCTTTTTTTTTTTTTCCTGTCCCCAGTGTTACTAAGCAGAAAAAATTGAAAGCAAGGAAAATCAGGTCACAGTGTGCAAAAGGAAGAGTGAGTTTCGATTGTGTTGCTGGAGGAAGGGTCCACGCTGAGCTCATCACCTTCCCTCAAATGCTAGTAACCAGCTGCAAGCCTGTCCATGGTGCTCGCAGCAGCTGGGGCTTCTTCAAGGGTCATATTTTACTGAATGGGGATATTATCGCTTGTGTTAATGCAGTCCATCTCTGCAGCTACCCTTCAGCCAGGGTTCACACACGTAGCCCAGAAGTAAGAGATTCAAAAAAGGGACCTATTTTTGAGGAAGCAGCTCAGAAACTTCAGTAAAAAGTGTTCAAGTGAAGTTTATTCCATGTAGTGGAAAACACATCAACATCTACTACAACTCACACTGGTCACATTAATAGTTACATATAGCTTTTTCCTGCTCCCATTTTATCCACCTGTTGTGAAAACAGTTTGATAAAAGAAGTCTTTATGAATAATCAACAGCAACTTTTACTCATGTGGTGGTTTGACCTCGGCTGGATGTGAGGTGCCACCAAGCCACTCTATCACTTCCCTCTACCCCCAGCTGAACCAGGGGGAAGAAAATAAGATGAAACTCGTGGGCTAAGACAAAAGCAGTTTCATGAAAAAGCAAAGCAAGGCCACATATGGAAGCAGAAAAAACCAAAGATTTATTCTCTGCTTCCCATCAGTAGGCACTGTCTAGCCCTTTTCGTGAAGCAGGGCCCCAAAGGCATAGCGGTTGCTTGGAGGACAAGCTGATGCTCCCCCCCACTTCTCCTTTTCCTAGCTTTCATAGTTCAGCTGATGTCATGTGGTACGGAATACCCCTTTGGTCAGTTTGGGTCAGCTGT
>WUAM01000083.1:438065-467551 GCA_024336885.1 Actenoides hombroni
TTTCCTTTTCCTTTTCCTTTTCCTTTTCCTTTTCCTTTTCCTTTTCCTTTTCCTTTTCCTTTTCCTTTTCCCTTTTTAATTCTTTCAAATAGCAGAATTGTACCTGCTGGGCTTGCATTTCTTTTGTCAAATACAGGACGTATCCTTTCCTTCTTTGGACCTTGGCTTTTTCTTTTCCTCTTAAATATGAGCAGAGCATCCACTGCCAGGCCTTGAAGGAAAAAGCTTCTCCAGAGAGCACACACCTGACCCCAGAGCAGAGATGATGAACCTGCCACTTGGAATGCTCTATCCAAAAATTCTCATTCCTCACAGTTTTTTGACAGTTTTAAGATCTCCTGGTGCTTCACTGGTTTTTAAAAAAGCAAGCTGCTGCTGACCCTATGTCTTATAATCAGATTTCCTTAAATCCTCTTTTTTATTTGTTTATTTTATTAATTTTTTTGGTAAGACATACCCTCAGAAATTACACTCAGTGGATTTAGGGTAAGGAATACCAGGTTCCCATGTCCCGGACAGGTTTAACTGTAAGCCAGGGACAGTTCTGGCACATACAGATATACAGCTGAAGACGCCAGGGGTATTCTGAACTGTCAAAAAGTAAGGCACCTATGGAGCTTGTAGGCACCCTGGGTTAGGCAGCAGAGATTTTTAGGTTTACAGCTCTGGATTTTAGTGTTTCAATTTTGCTTCCCTCTCTTGGAAGCAGCCTGCTTTATGGCTGACCCAAAGTGACACGGCTCCAAATGTTTCATGGAGTCCACCTCTGCTTTCATTTAAAAAATAAAAAAATAAAAAAAAATTTTCTAACTCTCAGTGTTAAAGGCAATAATGTGAAATGCAACCTGACCATAGACCAAAACCTCAGAAGTCATAAGGAAAACCAAAGCAACTCCAACTTTGTTACACTGTAAAAATGTTATGGTTTTGGAGACTGCATCGGGACATCTGAACATCTGGAGATGGCAACACTAGAAGTCACTAATGCTAACAGGATGAAAAAATGTGATAAAACAGAGAAGCAACATGTACCACAATAGGGCAGATGCCTGAGTGTTTTGTAACTATATAAATATGCCATTGTTATGAGACTAAATGATATTTGTCATGACTTTAAAGTCGGTGTTTCTAAGACTGTCACCATACACCTACCTAGAAGGCTCTTAGAAGTTCAGACCTGCAAAATACCAGATCAAATATAGAGAGGTAGCAAAGTAAAACGCAAAAGCTGAGTTAAGCACTACAAGCTCCACACTACACTATGCTGTATGGACTACTGTTCTCCGTTCATCAGAAGCTCAGCAACGTCACCGAATGCCTTTCACTGCTGCCTTCAGTGAAGTGACAGTGAGTAACATCTGTCATGCAGTTTGTTTTCACACCCCTCTCCTTCTGTGCCCAAGACTTACAGAGAAACCTACATGGGTTTACATATTGCTAGACACAAGGAATGGTCTCCCTAGTGCCCCATCACTGAATGATCCTAAAATATTCAGTGCATTCTGATCGACTGCTACATGATGTTAACAACTGAATGTAATCTTAGTTACCATGTCATTGCTATTTAGATAAAATGAGCGACATGATTAAAGGAAATATTTAAAAGGTGGAAAGGCAGGAAAAACTCCGTGCAGAAAGCAGTATTATAAAAATAAAAATGGTGGAACAAAAGAAAGAAAACAAATGTGGACATTTAGCAACATAATCCAGCTGAGGACCTGACATTTGCAATAGACCTGATAAAAAACGTGGTAAAGTCATAAGGAGGATTAACACAGCAAGCATCTTTCTCTAACCATAGTTTTAGACCCCTAACAGAGCTGCAGCTACGGGAGTTTCATTTTCAGACATTTTCTCCACAAAGACTTTCATGGCACATCATCCAGTAATTTTGCATTAGAAGAACTGTGCTATAATGCAGGCACTGAAATCTCTAGAAGGAATAGTAAGAGGTTTAAAATCAAGAGTCTCCAGGAAAAACAAAGCAAAACAAAACAACCCAAAGCAATAAACACAAAATAACATTTCTCCCCCCCATTTCTGCAGCTAAGAGAATGTACCCCAAAAGAATCAGCTAAATCTTTATGATAACTGCAAAACAAATCTTCAGAGTGAAGAACTGCTCAAGAAAAAACCTTTTAAGAGGATATGGGGAGTTTTTATCAAGTCTTCCAGTTCTTTTAGATGGACCACCTAAGGCTGGAAGAACTCATAGGATCATCTGGTATGACTTGATTTCCCAATACCATTTAAGTGCTCCTTCTAGTCAGTCAGTATTGTTTGCAAGACTTACATGTTCTCCACTTCAGCTACTTTTCCACGTGTCAGCACCTAAGCAATCATCTTCCAACTTTCCATCAGCAAACTGAACAGATTTTATAGCTTATTCTCCAGGTCTGGACAATTTTTATGGTTGTCCTTAAGACTTGCTTTAGTATTTTTCCATCTTTTTCAATCATGGACATTAGAACTGGGCAGAGTATTTAACCATCAGTCTTACTAACAGAATAGACTTAAATCAAAATACTTTCTCTGTCTTTGCTTAATAATTCTCCTTTTATACAATGAACATATTTGCTGGCTCTCTTATTAAACCACTATACTGACAGTTAATTTTGAGGTGATTATCTAGGAATCTCTGATGTCCTTTCTTGAGGGCTTTAAAGAGGTAAGTCTTCATGGTTTAAGCTGTGAGGTCTAAGGTGTGGTTGGCTCCAGAAATCCATCTCATGAGACAGGACAACAGAAGGGGCATCCAAACTTCAATTGCAGCAGTCGAGCAGATCAACTTTATGCAGAAAGATGGGTTTCTATTCATAAACCAAACCAATAGCATGGGCAACCAAGCTGCGGTTACGTATTCTCACCCTGCAGGCCTTGCTGTAAGTGAATCTGTGGCAAAGGGGTAGACGTGTGAGGCAGTCATGTTTAAAAATGGTATAGTTGTGTCTTCCACAGTTTGCTTTTACAATCTCTTCCCAAAGTCTCTAAAGCCTAGAATCATGTTTCTGCAAGCAGAATCATCCTATAGTCACGTCAGAGTGTCTTGGTTTCTTGTTGTCTTATTTTGTGTTCTCCTGGAATGTGGAGTATTCCAGAACACCTTTTTTTATTTTCCCATCTTCCTTCAGTCAGCTGTAATTTCTTCTAGCATTGGAGATATACTATCATTTGATAACACTTGGTGGAACCTAAATCAATTTATCTTCACGCTGCTTAGTACAATTTGTTCTTGCATTGCTCTGTGAACTTTTAAACATTGGGCCCATGCCCTGGATGTTCAGAGTACAAGTATGGATGTAGCCTTGGAGTACCTCATGATCTTTAATGTGTTATCCTCAAGAACACCTCCTTGATGCGGGCGCTTTACCCTCTTTTACAGTTACTGAAACAAAACAAAGAAGTCCATATTCACAGCTCTCTAAACCTAAATGTTACTGAAATCAGGAGGCCATAGATATTAAAACACATGGATGATTTGCCCAAGACCTTTGCAAAGAACACAGTCAAGACCTAAACCCAAACTCCTCAGATCTCCCACTAGCTCCCTCACCGCTCCACTACCACACCACTCAGGGACCTTCTCTACCAGGTAATGGAGACAGAGAATGTTTAGCTGCCTTCATAATGACAGGCATCAGACATCTACAACAGGGACAGCACCTCCTGCAACTGTTATACATCACGGTGGACCACCACAGCACAGACACTCTGGAAAGAAGCAGAAGCTGTGGCTTGTTGCAGCAGAGTTCACCCTCTTAGTGCTACAAAGCCAACACAAGGGTCTTGCTTGTTGTTGTCCTTTCTCGGTTTGAAAACAGTACCCCATCTCCTTGGTAGCTTCCGAACTTCATTTTTCTCTGTATTCATTTTCGAGCTCCCCATGGCCTCTACAGATACTCCATCATGTTCTTTTATAGTCTTCCCACAGAACTGAAAATGAGCAATTTGGTCAGAGATGGTAAAACGCTTCATTTGTGTGGATTTACCTCAAAATCTTGAAGTTGAGAGCCGTCTCTGCAGAGAAAACAATTTTCAGTAACAGCAAATTCCAGTGTGATAATGTCACTGACAATCCAGAATGAAATTTTCTGATGCTTTTCTGTTCATGAGAAAGAGCAAATACCTTGTTTATGACTAAGCTATGTGTAATGGGCCAAGCACTTCCTACTAGTGTCACAAATGAGAAAAATTTGCATTAATGAAGAACAGCAAAATGAAAAGTAAAATAAAAAAGGGGAAATAAATGTAAGCAGTGAAACACTGGGCAAAGTTTCTGCCACTTGAACGATTCAGTATAAGCAAGATGTGACTTTTTTCCCTCAGCAGGTGGATAATAATAATACTTACAATATCAATAACCATTTATAGAACATGTATTCTTTCCACATTTAGAACTTTAAGTACTTAAATAGCTTTTGCTGATACAGACGGATAAAACAGTAAAGAATGTGAGAACGGGCTTTGTTTGAGTATCGGATATCCAAAAGTGATCTACAGGGTCCCACTGTAGCCAACAGAAACGAAAGAACAAGAGAAAGCTTCAACTCATCTACTTTAGGATGAGAAAAATAACCTTTTGAAGAGCTATTCCTCTCTACCGAACAAAAAAAGAGGCTACCAGCTAGCTTTAAATAGATGTCTAACATTTGGATGGATAAAGATATACAAGGTGAATCAAAGCTTCAGTGATTCATCAGAAGCAGTCAAATGAAAGAGCATTAGGCTCCAGGTTTCCCTAAACTTTTCCTTATGTTCCATCTGCTAGACTTAACCTGCTCCCAAGAGTGCATCAGAGAGCTTCTAGGTACCCAACACTGTTGGAGGTAAAAATAAATGGAAAGGCATGAAAACGGATGAGAAGCCCAAAAAAAAAAAAAAGAAAAAAAAATGTAAAAACAGTGCATTATATATGAGAAATTTGTATAGTAGGCACAAAAAATAAAGCCTTCCAAGAGCAGGGAAAAAACAAAAGATGAGCCAGTTCATTTATGTCTCGTCTACTTAATTTTCAGAGCTTAAGTAATAATTAAAAAAAAAGTAATTGGAAAAATTTGAGATTTTCTCATTTCATACAAGAAATTTCATTAAAAAGAAATAGCTTTTTTTCCTTTTTTCATTAAGAAGAGCACAAATACACTTGAAAGATGAGTCAGGAGAAAACTCAGCAGAGAGAAGGAATGTTTTGTCAGGATCAGGAGAGAGGACGCAGATGTTCAGAACGGCCCAATGAGCAGCAGAAGGATTGCTGTCTGCAGGAAGATCGCTTTTTTCAAGGGAAACATTGCCAAGTCTGTTCTTTTGTTCCTACCACGAGACACAGTCTATGAGCTCAGTCTTTCAGATGACTGACGTAGCCTTTCGGCCAGGCCTTCAGGGCTTGGTCTTGCTGACACTGTCAGCTTCTCAGTTTGGCCAAGGACTGACAAGCTCAACTTTGGTAGCAGTCAACAGCACTGAGCACTGCTTCTTTCCCACTGGCCTGACACCATTATATTTCCCCATATAAGGGCAAATCAAAGATGTGCTGTGAACTTGCACTTTTACAGACGCTTTTCTTGAAGTGTCTCTATTTTCAGACAAGCTTTTCCAAAGCTAGGCTCCGAAGTCTATAACAGTAACTAAATATACAGAGAGATGAATACCTAAATTATGCGACCATGGTCCTGCCCCACGTCAAGCAGAAGCTTGATTCTTCCTCAAGTCAATTTTTCAGAACACTCATGAGTGTGCCAACTCACTTCTGTGGCTCTTTCAAAGCACTTTCCAGGATGGAAACACCCCAAAATGGTCTGAATATCAGCAAGAACTGGATCTCTGCCTAGGCAGGAATTTCAAAGGTGTCCATGTTCAAATGGCTCATAAGAGCTGTTCAAGGAATCCAACAGAGCCAGACTAAAGAAAAGTAAATAATATTAGTCCTGCATCTGTAGGAGGTGGAAAAAAAAAAATAGTGGGAGTCCTCAAGGCCAGTCACAAGCTAGTTTACCTGAATCCTGCTGCTCAAGTATTGTGCTGTGTTGCAAATGCCATTGATTTTTCATTTTCTTTCTCTGAAACCCCAAACCTGTAATATTAAATAAGACTGAGGGAAATTCATTTTGTATCCAGAACACACTAAGCAGACAGTAACCCACTATTGTCTGTCCTAGCCCATTAACTTTATTAAAAAATGCAACAGAGCCGATTTCTGAAAAAGCAATTTATCAGTCTGCAGTACAAATATGGTAGCAGTTGAAAGTTATTTTCTTTGAATGTAGGTGTTCCTTGGCCAGGATATACCATCATACTTTCTAAGCTTGTCAAGACTGATAAAAACACAGGTCAAAAGTGTATGATAGGTATAATTACCTTACTCATCCTTATCTCCCCTTTAACCAAAATGTGAAAGCTTGTATTGCATTTCTTTACTGAAGAAGATAATTATTACTGTCACTGTCACATGCATTTCTTGGTCTTGATAACAAATGAATTAAACCTGGCATCTGACCAAAGATCCTTCAATTACCCTGTCAATGCTAATTCATGATACAATACATTTCGCATAGATTGGTGTAGGGATGGAAGGATGGATCTATACTGCATAAAGTTCAGAATATGTTTAACATGGAAGACTTCGGTCCCTAGTTACAGTACATGCACCAATAGAGTGAGCATGTTTCCAGAGGGTGGGGGAAAGTATTCAGATAACAAGATTCCCTGGACATTAATGAAGATGATGTCACCAAATCCTCAAACTCATGTGATAGAATTTGCCATCACACTATTTGACCTCTTTACACCTAATGTCCAATAGATAGGTTTTAGATTTGCAAGAGCAGCCAGATTTTAAACTTATGATGATTTACTTGAACTTATGATTTACTGTGGTTACAACAGCTAAATCAGACTAGACACAGAAATAATGACACCTCATACAGAATCACACAGAATTGTTGGAGTTGGAAGGAATCTCTAGGGATCATGTAGTCCACCCTCCCCCCCCCGCCACCCCTCAAAGCAGGTTTGCCCAGAGCACATTTCACAGAATTGCATCCAGGTGGGTTTTGAAAGTCTCCGGAGAAGGAGAGACCACAACCTCCCTGGGCAGCCTGTTCCAGGGTTCTCTCACCCTCACAGTAAATAAGATTTTCCTCATATTTAGATGGTGTGTTCCAGCTTGTGCCTATTGCCCCTTGTCCTGTCACTGGGCACCACTGAAAAGACTCCAGATTCATCCTCCTTGCACCCACCCACCATGCTTCAGAGTACACATTAATTTGAGAAGGAATTCTCCCTTTTCTCAGTTGGCTGCAAATTTATTGAAAATACTGCAAATTTTTCCCAAAAAATGTGCAGGCTCACATACAAACTGCTTAGAAAAGATATCACATCTAGTGCATTAACATTCTGTCCAGTATATGACAAGCCCTAGTTTACTGAACAATTCCATCTAAGCTTCTGGCAGCAGCAAACTTTGTAGGCAGCTGTAAACTTTATTGACAATGTAGAACCAAATAAAGGTTTGCCTAAGAACTCCAATTCATAGCTCGATGCCAAATTAGCATAAGTGAAATATGAGTATTTAATATAATAAAACACGAGCCGCAAGTGTCTAGGCCATCCCAGGAAAAATGTGAAACCAGAAGGTATTTTAATGAAAAACTGGAAGCAAATATCACAATCTAATGTTTAAAAGCCATAAGAGTTAATTTTAGTTTGAAAGGAAATCATTTTTCAAAGTTCTGTACTCTGTTTAAAAACAGATTGAGCAAGTTTATTAAATTAGCAGACCACTGCATTTATGAAATCCATAAGTCAGATCAATGGTGCACAGTCAGCTCTAGAAAGTAATGGCTAGCTTCTCTCAAAATGGACAATCCAAAAACTTCCCAGGACTAGTTTTTCCCTCCATTATTTATAACGAGCAAAACATGGTGCAATAGATTCTAATTCATAATGCCTTTTTAATGTTTTTACAGCACAACATTTGGACTCACTTCTAATCTCGGTGGATGACAGGTTGCCATTATTGGATTTCCATTAATATGAATTATGGGTACAATATTTTTTACCCAATTTTTTCTGCCCCAGGTCTAACGTGATTCTACAATAAAAAAAGCACATGATCAGCACTTTTTTCAGAAATAGAAAGCGCTAACATCCATCAGAGATTAGTCTTGCTACAACACTAGGCACCTGACCTTGACCTTGCGTTCATCTGACTTTACAGAATCACCAGCCATAATTTACATGCACATTTACGGTTGTTAAAATGCCAGTATTTAGGCAAATGTCTAACTACAGCTTCCAAGCATCAAGTCAAGGCTTTCTCAGTGGAATTTCCCACCTCTGTCCAACTGTAAATTACTTGGTCATTTGGGCCAGGTAATGCAAGATGAATGGACATGAGCGGAGTCCTGTTTCTCTTGTTCACGCCTCCAGGTACTGATGTGTGGCTGAAGAAATCATTCTCCCTAATGAAAAGAGCTCTTAAGAACCAGACAGACTCAAGCACACTTCAGCCCCTTTTGTCTTGCTCACCAGCAGCTACCTGCCGTGGTTATCTCTCCATGGGAAAGTCTCAATCCATCGAAACAACTGAAAATGTACTAAACAGTAGGCACAAAAATCACTGTCCTGAGGTCAACGGGGCCACCTGCATGCTTGAAGGCAAGCACATACTTTGTGTTTTACCAGATGGTTGAGAGACAAAGATACAACACGTGGTTAAAGAAATCCCCAAGCTGCAGCCTGCGATAAGTACATACCAGGGAAGTATACATAGAGTGTACTTGCAATGTAAATCTCCCACTGGAGGCAGAATATCGAGCTGTACGGACGCACAGTCTCGCCCACTATGGCTGTTCTTATCTTTTATGAACTAAACTAGGATTAGCAGCATAAAACACGCTTTAACGTTATCACTAATACCAGTAAAGTATGGCAGTTGGTTTGGAAGAAGTCCTTTTTGATGGTTGCCAATAAACTTCACACAGACTTTGCTGCACCACAGCAGAAAGGCGATATAGTATTTTCCTTTGATTTTCAGCAGACATGTAGCAATAAAAATCTATTAAATGTAAAAAAGAACTTCCAAAATGCCAGGAATGGCATGGAGTCCCTGCCCTGCGAAGCTCACGTCCAAAAATGACAAGAAAAAGATGTATGGAGAAAATAACACAAGAAGTAAGTAGATGGCAGGGAACGATGTTTAGTAATACCGTACGTGTTTCTCCCAACAGGTATTTGGCAAAGTCTGCTCCTAAATACAGATGCATTCAGAAATACTCACAGCCTGGCCATAATCAGAGGATTAGTTTTTGCCAGCATCGTTGTGGTAAATAGTTCTTTAGGAGAAATCCACGTACAAAGAGGGCAAGGGGCTTGCAAACAATCTCCGGAAGCACATGCCAGGCATAGGGGATAAACAAAACATTTATCAGAAAAGCAAACGAAAAGGTAATCGAAACTGGAGTCCTTGGGATAACAGATGGCAGGATCGGGGACACAAAGAGATACATGGGTGGAAGCCGAGCAGGGGGTTGTTTGAATGCTTCTGACATTTCTTTAAATGTCAGCTCATAATTATGACGTCTCCCACACCACGTTGTAGCTATATAGCCACTTCTAGCAGAGGCCTCACAGCTCGCAGCTCGCTGCACTTTAGCATTTTGAGTTCCTGATCGTGTTCCCACCTTTTATTCTGGTGAGAATGAACAAGCAGACACCAAGCTCCCACTGAACACCTACTACTTCAGTTTTAATTTCAAGGTTTCCTCACTGTTCACTCAAATCTCTGTGTGCATTATATAGATTTATATGAAGTGCTACACACTGAGAAGCACTGTGAGATAAGTGGGAGAAAGGGTAATGTTTAAGGAAGTTCAGAGAACCCTGTGCATACAGTGTGCTCTATAAACACTCTGCCAGAGAAGGAAAAGTGCGGTATAATCTTTTGCGTAAGTTTACCTGTGTAAAACCTACGTTAATAAAAATCATTCCCTGTTCACTATTTGAACACAAATCCCATTAATAATTCCATTAAGCTACCACTTCAGTTCATTATTTTACCCGTTTGCACTTTACTATATTCACTGTCAACATCTGCTGCTTTCCCTGAGAAAGAGGGCGAACAAGGCCATGCGATCGCATTTACGTTCAGCGCTCTGCCCGTGGCTTGCTGGCGAGCGGTGCTGATATAAAGGGCATTTCAACTCTCCCCTACCCAGAGACAGAATACATTGCCTTCCAACACAACCAGCCTCCATCCCGCGACTTAACATCTCGCATCCCTCCCCGAATTCAAATTACCTAATTATCAGAGCTACTCAGCATGCTTGCTCAATACTTTACTAAGCAGATACTTTAAAGAGGAAAGGGGGAGGAAAAAAAAGGAGGAGGACAGACACACGGAGAGTAATAGATAACAAAGAATGTAAGTTTACATTTTGAAAGTAAAAGCTTGGGAGGGGGGGTGTGAAGTGACAGAAACAGGGCCAGACAAAACCAAAACTCCCCCCAAAATCAAGCCCCACAACACAACACTTTGATCCTGTTAAAACATTCAGGGAGGCAACAGATAACATAATCACAATGCACAGCAGGGTCCTCAGTGAAGAATGGGTACACGACTCTTAAAAGGTTATTACAGCAAATTTGAGCAAACCAATTGCACAGAGACCAGAGAGCAGCTAAACAGAGGTTTTCAGGACTTCTGTTCTGATCACTGAGGCTCATTCCAACTGACTCAGTTTGATCTAACAATCAAAAAGTCAAATGATATGAAGAAAGATATTTCCTCCAGTAAATTGAAACAGGTGGAGTGGGAGCTTATTTAGATTCGCTTCCTGCAACTTCATTTCTTTCTTTCTTTCTTTCTTTCTTTCTCCAAGCAGTCTAGCTCTTGTAAAAGGGTTTCAGCAGCAGTACGCACATTTGCACATTGCTCCATCGATGTACTTTTATTCTGTTCAGGAACACTCACCTCCAAAGGAAAAGCGAACAGTCAGGGCACTAAACACAAAAGCGAACAGTCAGGGCACTAAACACAATGAAGCAGAAACACCAAGGGAAAAAGGCTGAGAAACAGAAGCTCATTTCCAACAGCACTGAACAACTACCCTGTGTTAATAGCGTTACATTTGACTGAACTTGACTGGCAAAACACCCCACTATTAACCCCTAAGCTGTTCATCAAATAGACTTGTAAACTGTTCCTCTACAAAGGTATGGTAGATTTGGCAGATTTTATGGTTGATGGCATGAAGAAAGCGAGTCACCAGAGCTCTTCACATCACAGTACCACGGGTGAGGTGCACCAAGCTTTGTTTCTATAACCTCTTCCGAGGGGAAGCATCCCAAGTATAACCATATGCTCACGGATTTCTGTGCAGGGGCCACCATAAATGGAGAAGTGGACATATCCTGTGATAAATACTTCAGATAAAATATCTGGTACTGAGAAGTCTCTAAACTTGTCAGCACTGACTGAAAATCAAGGCCAAGTCCGCCCCACATGGAGACACACACATTAAGCATGCTACTTTAATTTTGGTTTGCGTGTGGTCTGTGAGAGACACTTGTGGGAACACTAATTTTAATTCATATGATGATTAAAATGCTGAAAGGAAACCAAAACCTCAGTTCACTCTTCTTGCAGCACTAGAAGGATGCACCAACAAGGCAGTTTCAAGCTCTCCACTCATGAAATCAGGCAACTTCTGTTAATAAGAGGCATTCATAATTTATCTCCAAAAAATCAAGATGCATACATAATTGTACCTCAGGCAGCTGGAAATGGAAGCGTGCAGATGCAAAAAGGGTAGGACAAAAGGATATGACCATACTCTTGGCATTTCCCCAGTACTGGCAACTATCATAGGTTTATTGGGCCTTCATTGGCAGAAAGCAGTATTATTTTCTATTCAATGCTGTAGTGAGAAAGGAAGAGAACAGTCTACTAAGTGAAAAACTAGTTGTGCAGGTAGCGAGAGGTTTTTCTACTTGAACCCATGAGCATATCTTTCCTATCAGCTATATGCCAATCCATCCAATATCTAACACAATCTCTTATTTCCAGATCCAACAGAAAAGATAAGAAACATTCCTTGGCATCGTGAACATCTGCAGAACATACTCATCATTCTGATATAAGAACTGAATTCACCAGCAATTGGTGTAGCCCATGTGCAAAAGCACAACAAAGATTTCTAAGAGTAGCTGAAACAACTCCCTAGAAGATACATTTCCAGACTCACTTAGACTATATATTTCTATTTGTAACGGGAAAGTGGGTTCACAAACTACTGTAGCTGCTGTGACAGATAGGGACAGATCACACCACTTTAGTGCACAGGTGCACAGGCTGAAAGAATAGATGAAGTGGAGATGTGCTCGTGCTCCTTATTGTTCAGATATAACTCAGTCAAGTATGAAACTGTAGAGTCAAGTAAAACCAATTACACTTGCCTCCAACATAAAGCCATCCCAGTTAGGATAAAACTGATCAGGGCCAGGACCTGCTATACCGCTCTGAGGCCAAATGATACAGCCTGGCCACATTCATGGGATTATATACTTTTACCCTCCAAAACGAGATGGTTATAGCCAAAATGACGACTGGGGATGACTGCTGGCCCTTGCTAATCTCCAAGCCATGTCTGGGAATTTTTTATGACAGTGGTAGCTGGTACAGGCCGACCACAAGGCAGAGCCTGTGCTAACAATTTAATGGTATAGATGGTCAAGTTCCAGCTCTTGGGCCCGTGCCCTGGCACCGCTTAATCAACTAGCATAGACCTAGCCAAATGCAGTTGTACTGTGAGCAGAGCTGGCTGGAAAACAAACACGAAAAAAGAAGTGGGAGTATCTGACCAAATTTAAAATCTCTACGCATTTTCATGATTCCATTCCTTATTCTTCTGTGGGTTTTTTTCTTAAGTTTTCTTTTCCAGACAGCCTTATTTCCACAGAGGTGGAACAAAAACAACAGAAAGTCAAAAGAGTTCTGGTAGGAGATGAGTGTGTTTCATTTTTTCAGTGGTAGTTACCAGCAAGCTATGGTGTTTCCAGTAGAGTCAGATATACTGGGGGAAGTGTTGGAAGAGTTTAAATCAAGTGTCTGATGGAAAATGAGGGAGAAGGACAAAGATGTTGAGAGTGAAGTAGAAAGGCAGAAAGATAAATGAATGAAAGCTTGGACTGGTCCACAAAATTTTGCAGCTCTGCTTAAGTTTTTTTTAATCTCCTAGTTTAAAGAGCTGGATACAAAAAGGCACACTACTCAACAACTTCTGCAATTGCCTTATCTCTCTCTGCTTGTGAGCCACCTTTTTTGTTCCATATCAAAAGAATGACCCAAAAGGTCTTTGCTGCAGAGCAAATCCACTTCCTTGCCAATGGGTCTCAAGGCTAGGTAGGACAGGCTTTGCAGACTTATTGCCAAGGTCAAAGTAATTTCCATAACCACCTTTGTGTGGCAGGTGCCACCTCTCTGTTCTGTGGAGGAAAACCCTTTAGGAGAGACTAGACCGACTTCTCTCAAAGATTCCTCTCCACAGTTGTTTGCAGGCTTTCACTACCATAAAATAACCAGACTACTTTTGTTGGAAGGGGCTCTTGAAAGCCAGCAGGTACATCTCCTGCTCTGAGGAGGCCAACACTACAGTGGATTGCTTAGGGTTTGTCCACTCAAGATGTGCATAACTTCAGGGTCTGCAACAACATCTCCATGCACCTGTGCCAGAGTTTGGCTACTCTCAGTGTGAGCAAATTTTTATTTCTTTCTAACCAGGATTTCCTTTGATGGCTTCTGTGAGGGTTGCCTTTTCTCCTTCCATTGTTCACCCCTGAGAAGACACTGTCAGCATCTTCTCCATAAGCACCCACTAGGAGGCTGAAGACTGCAATCACAACCCCCTCAGCTTTCTCTTCTCCGGGCTGTGTAAACTTAGTTCTCAGTCTCTCCTCCATCATGGGCACTGCTGCACCACTGTACAGGACAACCACCCAGCACAACCTGAGGAGTAATGTGGTCCACAGGAAACAGAGGAGGAACACAAAGTGAAGTGGTCGTCTTGGGTTTGTATGTCTGAATTTATAGAAGTCTTGCTCTACTCTTTTACTTATGATTATTTTAAAAGGGTCTTCTCTCACTCCACTTGGTTCTTTCCATTGAAGAACACGCTCCAGTCTTTACAGAACACTGACACCAAATTTTTGCTGCCCTGTCCCTTCACAAAGCAATCAGTGACTGAAACAATGGCTACTTACAGGAAAACTCAGAAATTATCTACATAACATGAAGATGGAAATGAAGATGGATCTCTTGAAAGACTTTAAATAGCTGCACAATCCATAGATTAGATGACATCTACAAAACCATGAAATATCATTACGCTGCACTGCTTCACAGCTAGACATTATTGTAAAGCAGTTCATATTTCTAAGCAGGCTGAAAAAAAGGTGAATGGCAGCTTTGTATGTGTCAAACACAGTAGCTGTGATCCATATCTTCAAAACCAGTATACATGTGTATTTCTTAATCAAAGCAGCACATCTGAGATAGTTATGCATGTGCATGATGACCTTAAAAGCCATCAGTTCTACACATCAGACACTTCGGTCACAGGAAAACTACCAGAAGAATTATCGAGAGCAGTGGAAAAAAATGTTTATGAAATGGAGTTTAAAACTTCATGAGCAAGAACGGAATTAATACACTAAAATTTTCTCCTCTAATCCAGCCTGAAGAACCTTGCAAAGATAAATGCTAGACCTTTAAAAGCAGGGATGATAAAGATAATTAATGGAAGCTTAGAAAGATAATAATGTCTCAAATCCATGTGGGGTATAAGTACTGCTCAGCTTTTGAGGAAAAGGAAGATAAATTATTCAGTTTTACTCCATCCCAGCATGAGGCAGAAATTCTCAAAGAAACAAGCTGATCAAAAACAAAACTGTGATGACTATGCCAAGATAGGAGTTAAGCTCAGAAGACCTAAAATAAATCCAAAGTTTTTATTGGCCAGTGAGGATTCTGGGTGTTGTTTAAAGGCAAACTGACAGCATCTCTTCCTTGTGAATTATATTTAAGTAATGACTCAATTCTAGGATAATCTCAGAATCATATCATAGAATGCTTTTGCTTGGAAGGAACCTCTGCAGATCCCTCGGTCCACTCCTGCTTAAAACAAGGTGACCTTTGATGTTAGATCACTGTTCTCTTGGCCATGAACAGCTGAGCTTGCATTGTTTCTGATGGAGATTCTACAGATGTTCTGATCCTTTGCTCCAGTTCTGGACCCTGTATTGAGAATTTCTGTTTTTTCCTTATATGCAATCAGAATTTCTCTTGTTACAATTTGTGCTCATTGCTGCTTCTCCTTTCACAGGGCATTTCTGAGAAGAATCTGTCTCTCTTCTTTATACTGTCTCAATGAAACAGGTGTAATTTGGAAAAAAACTCGCTCTGGGCCTTCTCTTCCCTATGGTCAACAGCTCCAGCTCTCAGCTTCTCCTTTTATGTTTTGTGCTCTAGTCCCCAAATCACCTTGGTGGCTCTCTAGTACATTTGCTCCAGAAAATCAGTGTCTGTCTTACGCTTGCGAGCCCAAAACTGGACATGGTACTCAAGTTGTAGTCACAGAAGTGACAGACAGAGCACTCTGCTTGAACTGCTTGCTAATATTTTACAAGACATTCCAGCATTTGGTTGACCTTCATTGTCACTGCTACTTATTTTCAACTTGGGTTTCCACCAGGACTTGCAGGTCCTTCTCTGTGAAGCTGCTTTCTACCCATTTGCTGCTCAGCCTGTACTGCTGCATGGGATCTGATGCTTGGGTACATGGTTTAGTGGTGGCTTAGCAGTGTTAGGTTAATGGTTGGAGTCAATGATCTTAAAGGTCTTTTTCAACCTGAACTATTCTATGATTCTATGAACATCAGGAAACACTATTTTACTGTGAGGGTGACTGAGCACTGGCACTAGTTGTCCAGAGAAGCTGTGGAGTCTCCATCCTTGCAGATACTCAAAAGCTTTTGTAAACTGACTGAGCAATTCCTGTGCCACCAGGAGGTTGTCACTGATAAATTGCTGGATGCTTCTGCAGGGTCTTGTATAACACAGCACCTCTTAAAAAGACTGGCACTTCTGAAAAGGAATATGGATTTGCAGAATATGTGGTCAAATTATGCCCAGTATTGCTCTTTGGGAGCGTTCCACTTGCTGACTGACAAATGTACCTCAATAAATTACTTCAGTGGTTTTGAATGCACGGACTTTATGTAACACTTTATGATCCTTTTGGATAAAAGGATAACTTTAATTATATGTAATATTATAATATAAACAGTATATAGTCTTCAACATTCAAATTACACAGCCAAAAAAGCTTCTCTTTCTTGACATGTTTGTGCAACTTAGCAGTAGTAAATATTATCCACATACTTCTTAGTGCTTTGTTTCAGGATTACCATAAAAGACCTGGGATCACAAACAGCAAAAAATAATGCTATGATATGAAGAATTTATTACTAGTTATTATTCATTATTTATACAGTGGGTGCATATCGCTTTACAAACACCACTTTACAGACAGCATATATTTCTCTGCAGAACTTCTACAAGCTTTGTTTTCCAAAGTGAACCAGTTTGGTGACGCTAAATTGTAGTTGGTAATAAACACGTATGTTTAGCCTTGACAGGAGCAGAGAACAACTGAAAACAGAAGAGGCAGACTGACTTCTAGGAGAATTCAGAACACTCAATTCCTCTAAACCAAAGTAAAATGTGCATTTTGTTTGCTGAAAAGTGCCCATTTCATCCAAGAACAGTGTTTTAACAAAGTATAGCAGTTAACCAACACTTGGACATTTAGTAATGTTTAGTAAAAACTTCAAATTCCAAGAGGAAACCCAACAAAGTAAGTTGGGTACCTGCATGGTTTTTCCTTTCCTACATGCTGCTTTGAAAAGGAATGGTCAATTATAAACCTTCATCAGAGCTGCTTCTAGAGAGTGAAATCAGGAAGAAGTGTGAGCAACTCCTTTTGTGGTCTCCCCTACAGAACTCTTGCAGGCGTTGACAATACGCTCGTGCTTTGCCCACTCACAAGGTAGTGAGTCACTGTATAGCCATCTATGCAGAAGATTTCTGCACCTTGTGTGCATTGTTCAGACGGGAAGGAGCGCGCTTCGGCCTCGCTGAGGGAACGTGACTACTGGCACTGCTTCTGTGGCACCAACAGAGCAGTCCTCTGTCCAAACAGCACAGGCTGTCTACGTTTCGTGCCATCACGTCACAAGATCCTCGTGCTGCTCTTAAAAGGTCTGGACACTTTTTCAAGAGGATTTTCAGGATTGCAGACAGGGTGGTGGTGGTGCTTTAATGTCGGTTTGGGGTATCAGCTCTGGCTGGTTAGTTTCCCAGTATGCCCAGAGCACATCAGCCTGTGTCCAGCGTTTGCAGGTGCAGCATTCAGCAATACAAGGAGCCAGGGAGCAGTTTAATGTTGTACTGTTTATCACTCCCAGGGCCAGATTTATTTTTATGACTATCAGCTTCAGAGACAACCGTTATATGAAGCAGGAACTGAACGCCCACAGATATCACAGGGAGAGGTGAAGCCTGGCTTACTTCTTTCTTTCTTTTTATTCATTTGGTTCATTTGTTTTGCAAGTGACATCTAAATTGAAAGCTGCAAATCAATCAGCAATTCGAGGAAACCAATGCCATCAAGAAAATGTTATCTGTTTGGCAAACAATTTATTTTCCTTCTGATATACAGTAAAATTGTGGTTTTATAAATGACCATTGTTCTCCTGTTTCTTATGACAAAAACTATGGTATGGAGACATCCCACCCAACCACTTCTGCAGCCTTCTACAAACTGTTTCCATTGGGCTCCTCTGTACCCAACATATACCTTAATCCACTCATCTCCTCCTTGAATGATTTCTCTGACATTACCCTCTTCATGCAACTCCAAAATCAGAAAATTACCTGGTTGAGAAACAATCAGCTTTCTTGAAAATAATTTCCAGTGCCTACCTGGAAAAGTTAATCACTGAGAGCAAAACTAATAGGAAACCACCTAGTGATTACTTGTAAAATTCTTTCTGTAACTATGTTTGATGGTGACAACAGCAATATGTTTCTAAATGACAACAACCAACCTTAGGATTTTATGCATCTACAACTCAAGAAAATGTGCTCTGCTTTAGAATTACTGATCCTTGAAAGTAAACCCTCTAGTAATCAACGTCAAATCATAGGCAAGGAAGCTCTCAGGCAGGTTTTTTTAGGAGGCTGGGACAAATTTTCTAGTGACACACTCATGCCTCCTCTATGGCAGAATATGCATTTTCTGCTGCATTTTTAATGGATAATTTGCAAGCAATATATGTTAAAATGAAGCAATGATGAGAAAGAAGAAATTAAAAATAACTCTAAATCATTTCAAAGAATCAAACACACATTTTGCTTAGGTGACTCTTACTACTGATATTTATCCCTTTTGGAAGTCAAGATACTTTTTGATCAAAATGTCAGTGCCTAGAAATACTCCTTTTTCTTTAGCCAAAGCTGTCATGTTTGTGACCTTGTAAGTACTTGGCTATGTCAATTAGTGCTTCAAAAATGCTGCCTTTCATCTTCAAATGGAACTGGGCCTAGAAACTGGCCGGACCTCTTAGCTCTTTCAACACATGATAAACACATTGCGAGTCAAAAAATCCAACAGGCCTTTCATACCAATTTCACTCCAATAAGTATCTCTAAAAGTCAAGAAACTAAACCCACATTCTGTGTGTTCCAATTTCTACACTATGAAAAATTACGTAAAAGTACAACGGAGAAAAAATACTAAAACAAGACAGTAAGAGGTAGTGACAGATCATCAGCACAATTTAAGCCCTTGCTAGGGCCACAGATTATTAAGAACAAACTTCTACAGAGGAGCTTGAAAAATGCCCAAAGCATCTCACTTGTTTCTTCAAAGGGGAGAATTGTTTCCTGTACTTTGAGGCTTCTGACATATCAGTTTTGGGGCCCATCACTTTGCTCTCTTGTCTATTGGTGGCACAATTACCTCCTAGGACTTGTAACTTTTTCATAGTAGCTTAATATGATTACTTCAGCAGAAGTCATTGATGTGTTCAGTTTACAGAGATTTTTGGTCAATGTGTAATTAGCAAAAAGAAAAAAAAGTCTCCTGGAAGTCAACAATCAAATCTTTGTGTTTCCTTCTCTCATTCCTGGTACAAGCTCTGTCCATTCCTCAAAAGTGACTCTTAAAATTATTTGAGGATACCAGGAGGATTGTATTCTTTTGGGGTTTAACCCCAGGTGGGCTGGTGCGATGGTACATCACTGCTGCTGTCATACACTTTGGTTGTCTTTCCCTGTTTGCAGACTCCTCACAGAAGGCATCGTCTGAAAGCTGAACTCCAATTAAATGGTGTGTCACCCCAAAAGGTAAATTGTGCAAAGGCTATTGAACTTTCAAACCTAGAGAACCAGAAGAATGTAATTTGGGTGTCAGAGAAAACCCATCCTTGTCTTCTGTTACAAATGATTGTCTGTTATATACTCCAGGCATTGCTCTGATTTCCTATACGTACATGTAATAGTCTGCCATAATTAGAGCTTCATATGCACCAGACGTCTCTGCATAGGTGGGAACAGGCTTGCATCTCATTTACCAATGAAAGCGGATATTACTCTATTTTAAAAAATTTATCCATAGCTAAAAATATGTTCCTGGAAAAAAATTAGTTGCACTATTTGACATCCAGCAACTGAAGCCTTGCTTACCGGCACAGTAATTTGCCAAAAGAATCGGAAGGATCTTTAACACAGCTTTGGCCAGTACTGCACTTGTGCTGGCCTGCTGCATCGTGTCCACATCAAAGAATTGACAGGCTACTATCTGAAATGGTGACAAAAATATGCCGGCTATCAATACAAACCCTCGGGGGAGTGAAAGAGTAGCTTTGTACAAAGAAGCTGGATGAGCAAATCCTATATACTTCATGACGGCATGTTTTGACTGTTTTCTAGCAACTGCTGTATTCCAATATTTATAATCTCTCCTTTTATGCAAGCCTCTTATGTTTTATAATAGAAAGAGTACATAAATTTCAGTTACCGTTGCAGAGCAAATTGTTGTATGTAATTAGTCATGTACAACATAAGGCGTAACTTGAAAAACAATTCATGTTTATTTTTCCTCTGCTTAATCAATATTTTAAATATTTGTGGAAGCCATACACCAGCTTAGCAAGTCATCGCCTCCAAAGTGAGAGAAAGAGAACAGACAACACAAATTCTGCAATGTACAGCAAATCATCTGCATATGACAGACTGCTGTTGAGGGAACTAAAATTTTTTTTGCACTGTAACGGAAAGCAGCATAAAACACTTTACTTCCGTGCCGCTTCGCTTTATTCCTTTTTACTGTGCATTCCACTGACTTGTTTTTCCTTTAACATAAGAAATTTTTTCCCTCCCCACGCATTTTTTTAACGCTCTTTAGTTGCACAGAGACACAGACAGCGGGGGTGATTTTTTCCCTTGCAATCCTCGCCTGACTTTCCAGAGAGGTTAACAAATTCTTTACCATCTCTGTCTTCTCTCCCACATCATAACTGTGGCTAACCACAGTGGGATAAAAACTACAGTAGCAACAACACACAAGCCTTAAATGCTACAGGAGCACTGTAAACACAGGAGGCCAGGATCACATCTCAGTTACGCTATTTAAAGACTTGGAACTATAGAGTTATCCCTGAGCTCAACTAGAGAAAATCTTATCAAAAGTGAAGACTAGCATTTTTATAAAATTTGTCACAGGTTTAACCTTGAGAATAACAAATCATTAAGTGAGTGGGGGTTTAAGAATCAATTCATGTTCCAAGCAAAGGGTTTTTAAAATTAAGGTTGAAAAAAAAATTAGATCTTGACTGGTGTTGCACAGATTCTGTTGATGTATCAATCTTTTCAGGCATTTAAAAATAATATAGAGATGATAAAAGTAAATGTTCTATAACCAAAAAATCTCTTGGTAATAAAATTTCAAATTACAGCCCATGACAAGACTTCTAAATTGAAGCTGTGATACAGGAGCTTTGATGGAGAAAATTGTACAAGTAACTTGCAAAGTAATTCGGAAAAGCAACAAAGAATGAAGGTGCTGCTGAGATGAACAGAAAGCATAGCTGGAATGGTGTGCAGCATCCTTAAATGAATTTTAGACTTGTTTTGTTGCCAATATCTTAAGCAGTGCTGCAGTCTTCTATGGATTTCTTTGATAGCTTCCTTCTACCAGTAAATAACCTCACTGCAGGAAAGAAACCCAAAACCCAATGGCACACAGACAAACCCAAACCTGAGCTCAATCATCATACACGACCAGGCTCGGAGTGTGACAAATTGATCTCAACACAGCAGTTTAATGGCAGGAATTGCACTCTCCTATTGACTAGTTCAGGCACTCAAGAGGTTGAGGCAGGACTCATCCCTTCAAACTGTGCTGACTCTGGGTGCTGGTCTGTGGCCCAACTCTTTGAATGTGGCACCAGGCTAGGAAAGCAAACTTGAGTATAAGAGCTGGACCTTTGCTCACAGTGGCACAGAATGATCAGAAAAAAACAATCACTACTCCAAATGCTTCAGTTTCCCTGCAGATGTGCTGAGAGTGCAACATTAAACTATTTCTTATAGGTTGTTGATGTTTAAATACTCTTTCTGATGTCTTCTGGCAGCCTCTGAGGAAATGGGTTACACCAGTCCAAAGTATCATCGACATATTGTTTGGCAAAAACTAAAGCTCAGCAAAGTACAGCTTTTTTTTGTTTAAATAACTCAGACCAAACATCCGTAACCACTTAAATGTGGCAGATCCACTAAGTGTGATTTGTACCAAAGCATCTGTGGTAAGAAGGTTACAGGTACGCTTTGAGAATAAATTTCAAAGGTCTGCAAAGTATAATTAGTTCTGAAGTTCTCCTACACATTAATAATTAGTAATAAAATCCTTCTAAAGCCCTCCACAGAAAGATGTAAAAAGCTATTCCAGGAGCATAAAAACACAGACCAAATCCAACCCCATCACAGCTGATGTTATATATCTTAAGCTTCCTTCTGAAGATGGTTTCACCTCTCTCCAACAGTTAATTTGATCATTTTTTTCTCTCCCTTTCAATGCTTTTTCAGTTCATATCACATAACTCGGGGTGAAGTGTTTAATTTTACATACATTTACATAATAATGTAAAGACCAAATGGTTCACCCAGGTTAGATAGTCTAGTGGTCCTTAAACCCATTTCTCTATGAATTCCCTGGCCAATTCCATCACCAGCTGAGCAAGTTTCACAGTCCAGTTACATGGCAGAGAGAAAAGAAGTTTCTTCCTCCCTTTTGAATTTATTACTTTAGGATTCAGTTAATCAGGAGCTGAAGGACAGGAATATGACCACTGTCTGACTGTCCAGAAGACAGATCTTGTCAAGCAGACTTAACTTCAGTCTTTGACAAGATTATGACTCTCCAAGGACCTAAAGTTTAAAGACAGACTAAATGGTCTATAAAAGAAAAAAAAAATAAAAATCAACAAACTTTTAACTGGGAGGATAATAATTAATAGGAACATAAAATGAAGGACGCTTTGCCTCTATGCTTTAAGATCTTCAAACTAGCTCAGTAAGATACGCTTAAGTCAAAACTGGTAATTGGATGACACAGAGAGTCCTTTCTGTCCTCAGTCTGGAGGAATATCCTCGGACAATGAGACAAGGAGAACCAGATTCTCAATCTTACTGCTCCATAACACCATGATACTTTCCTTATTCACCATGTCATCGCCTCGCCACAAAGTTAAATGACCTCTGCCATAACACTGGGGGAGGTTCAGACTGCAGAAGGGCAGCTAAGCTATCAAATATCCTGCTCCTGACCACAAAACAGAACTAAGAAACTCAGCTGAAGATGCCACCTGCCCCCCATGAGCTGGCAACCCATAAACATGATGCAGAGGGTAGACTGTGGACTCTCCACAGCTCAAGGCAACTCGGCACATTCCTGTTTTTTAAAAATAAATCAAGCAACTGCATTGATTCATCTGACTGGTGTTTTCCTCATCATGCAGATCTATTTTTTTATGCCTAATCATGAGCTGGATTCTACAAGGGAAAGGCACTGTCTGGTTATACTGTTAACCACAAGTGTACATCTGTTATGTGTGAAGGAGAGAGAGAGGCAGGCAGGGTGAACATGAGTATGTAAGAGCACCTGATGGTTTTCCTTCTGACACCGCTTCACATCATTAGTTGGAAGCTTCCTAGGCACCATACCCTTACATCTCTTCATCCTACCTCCCTCATTTATTTTTTTTACAAAGTTTTTTTCCTCTTTAGTACAGGCAATTTTGAATTTTTAGAGCTCTTTAGCTGATTCTCAGCAAAAGAAGCTGGGGCAAAGACTATATGCATTTTTCAACATTTATTTTATGGGAGATTACACAGCTGATTAACAGTTCTCGGAATAAGAAGTGTCCCATGCTACCTACATTGTTGTCTATTTATTGCTTTTGATCTATTCATGCCAAACATTCTTACTAATGAATGTAATCAGAAAATTGTCTAATAAGGTAATTTAGAAGACAGTTCACATTGAGCATATGATCAAAAGGCATTTAACTTGCTGTTCCTGCCTCTCTCCCCCAATAAACACATGGCTTACTGGCACGGCTACATTTCAAAATGGTTTTGAACATCTGGGAGAAGAGCTGATCAGCTCCAGACAATCGCTGGACTCTAAGCAGACCCAGGAACAAAGGTCATGATAAAGGAAATTCTGCTTTGGCTTCAAAATTTCCTCAATCTTCTCCAGACAAAGTATGATTGAAATGCAACTATCTGTGGACAGCATCTGGAGAAGTCTGTTTTGATCAGAATCCGATTGGCTTCTTTCAAATGAAAATAATTTGAACAAGCCATGGAAAATTTTTTAAACCTAATCACACTGTAAACTTTGGCCTAATGTTTCCTTCTGCAGCACTGACCTTGTTTTTCTACAGTGTGAAAAAAAAAAAATCAATATAATAATGGTACTGCAGTAAAATTTCAGCTTGCTCTTGGCATACTTTAAATAACTTTTTTGTCTCCTTTTCCTCTGTCTGCGTCTGCTGTATTTGGCACTTGCAGTTATTAAAATGAAACCAAGTTGAAAGAAAATGTTAAATATCATAAAAAGAAAACCAGCAGCGCTTCTGGCACACTTTACTAATGCTGTGGTCACCTTTACAATTTGCCAGGGATTTTCTATTCCCCAGCTGTTCTACCTGAATTTGCACGCAGAATGAAACCCCAACTTTCTACTGGAATAACAACTTGTACTTTGCAGATTTAAAAGATCTGAATGATTTAAAAAAAAAAAAAACAACAAAAAAACCAAAAAGTCACCCTCTTCCCTCTAATTAGGTATTAGAACAAAAAAGCCTGATGGTTTACTAGTCATTTCAATTCTTTGCTGCTTAACATTTTCTTACTCTTTAGTTTGTATTTCTGCACAAATGAGAGAGCCTGGTTACAGCAGTCCCACTGTTACACTCCAATCTGCACTAAAAACGAGGCTTTGACAACCTTATAGAAAAGTACCAACTAAAGAGAAGGAAAAAAAACATTCAGCCAAAATTATGCTCTTCAATCGCTTTCCACTCCCTCTGGATGAAAACCACATCCACTTGTTGTCAATCCCAGCTCTGCCTTGGTCAACAGACAAGAAGAGCATTCCCAAAAGCAAAAGTGGGAAACACACATCCCAGAGAACGCAGCTGAAAGCCCAAATGTAGGCAGTGCTGAAAGGAAATAAGCATTTGCTCTCCTTGGGCCTCTTAGGAGCATGGAAACTCTCAAGTCTTGGAGTGAGAAAGACCTACTCTAGTGTGTACACAACATGCAAAAAAATAAAAAAGCCATAGATTGCCTGTAGAAAATTTTTTTTCCTCCTCTTGGGTATACCATGAACATGGATTTTGCAAAGGGACAGATGAAGCTCCACCTCTAACATCCATTCAACACATCAACCCCAGGAATAAAAAAAAAAACCAAAAAAACCCAAACCAAAAAGAAGCTGAATTCTTACTTTGGTAGTTGAAGCTGGAGACGAATTGGCCACCAGGCTGGTGATCACATCGCTGTTGACGGTGGTGCAAGCAGCCGTGGCCGGGGTTGGGAGCCGGGAGGGGACGATGGGCAGGGGCAGCAGCCCCGGGCGGTTGTTGCTGTTGGTGCTGGCGGCACTGGTGCAGTTGGTGCTGCTGACATGATTGCCGTTGGAGCTCCAGTCCCGGCGATCCCACCCGGCCCGATAATCTCTTTCAAACCGGCTGTGGTGCCGTGACATCTCGATGGAGGGCAGCTTCTTCTCAAAGGGAAATCGAGAGCTTGCCTGAAAGATCAAAACCACAGAGGTGTTTGGAATGAGGTCCTGGCAGCGTGACTGTGCTCTACCATCACCAGGGCAAGTCCCTGCCATGCATCCTCTGCTTCAGGAGAGCACCGCTTCTCCACTTTTCCCAGCTAAACACCAGGAGGAAGAGACAGGTTTTGTAGCAGATGTTAATCTAGAACACAAATGAGAGAGCCTGGACAACTACAAGCATGCGGTGGTGAGACCAATCCCTCAGACCTGAGGAAACACCATCTGCCCCAACTCTACAATGGAATAATAAGCACACGAATCATGAGAAGTTGAGTTAGAAGAAAATCATCATTCAAATAGCAGGAAAATGTTTCCAACAGCTCTGTGTCTTGCAGTTTTCTCACTAGTCTGCTGATCATTTCTGTGGCTCTTTTCTGCACCTGATGTATGACCAAATATTAAACCTGAAGATCAGAGGAATAAAAATCTACCTGTTAAATCTATCTACTACTTCTCTATTTTTAAAAATGAATATTGCTTTATACAGCTCACTCCCCTCTTTTTTGCGAGACCTCCTCCCTGGAAGTTCCTCCAGAAATGCTTCACCCTGTGACAGCTCTTCACAGCGTGGCTGCTCTCCAGGGCAGGCCAAAACATCCTGTCTCCTCCTGTCCTTCTGGCTAGACTTAAAGCACTTAATATACCCAAGATGATCAAGTGACCAAATCGCTTTGTGTGATCATTCCATCCTTATCATTACATACCTCCTCAGTGTTTGTTATCCATGGATTTTATCTGTCAGGAGCAAGAGATCCGAACACAGTGCTGGGAGCTAAGAAACTCCCAACATCTAATCTTACTTGTGATAATTATATGTTATGTAGCCTAGACCAGTTACTTAAGTCTTCCTGCCAAGGTCTCCTAACCTGCAGAATGGTGCCAATGATGCTATTTTCCCAGTAGACTTCAGAGTAAGAGAAAGTTTACAGCATTTGGAATTGAAGAAGAGTATAAATACATGCTAAATATATGTATTCCTATAAATAAATAATGAGTATCTAGGTCACTGCAGCATCTGATTTATTTTATTTGCATCACACAATCCAGTAACTTCTTTTGTAATAATAACATCAGGTCAGTTGAAGCAATTTTATTTCACAAATTCACAAATACAAAAATGGACAGTGAAAATATCTGCTTATAATGGCTGAGGAGGGAGATGGAACCAAACTCAACCCAGAAACTTAAAGATAAGAAACTACTTAGGAGAGATATAACTTAAAAGTGGTATGAAACAGTGTGCCTATCAACAATGTTAGTTATTTACCTGGTAGAAATTTTTTTAAATGGCAAATAAACACAACTACTATGACTAAAAAATTAAAGGTTCCTTTTGTTCACCAGTGAGCTACTAGACTGAGATGAAAAAAACTCTTGTTTAAAAATTCAGTAATACAAATATATATTAAAAAAACCTCAACAAATCCCTCCCACAATCATTATTTTCAGCAAAAGGCTGAGCCAGATCTCCCAAGGAGCTGCACTTGCAATGGTTTTGATTCCCCTCTGCAGGAATGAGCACCTCCAGCAAGAGCGTATGTTGGGGACCACACAGCAGTGCTTTAGATGACCACAAAATTAACATTCCTCTTAATCCAACAAAGCCAGCTATGTTTTCTCTGATAGGATTTGATGCAAGATTGAACTTGATGATTTGAAGGTTGAGGATTCACTGATATTTACTTAGATTATTCCTTCTTGTACTTTCGTGGCCACCTGATACTTTAACTCAGAAAGCTCATTTCACATTTTCCAGAGGACCATGTGGAAATGACATCTATACACAGACCACAGCAAAAGCCAGAGGCACCAGTGCTGTGGAAGATGCTGGAGTGACAACAAAAACTTTTGGCTTATTAGTTGTGAAGAAAACAAATTTTTCCTCTAGTGGCAACTATCTCAATAAAAACAGTACATAAAGGGAACATTTTTAGAGGTGAGAAAATCCACAGGTACAAATCCCATTCCTTTTGTTTTATACACCTTTTCCAAGTCTGGGCAAAAAGGGAGACTGTAACCACAAGCTACAATTTAAAAATACCCTTTGTTATTCCTTGCCTTTGGAAGAGTTTCTTTTTAAATCTGCATGGTCTCCACCACTGCATGAAGTTATCTTTCTGACTGTTTGGATGGTGGCTGTCAAGTGAATGCCCTTCTCCATCCCAGCTCAAGGATCTCCATTAGCTGTATTAGTGTACTCCTTGACATGGCAACTAGAGAGAACCAAATCACATGTCCCCCACCCACCCACACACTTGAGTATATCTGACATTTAATTCAGCAGAGAGCAGAGGCATACATGCACATAAGTCAATAGCTAGCAGTTTTTGCCACACGATCCAAGACACCATGCCCCCAGCAATTCTACTATCAGATGAGACTGACAGGCAATTATGTCAATAACAAGCAGGAAAAAAAGCCCGTGACTAAGCCATGCATTAAGAAGTTTACTTAAAACCAACCACCCCCTTCATGAGCAAATTCACTTCTTTGTCCAGCTACTGTATTTCATGATGCTTCAAATAAAAAATAAAAGCAAGGGCTGAATGTCATATTTGTTCTATGCATTGCATTAAATATACACTGCTTGCTTCAACGTGTCATTTTTGGCTGGGTACAAAGATATTTGACAGCAACAAGATGTGCAGAAAAACCAGAGGGGACAGCTATCTAATGGATGAGCATTCAACTGCTAGTGCTTGCTATTAATTGTTTAAAATTAGAAACAACATAAAATGTTCTCATAAATAGCTGCTGGGTGAGGTAAGAAATGGTTTGTGAACAGGCTAGCTGATTTTTAAATGTATTTTTGGATCCAGAGTTTGTGCTTTGTCTAGACTATTTTTGTCAAGGATAATAACCGTAATAATGATGCTTTAAGCATATTTTGTACTCAGAAAAACTTCTCCAACAAAGTGTGTCCTGAGCCAAGCACAATCATCACATTCCTCTGCACAGAACTTGACACAGGGCAGCATAAACCATCTTGAGGAATGGCAGTGACAGGCCAGTGGAAACCACACACGAACAGCAAGGAGGACAGCGGTCACTGCAATCAAAGATGTCTGAGCATTTTCATCCTAACCCAGTCCTTACCAGTTTCAAAATACCCAATTTTAGGCTAAAATTTTCAGAAAACAGACTCTTACGGATTTTTTTTATTTATTTTTTTTTTTTAAAGAATAAAGGAACAAAAGCCCTTTCTGATGGGGAGACGGGGAGAAGGAGAAAGATCACTGCCTAATACTTACAGATACTAATAGCAATAGCTGCAATTACTTCTTACGTTTTCCCTTTTTAAAAGAAGTTTTCCAAAACATTCACAAGCACATATTTTTCTCTTCAATAGCTTCAGGTCCTTCTAAACAGCACTAAGGAAGAGGAAGATCTTTACCTTTTTTTTTTTTCAGACGTGAGGAACTCTCAGTGCTGCCTGCACTGAAGTCGCCGCCCCAGCTAAGCCTTGGCTAATTATAGATGTATCAACCGCAGTTTTGGGGCCGATTTTTCAGCTAGCACAAAGCTCCCTGCTGCCACGTCTAGAAGTCAGTTCTCGAGCAGATAAAGCTTAAAGCTATCTCAGATACGTCTACCCGACATCAGAGCCATAAAACTGCAATGTAGACATAGCCGGCAACAGAAGGAACATATGATTTGC
Organism: Actenoides hombroni; assembly: GCA_024336885.1. Classification (NCBI taxonomy): domain Eukaryota; kingdom Metazoa; phylum Chordata; class Aves; order Coraciiformes; family Alcedinidae; genus Actenoides; species Actenoides hombroni. The sequence continues at coordinate 467,190 of WUAM01000083.1, forward strand.
GTATCTCAGAATAGAAGTCCATGAGGAGGCACAGTGAATGCTGTTACTGCTGAAGATCACTCTGCAGAGCTAATTCAGCTGACATACTATCTTGTGAAGGCAGTAAAGTCAATGAGACAGACCTTTCCCCACTCTCTACTCAAGACGTAATCACTGGAGTAGCCGAGTGTCTTTAATCTTGGCTAGAAAGGAAACGAGTGTTCCTGTTTGTCACATAGAATCAAAGGGTTGTGCATCGGAAAGGAACAAAAACTCTCTTAGAGGGGGAAAAAAATCCACCCTGCTAAAGAAGGGAAGGGAAGGGAAGGGAAGGGAAGGGAAGGGAAGGGAAGGGAAGGGAAGGGAAGGGAAGGGAAGGGAAG
>WUAM01000083.1:467651-486525 GCA_024336885.1 Actenoides hombroni
GGAAGGGAAGGGAAGGGAAGGGAAGGGAAGGGAAGGGAAGGGAAGGGAAGGGAAGGGAAGGGAAGGGAAGGGAAGAACGAGTTGTCACTGGATGAACTGATAAATTCAATGCAAAAAAGAGATCAAATTGGTGTTCAGGGAGAGCTGTGGAAAAGGCTGTAAGCTAAAGAAGAGAAATGGAGCAACCAGAGGAACATACAAAAATCTCCATGACAAATCTGAAATGAGATTTAGTGATCTGGCAAAGCAAACAAAGTGCTTATCTCAGTCCCCAAAGAATCCATCTCTGTGCGTGGGCTGCAAAAATCATGCCAAAACATAGATAGCCCTTTTGGTTTCAGAGAAGGGTTATGCAAGGTACTCTGGAGCCAGGCATGATTAGGCATCTTATCAATGCCTATAAATATCTAAAGGATGGGTGTCAAAGAGGATGGGGTGGCCCCTTTTTCAATTGTTCTCACTGATAGGACAAGGGGCAATGGGCACAAACTGGAACACAGGAAGTTCCACCTCAACATCAGGGAAAACTTCTTTCCTGTGAGGGTGATGGAGCCTGGAACAGGCTGCTCAGAGAGGTTGTGGAGTCTCCTTCTCTGGAGACTTTTAAAGCCCACCTGGACATGATCCTGTTCAACCTTCTCTAGGAGAGCCTGCACGGGGATTGAATGAGATGATCTCCAGAGGTCCCTTCCAACCCTTTCCATGCACAGATTCCGTGATTATACATGCACTTGACCCTTCCCTCCATAATTTACTTTCACAGAAAGGTGGCTTGAGAGGGTAACACTGGGAAGGGGAACAGAGTAATGAAACAATACTAACTGCCCTTCTGCGGAACGTGACAGGCATGTCTCCTAGCCCTCCAAGGACAAAATATGCAATGCAGCTGTTGAGAAAGGCCATAAGAAGAAATTACTTTAAATGTAAATTCCTCTTACTGAGGGAAAGCAAAATGTGTCAGTACCTCTGCTAAAGAAAGTAACTTTTTCAATGACCAGGAGTTTTAGAAACGTCTCATATAAACAGCTTGCGCAACAATAAAATTTGAGAAAGTTTTTATGCAACACATGAGTGTCTTTGGGACTAAAATGTGGGGCACCTACACAGATGACTACATCCAGCCTCCAAAATTACCCAAAACAGTTTGGCCATTTGGAAATCCTCCTACCTTCTTAGTTTAAAACCACCTTCCCCCTGCTACTCATTGTTCACCACATCTCTTATGCAAGCTCATTCGTTCCTTGTTTCTGCAGCTTCCACACACACACAAAGCGGCAAGAAAAAGACCAGAGGCGTTTGAGATAGCAGTGTGCTAACTACAGGCCTCTTACCAGGTTCAGACAGATCACTGCTGCAGATTTATTAAACTTAAGTGATTAACATTTCATTTTATGCTTGATACATTTAAACGCAGGCCTTCTCCCCCCAAGCCCAAAGCACTCACTGTTCTGCAGCAAAAAATGTTTCTTCTTCATGTTCCTCTAAGTGACAGTCCAGCTTGAGCCTTAGAGCAGCTTTTGCTCTGCTCTCCACGCTTATCTAGTCAAGGTCTCCTTAAAATGACTGTCCTCACAGATATAAATATAAGGAAAAACAGGCTTTCAGCCAGTCTGAAGCTAGAGAATCATATTTCTTAGACTATTAGTCAACTTCATTAAGTGACTTGAAAAATAAAGGTCAACATTTTAATTTAAATATTTCCTGGGTAAGCATTCGTTTCTAAATTTACCTTTTAAATAATAACATTAGAGAAATATGATAGGCAAGAGAGGTTGAGAGACAGAGCAATGGAAGTAAATATACAGTCATTAGGGAAATGGAAGAAAAGAATAAAGAAAGAGCCTGAAACGTTAAAATAAGCAGCTGAATAACCTTACGTGTTTTCACACTGGATGAATGGAAGCACTGATAAAATAGCCTATTAGACAGCTTCAGAAGCTGTTAAGTGCATGTAAAGCTGAAGTATTTTATGAGATCCACACAAAAAAAAAAAAAGATGAGGAAGAAGAGAGAGATTTGCTGTAATCAGATCTAGCATGAAGAACTGTAACTGATAAAGAAGAAGATGTCTAAGTACTTAAGCGTGAATGATTTCAGATACACGCTGCAGGGAAAATGTTACTGGATGCAGTTTTATCAGAGCATACCGACACAACAACCTCCTCCTGAGGCACAGGACTGAAGACATAATTTATGCATATGGCACCAAAATCACATCGGAATATATCAATGTTACTATAACTTCTGGATATAATTCGATAGTAAGGTCATGCATGCACACGTATTGCACACAAGTAAACGTGTCTTGAAGAAAATTTTACAAATAAAATCGGGTACTAGTAGACCTGGCAGCTTCAGGAGCTACTTTACACTTCAGAAGTGGACAAATAAAATGTTTTATTCAAGTTGAACATTATTTATAACCTACAGGGACTTTCTTAGACACATATGGAATCGCTGTTATAAGCCTACATGGATCTGACTAATCCATTTTCACAATTTTTACTTGACTTCTTTTTTTCCATTTGGGTGACTTCACTGAAAGACTTCTTTGTTAGACACAGGCAGTAGGAATCCAATCAAGAGATTCTGTAAAGCTGAACTACAAGCAGCTGTGTAGAAAGATAAGACCCAGAAATATTTGAGGGGCAAGGAAACAACTTTATTATCAAGTAAGGTCTACTTTTGTAAACCCCTGATTTAGTCTTGTAAACAGTTGTAAAGCTCTTGTAAAATCCAAGACAAGGCAGAGAGACTTGAGCTGCTTTGCTAAAATCAGATCTTCAAAAAAAAAAAGAAAAAAAAAAGCCCAAATCCTAACCCTGTAAGCGATAAAGGAGCAGTAGATTTAAGAGATTATATAGGATTTAATTTTCCAAATATATGCTGGAGAAGGCAATGCTTTGGGACATGCAAATACAGGTGTCTTCTCAGGACAGAGTTCACTATGCGAGAAGCACAAATGAAACTTTTGCTTCTCTGTCTTGAAATATTGTAGAAAAGTGTGTACACTTACTATTTATGAGTAATCAAGGTGGATATGGATATGGAAATCTTCTCTTTGGATAACTAAAACTGGATTCTAGCATTCTATGATTCTATGATTATCCAACTGAAAAAACCCCAAACAGCCACAATGAGAGTGAAGCCATACCTTGCTGGTCTGGTTTCTTTCCCTCCAAGTTGGGTGAACATGATCTTCCTAAATAAGGGGTTACTAAAATATCTGTACGTGTATGTTTTATTACTAAGCTTCTTGGAAATTTATCTCCAATATGGTCATTTCCTGTATTTCATCATTTGCTTTCAAATGTGAATTCCTTTACAACCTGAGTGGCGTAGGGAACGCATCCTGCAACTCACTGATCTTAAGCATTGGTCAGGCAAGAAAAATTCACTGAAGTCCGGAGGTGTCTGTGGTTCTGCTGCTCACACTGCTGGAACAGAAGATGAAGACCAGTCTCATCCTGAACCCTGTTGCCTGCCAGATTTGGACACACAAAGTTATGGGGTTTACATCAAGCGCAGAATTTTCCTTCTGGGGAAGACCCCATCATCCAAGTGTCTTGGCCTATTTTGAAAGACCTTCATCCACATCCTTAGGTATACTTACTGTCAATATAAAATGACAGAAAATATGTCAAAATATACTGGTTTGGGGTATGTAGCTGGAGAAAATTCCTAACTCTATTCCTCTCTCTTCAGACTTTTATCAGAAAGATCTCCCACTTCATCTGGTTCTCCCCTTTGGCTTGTTTCAAACACCTGCCCAAAAGCTCAGAGCAGAACTCAATCCTCACTACCCCCTAACACCCAAAATAATTAATAGTTACCATTTGCTGCAGATTCTTGGGCTTTCCAGGGTCCTACTGCAGCAACACAACTGGAATTTTGCACAGCAGTTTTCTAAATGAAAATCCACCAGAACGTCACACAAAGGCATAATAACTTTCTCAGATGTCTCTACAGGGTCCTGGGTAGCTGGCACTGTCTGGAACCCAGCCTTGTTAAAAATGGGGAGAAAGAAAAACATAATATTCCTCTGCAACACTCCTTCTTGCAAAACACTGCCCAAAACATTGACTTCCCTAATTAAATTATCTCATTAGCATGAAACGCAAACAAAAGAAAACCAAATGCCAAAAGCTGCTCTGCTAAAGGCCAGTTTGTGGAGGGTTTCTGCAGAAAGACTCATACTGCAGAGCCGGTGGTCAGCACCCAACTCCCAGCACAGGGGCTGGCTGAACATCAACTGATGGCCAAGGTCCAAAGGTGCCCACCGGGGAGAAGTAGAGGGGGGAAGAGAGGTACATGACTAGATTTCTTCTGGGGGAATGGGCCATCTTCTCAGAATGCATTAAGTGGTTGCCAGCACCTGACATACCTAATCTTGCCTAAGACTTCATAGTTAATAAAGCAGAAATGTAGAATAAGCTACTGTCAGTGTTGCCAAATGTCACAAATTAAATTTCACAAAATTTAATTAACAGGATCTTGGCTCTATTGGGGCTGGTTTCTTGTAGAGGGGAGGAGGCGGGGACTAGGTCTTCAAAGTATGTTTGGACAAGGAAGGAGAAATTTCCTTTGATTTACCACCGTTCTCAATTTTACAGCCCTTGGGGAAGACTGATCAATCAGTCAAAACTATTAGAGGAGAAAGCTCTCTGCCAAGGAAAGGGTTAAATGCAGCATATTTTACAGCATAAACTCGCTGGATGACTTGTACTGCTGCAAAAATGTAAAATAAAGAAACCATACTTTGAATTTCCCTCTTAGAGGATATTTTTGGGTCATCTCACTCCTGTCATCCTTCTCATTTAAAGGCTTTAGCTAGCACCAGGGGCAGTAGTAAATTTTCTCATCCAGCCAGGACTAATGCCCTCTGACCACACAAAGTTTTCTGACACATATTTTGTTAAAAAGAGACATATATCATTCCCCCAAGTCAAGACCAAATGCACACTTATAGCATGGAACAGTCACTAAGCATCTGGTATATAAAAAGAGCTTATTAGATGCAAAATGCCTGAGGGAAAAAACCAAACCAAACCAAAACAAACATTAAAGCTACTGAACATGAGACTAGCACGGTCCGTATCAACGTGCATCCAAGAACCTTTGAGGTTTTATCATGATTCACTTCACACTGAGGTAGGAAAGTGTGGTTATCCCAATCCTGCAATAAGAAACTGGATGGCCAGAGGCTATGCTAGACACCTTCACCATGGGGAGTAACTACAGCTTTTCCAGTTTCTGGTGCCCTACACACAGGACTGTCTCCACTCACATACCCTCAAAGGCTACCTCGTTCTTCATTTAAAGAGCCACATATATTCTTGTCACACTTTTGAAGGTTGTGAAGGGTCCGGAGAGGGGAGTTTCTTTGTGTATTTCCACAGGACATTGCTTAACTTCATGGCACTGGTGCCATTAATACCAGTACATCACTACCAGGTGCCCCTCTTCCTGGCTGGAAATACTGGACTTCTAGCTCACCCAGCAGACACTTACAGCTATCAAATATAAATGTTCCCTTTCTGGTGCGTGTCACTGAAGTTGGCCAGAGCCTCTGTTATCTGTCCATCTGCAGTCACGGCTCATCACCTCTCAAGGCCTAACCATGTTTCATAAAATTGATAGATTGATTTTATTTTCCAGTCGTTTGATAAAGTATTGCTTACATCCACTTGCTATTTTTGTTTGGTTTTGAAAAGCGATGCTTCAAGAATTAGAGGGACAGTGCCACCATCCTAAAGAATTAATACCATAGCCAGTATCAAAGTTAACTGCTTCTCAGCTTGCTCCTCTGCCTCTTAAAAGCTATTCCTGTTATCACTCCCTCCACCACCTTTTCTTGCTTCTCACTTAAAATTGCCACCAGTGACTCATGTTTTATCTTTTAACTGTTGGATGAAGATTATTTGCTGCACGCAGTAAATCAGCAACCCACCTTTTCTAAGCTAGAGGTCTGACTATTTTAATTAGCTGCTTTAGAAATAACATGATCAAATAAGAACCAGCTCATTTCTCAAAAGCATGAACCACTCACCATAGCCCTCTCAAGACATGGTAGGTAATGTAGAACCATTAAAAATTACAGAGAGAAATCATAACATGTTTAGTGAGTATCTACTTAAATATGGATTTAAGAATACCAAGAGTCTAGTTAAGACTATAACTTTAAAACTCCCAGATTTGCAGGCATTGGCCAAAACATTTGCATTTTATCCTGAATAGCAATCATCCATTTTCGTTCAACCAAAGCTGTCAAAAACTCTATATGCAGTCTTGTAGTGGGATTCTTATATACATGCCAAATGCCTGTATAGCAAACATCTGGCCTCGCTTCTGTTCCGTGAATTTGCCAAAGAGTAAGTCCATCAGTTGTGGGGTTTTTTTTCTGGTGTCTTTTATTTTTTTTCCTCTCTGCTGTGCCTTGGGTCATTTTTCTTAAAATGAAATCATTAAAACAGGCAGAAAGACTGGAGGAAGGAGGAGTAAGAAGAACTGTAGCATCTGAGTAATCTTCCAGTGGGACTAATTTTACTAAGTATTTGTGCTACTGGTACCAGTCAATCACTACAAGTATTACTGAGAAGCTAAAAAAGAAAATAAAATTAAACTGCATTTAGCAAAGAATATTGGCATAGAAAGAAGGAAAAACACATATGCTCTTCTATAAACTAGAAGCTCCGTTTACTCAAATGTCCTCAGTATCAATATAAAATGTATTAACACACAAAAAATAACTCGCTGTTCCCTTATTTTGCATTCATTTTCTATCTGTACTTCTCCGAGGCAACAGATCAGAATGGTGCATTGCCTTCCCCTCAGGCCAAGTGTAATAAACAGGCAGGTGTAATATAAGGCTGCAGTGTCTCAGCTCTCCTCCCAAACAATTGATCTTCCAGACCCATGGAGTAATTCAGTCTTGGTAGCTCCCTTCGCATGCCTCACTCCCGATCGGTCAATTATTTCAAATCAGGCAGAATTAAAGTGTTATTTTTGTGAAAGGGGATGATATTCACCAGTGACCAAAGTGAAACTAATAAACTAATTTCCCTTTACCGCCTCGGGCAAAACAGAAAAAATTCAAGTCTATGAAAGAAAGACTGCAGCTGATGAAACAGCCCGGTGCCCGAACGCACTTGCAATTTACTATCTTTAAATTCAATTTTTGTTCACAGGACAATTTTGGAAACAGAAAACAACAAAGAGAAGACAGAGGAAAAAAAAAAAAAAAAAAAAAAGGAAGCAGAGAGGGTCTGACTGCAAGACAGAGCTGTGCAGCGCGAGCTTCCAGAGAGGAGGGGAGCAGCACTCTCCTGGTCTCTGAAACAGCGCGTATTCCTCCTGCCAGTAGCAAATTTATCCAGTAGATGTCAACACCAGCAAAAAATACGTGTAAAGCCAACCTTAACAGCAACAGTCGTCACTTCAATTTACAGGAGTGCATCAGAGGATAGTTTAATATTTGGAAGCACTGCCTACTTATTTGCTACTGTCCCAACCATGCGTCTTCCTGAACGGAACTGGCCTGGCCCATCTGTCAATAAACACATGTAGAGCAAAATAATTTGGTTTTTTTTTTGCTTTTAGAATAATTTTGTCTAGTTTGTGGAGAAATTGCTCATGAGAATGTGATTACTTTCAGATTAGATTGGAAGAAATTTTTCAGAGGTGGCACAGGGAGGAGGGTAGGCAAAATACTATGTGGTGGAAAGCTACTACTACAAGCAAAATCTTCATAGTTACTAAATATAATCTGAAGAGGTTTGTTCCCTTCTGACCTTTTGCTGCATGGTTAAGCAATGCAATGATTTCATGGATTTTGCTCTTTCCTCAAGAAGCTTCTCAGCCTACAACAGTGACCTGAGATTCCCACGCTGACCCCAGGTCAACAGATACTTGTTGTTCCTGTAAGTTGTTTTTTTTTCTTTTTTGCAATACACTAAGGACAGTCTGTTGTAAGCCTTTTAGTGTTATTATCACTCAAAAAGACTGAATCTGCTGACAAGTTTTAACTATGCAAAAAGCCAAGGCCATTGCTGTTGACACTTTTAAATCTACTATTAAGATCTGACTGTTTGAACAGCTTGTGTGTAGAATCTGAGTACAGATTTCTGTTTCCTTTTTGTTTATTTTTAGATAAACCTTGTGTTTCTACTCTGCAGTGTTTGCATTTGGCTGCTGAGCATGCAGTAATCGCATACATTATATGCATTGCTTAGAGACACTTCGCATCACAGCCCATCAGGTTTTTTTGGATAGATGAAAAGAGAAGGAAAATAGCAGATCATTTTCCTGATTGATTAATCTTTCCTCACATTGCCATTTTCCCATAAACACAATGAGGGAAAACAAAAGTATGTTGTGACATCTAATAGTGAGACATCGAAACAAATTATTTTATTACTGCTACAAAACTTAGTAAGGAGTTTGTTTTCACAGAGATCTAAAACATGGCAAGGAGGCATAAATGAATATATTACAAAGATACCACTTTGTGCAGTTACTCCTCATGTGTAAACCTTACGGTTCTTAAGAGAAGCATACATCCTACGTAACAGCAACAAGGTAATTGCAGCTTATCTAATCACTTTGGCCAGAAATTTGGGCTCTTTGAGAAAGCAAAAACAGTGCTCAAAAGCTCAGACTGTGAATGGCCATCATTTAAGCAACTCTCAGGCAGCAGTAGAAGCAGGCACAGGAAGATCAGGCAATGGTGCTGCGCTCCCAGTAAACAATCCTAACAGATGATGGCATGTGAGAGAATAAAGTCACAACCATAAACACCGGGGAAAGGCATCGAATGCAAAATTGACCCCTGTGTGACACGAGGCACTGCCAGTACTCTCCATGCGGGGATGCCACATCCCGCTCCACAGCTCCGGGTGCAGGCACGTACGACCCAAGAGGGAGCCACAAATAGGTTGGAGATAAGACACATATCTTCTGAGGCACACCGGAGTTTCACAGCCCTGTATGAGCAATTCTTTTAATTACTGTCGACATCTTCTCTGAATCCCCGTGTCAAAGAAGCAGTGGAAACTTTTGATTTGCTGTGACACCTTGATTGCCGTGCGGATGAGTCACCGCACCATTCCTGTTACTCTTACGAATTTATAGATTTTTAAGGCCCCTCCCAAACCACGGGAGTCTGTTCCGATGGCTCTGCTCTGACTCTGAGAGCAGTGCAGCCCTCCTGCCTCATCCAGCAACCAGCTTGTTTGACAGAGGTAGGGGCTAGGGAAGTCACACGTAAAATGATAGCACATGTCTAAGCTTACATGTAAACACCTGAACAGTTCCCTTTCAAATAAAAAATAGTAATAAAAAATATTGATTATTGCAATAAATTAACATACCTTTCTCATCAAAATCTTTGTCACTAGTGGTTTATCTAAACTGGGGAGGCTGCAGGGGTGGTGTCTGCAGAAGGAAGCCAGGGGCTGCCTTGTGTTACTCATAGATGTTTCCAGCCCATTCCATGATGGCCCCAGTGCAAGGCACAGCTGAGTCCATCAGCCAAACTCGTGGTGCCTCTGTGAAATATTTCTAAGAAAGGCCAAAAACTCTACACGGTCAATGAGGAATAAGGAAAAAAAGTGTAAGAAACAGCCCTGCCAACACTGGGGCCACTGAGAGAAGGTGCTTCAGGCACTGGAGCAGGGATTGCCTTGCAGCCTGTGCAGAGGACCACAGTGGAAGCAGGTACCCACACTGCACTCCATGGAGGACTTCACAGCCACAGAATCACAGAATTTCCTAGACTGCAAAATATCTTTAGGATCATCTCATTCAATCATTAATCAATGCTAACGAGACCTCAACTAAACCATGTCTCTCAGCACTACGTCTACACGGTTCTTAAATACCTCCGGGAATGGGGACTCAACCACTTCCCTGGGCAAGCCGTTCCAATGACTGATAACCTGTTCAGTCAAGTTCTTTGCTCATGGAGCAGACTCCTGGCAGGAGCTGCAGCTCATGGAGGACCCATGCTGGAACAGTCTCATCCTGAAGGACTGCAGCCCATGGTATGGACACTGAGAGCAGTTAGTGAAAGATTGTAGCCTGTGGTAGGGACCCCTGATGAAGCAGGGAGGAAGCACGAGGAGGAACAAACAGCAGAGAGGAGCTGTTACGGCGTGAGTGCAACCTCCATTCCCTATCCTCCCACTGGGGGTGGGCAGAGTGGAAGAGTTGGGAATGAAGAGAGAAATTGAGTCTGGGAAGAAAGAGGGGCTTGGAGTTTTGTTTTAACTTTTTACTTTGTGTCTGACCATCCAACTCTGTTTTAATTAGCAATAAGATAATTTTCCCTGACTTGTCTCCATTTTGCCCATGATGGTACTTGGTAAGAGATCACCCTGTCTTTGTCTTGATCCATGAGCTTTGACCATGACCATGAGCTTTTAAACCTTATTTTCTCTCTGTGTCCTGTTGAGGAGGGGGATTGAGAGAGTGGCTGGGTAGTGGTCTGGACACTGTCCACAGCCACGACCAACCCACCAGAGTGAGCAGAGTCCTACAGCAAAAAAGAACTGTTTTTTTCCTTTCAGAATCTCCCCAGGCAGGCACACACTCTCTACAGTAGTAGGGAGGAGGGACAGAAATGACTGAGTATTTCTGCATCTGCAATATTTTAGTGTATTTATGAAAGACACCATGGGGAAGACCTCCTACATTATTACACAGTCTGAGTTTTTGCTTTATTACCTGCTTTGAAAACATGTGTTTTATTCCCAGTTTCTTATGAAATTTTGCTCCATGCATCATATCATCATATTTTTGCCTATCCACTTGTAAATGATTTCTAAGCTGATGTAAGTACAAGGCCAGAGTGGATGGGGCTTTGAGCAACCTGGTCTAGTGGAAGGTGTCTCCGCCCTTGGCAGGGGAATTGGAACTAGATGATCTTTAAGGTCCCCTCCAACCCAAACCATTTTATGATTCTATGTCTACGAGCTGCTTGGGATGATCTTCACAGACGCTGCGCTCTACAAATTGCTTTCCTGCATAAAGTGTATATCCATTGTAGTTCCTCCATCTTCTAGGTAAGTAATAACACCCACTAAGGATGGATTAGACATACGCCTTGAAATAATGCCCTTCTGTAACTAAATATCTCATTTCCCAGCATTCACATAATGGTCCCATTACACGCTCGATTACTGTGGCCAGGCTAAACGAGAGTCATTTGTTTAGAAGTTTTTTGCTGGATCTTTTTAATTTGTTTGGGTTTGTGTGGTTGGTTTTTTGTTTTGCTTTGTTTTTAGCAGAAAGTCCCACTGTGTCTATTTACTGAATACTCTGACTTTCCAAAGGATATTTTACGGTCCTGAAGACTGCCTCTGCCAATTCTTCAGAGACAGACTCTCCAGTGTATTTCATACAAAATTCTTAATACACTATTTTGCAAGATGCTTTTTCCTCTCCCACTTCGGTGTTCCTTCCCAAAGTTACAGATTCTAGCAAAATTTTCCTTCACAAGGTTATCCAGTTCCTTGTATTTTAATACACTGATGAGCATTTGTGTGGCACTCTTGTCTTCGAAGCACTTTACAAACATTAAATATTTAATGCTCATGGCATCCCTGTTACTCTCAACCCCATTTTACAGGTAGGGAAACAGACTCACAGGTTAAGTGATTTTGTTTCAAGTCACATCACAAGTTACTGACAGATGTGAGACCAGAATATATGAGCTCAGATTTTCAGTTCTGTACTCAAAACTAGACCAGACTTTTCTTTCACTTAAATAATAAAGACAATAATGAAAAAACTTGTTCTTGTTCAGGGAGAATTTATACATCTCTTTGGAGGTTCTAAATGCAACCAAAAAACCGCAGGAAAAGCACCCTAAAATGACCCAGGGGGGCACCTACCAACTTTGTAATCCATATCCTCCCTTTCCTGTGTTCGAGAGGGAAACCCACAAATGTAAATTATCAGAGAAGGTGACAGTATGTTGTCAAGCAGTTATATACAGCCACACACACACACATATATATATACATTCTCAACCACTACCTAGAACAGAGGCCTTCCAGCCAGAGGATGTGCAATTTAAAAACTGAAGTACGTTTGAAAATGGCATCACTAAAGAGCTTTAGTATTTGATAAGAAGATTACAGTATATTCAGTTGCACACAGCAAAAGCCTTTTAAAATAAAGTCCAGGAACAGTGAAGCCAGGCATTTGCCACAAGATAACAAGAAGCTAATCGGGCAGTGGAAAAGGTGTGCCCTGCTGCAGAGAGCGTTCAGGAGCCAGTCAGGTTTCAAAACTCAAATAATGAGTGCAGGTTTTTTCAGCTTTAACATTTTTCATAATCCAAGCAGGAGGTCTAAACACAGGCTCTATGCAACATTAACTGTATTTCCCTTTAACAGGCTTCTATGGGAACAAATGCTCAGTGTCAGGCTGGTACTATACGTCCATTTAATTGAGCTGAGAGAACTCTCCTGCCCCCGAAGAAAGCTCATCTCTTCTCTCCATGGATGCAACTATAGAGCTAGCAGATAATATCTGGCCCTCACTCATTATTTATACAACCACCTAATTATCTCCCAGAGACTCCCCATTTTGTAGAAGTTTCTTTTTGGAAAAGTTATCTGTTGGTTGAATGGAAAGCCAAACCCAGCCCTAGATAGCATGTCAGCGAGTGCCGTATCCACTGGCAGCATCCCTCAGGACAGCATGCGGGAAGCGGCACGGGCTGAGCCTGAGGTACCGCTCACATGAGAGATGTGCTCCCGGCGTCACACGCGGGTCTGTTCAAGATTTCTCGTTGGAGATGCACGCACACACGCAAGATCAACAGTACAAAAACCCGCTTAAGAGCTTAAAAGCAGCACATTATGGGTGGGAGTCAGAGACAAACAAAAAAATGTATCTGCATATGGCACAGTTTCCTCCTCTGTGTCACTGCTTTCTGTCTTACTGCTTACATTGCTCCAATGCCACCACATCCAAATGCCCTCGATACTCATTTCACTGTGACAAAATCTTCTGAGGTCATGAACTGTCATTATCCGTCCTCTCCAGCTGATGAACTGAGGATGGAGAGAATACCGACCAAGGCTACAAGAAGCCCTTGGGTAGGGAAAGCACAGCTCAGACACTATATCCAATTTAAACACATACAAACCCCCTCAAGGCTTATGTACCTCAGAGTCTGCAGGAAAGCACATTTTTGCTCATAAAGCTATTTAGGTGCCAAACATCCTGCTGTTGTATAAGCCAAAGGGAACATCATTTGGGCATTTATCACCGCAGGAACACTGGAAATTCCCAAATGAGGCAAACACTGCCCAAATCCCGTGGTGTCACATCAGGAGCCCCTCCAAAACACACGGATGCTCTGAGTGCAGCACCGAAAGGAGGCAATACATTGTGATTCGTCCTGCCAAGGGATCTGGTTTCCAGCTTTGGCTCCCTATATAGTTCAGGCCCAGGGTATTCGAGAAATCTGCTGGGCTCAGAGGTTTCCATGACAGGATCTGCACCCGGCATGGCTACGTTCAGCAAAGCACTGGGGCTAGAGCTTTCTTTTAGGTGTTACTGACTGTTTTTGAACTTCAGCTTTAGACTGAAGGCAAGGAGTAGGTCTGATCTCTTGAGATGCCCTGTGTGACTCTGGGCTTAACTCCACAGAGCACTGGAGCTCACTGGAGAGAGATAAGAAAAACAACCAAGGACATGCTAAATTAGCACCATGCCCCCACCACTCTGCTAATGGAGCTTTGGGGCAGACTTAGCCAAACTCCACATCTCAGCCAAAGCCCATGAGGGAGGACACTGGTGTTTCTGCTGCCACCACTCTTTGGGACTGAAGCCACTGCAATTTAGCGAGCGTGTCGTATCTTCCTCAGGCACTCACATGCTCCAAGTACATGCTTCTGCATCCTGGTCAGATGGAAGCTTTTCTTCTTGGGTTTCTTTTTGCCATTTCATTTTTAAGATTGCAGGATTTACACAGATGCTGATCAAATATTTTGTAGCACTGCTGTAAAACAGCAGAGTGGAGGCAGCACACATCTATTATGAAAGCTATGTCATAATATGTAGCTTTTCTGTTATGAATTACATTGACCAGCTAAAGTACAGGTTACACTGAAGTCTACACAAGTCATATTGTGTCAGTAATGTGCATAGGGAAAGAGAAAGAAACAGCAATTTCCCCATGGATTTTAATACCCTTAGCAAAATGGCCAAGATTAAATTCCCTGGGAGGGGGGGAGACAAACTCTATTCATGAAGTCACTGTGGTTTTTTTAAATGAGAAATACAACTGTGCTGTTGTCACAACTATGGAAATACCAAATAACGCTGAACTAAAGTCCTTTTCAGGAATGTACAAAATACAGCTTACTGTTACTGTTTGATTTTTAGTCTTGAACCTCTGGGTCTCTGAAGCAGCCAAGAAAACTCAACTGTCTTACTCGTTTGCCATGCAAGCCACTTTTCTAATATCATAACTTGATGGCAGCCCAGGGCTCCTTGCCCTGACAGCAGTGGGTCTTGGCATGATGGGAAAGGCTCAAGGGAAGCTCAGTGAATGAGGTCCCAAGTTAGCTTGGAGGAGGGTGGGAAGGGAGAAGGGGCAACAACAGCCCATGTTCAGATGCAGCTTAATGTTCGGACTCTGTGGTATGGAGGAAGCTTCCTTGCAGTCTTTCCCAGTTTTTTCCCCTGGAGTTGATAGTTCTTTCAATCAACTATTTTCCTCTATCCTTACCAAGTCCCCATTTTGTCTCACATTTCTACTCACCACCTCTCCTTCCACCATGTGGCCCTGTTCACGTCTCTTTTCTTCTTATCAAAGTCAGAATCCATCCAAGACCTTCCTTTGTCCCCAAACAAGACTGACCCAAACAGGCAGTTTGCAAACTTTGTTTTCTTTACTTGGCTACTCATCTTTTTGACCTTTCATTTTCCATCTTAAAATCCCTAAATGAAATCATTAGGTGATCAAGAGTGACCTGATGTACCAATAGTTTGGCAAGGTGACACCGTTAAAAAGAAACAAAGGACTCGTATCCTATTCTTAGATGTAGAGAGGAGAAAACAGAGGTGAAGAAGCAGGTGGAACTTTAGTGGTGATGGAATGGAAGTGACAAGCTTATAATTTATTAAGCTTCTAAGCATAGTTTCATCCAAAAACCAGGGGAAAAAAAAAGTTCCCTCCTAAATAAGGTATTTAGCAGAAACCTTTTAGGGAACCAACAACGCCTTTCTCTCCCAGTTTAGCTATCTACTGCTAGCGCCTCGCAGGACACTTTGGGTTTGGATAATTAATTTTATTAGTTTAGAAGGGGAAATTTCAGCAGTCAACAGGAGAACCTGCCAATCAACCAACCATTTCTATTTGCTGTGGAATTCACAGAGTTAAATCCCACAGTATAGTTTGTTCCGGGACCATCCCTGCCACATCCTAGTGCTTGGGTGCAAAAGTTGGGCCAAAACTGGTGATTACAACTTTGTAAGTCAAAACAAAGGACTGGCTCTCGATAGAACCATTTTAAGGATGGCATACATTAATTTCTTCTTTTCTGCATTGCGTCTGCATAGCCGCTGCTGGCGACGCGACAACATAAAAGCACTGAATATTGTGCTTAGCAGCTTAAGAGCTCTGAGACAGACTGTCATTTTGCTCATTCTTCCTGGGCCAAAATGTGTTTTCCCAGGAAAAAAACAACATAAAAAAATCCCCTCCTTCCAGAACAAATACACCCCCCTTTCTCCCTGCAGTCATCTTCAAATTTTGAGAAGAATTGGAGTGGCACCACCCTCAGAGGAGGCAAAGGAGGGAATGCATCTGCAGGAGGTTTTTATTCTAGACAGAGAGGCTCTCCCCAAGACAGCTTTTTGCCAACTCATGGAGAGTTTGGAAAATGAAGGAAAAAGCCTCCCATTTGACTGAATTCAATGGGAAGGCAGCGCGGTGCACGGAGCACCGGGGCAATTTGCTTTTGGCAGCCTATTTTGCTAAGTAGGTGGGCTGCATTCAGAGCCAATTAGAGGTTGACGTTTTCTTCCTTAGGTACAATACACTGCGACACAGCTCGGACTGTTCTTCCCTCCCCGCGTCTGTGTTTACCGTGGCTGTTCATTTTTACTGTTGGCAAGGGGGATGTTTAATAAAGCAGGCCATTCCCTAGCTACAAACACGGTATATCATCGGTTGGTGTATGTACACATATGGTATGAAGTAGAACGCTGTTAAAAGTCAAAGCAACTCCTGCCAGAGATTTTTGATGGCAGCGTTGTAAAAAGAGTGCTGGGGAGTGAGGCAGTTCTCTGTTTTCTGATATCGGGGGGGAAAGGGGAGAGACAGAAGGGTGGGTTTAGTTCAGAGTTAAAAGGGGATTGTAAAAGTGAAGAAAAAGGACCAATATCCAGATTTCAAAATTCCCCATTCCCGGTTCAAGGTCAAAGCTTTGTTTTGGCTTGTGCTGCTCTACAAATGGAGCCAAAGAGGTTCTTGATCCAGCTTTTTATTTCCTTCAGTGCTGAGTTAAAAGAATGTTCACATCTGGGGTCTGCTTTAGTCTTGTCTCTAATTAAGGTAGTTTATTTTTTCAAACATGCTACCTGAGACCAGCTGATGTTGCTTCAGGTCATGCAGCCATGCTTCAGACTGCTTTCTAATATACCTAATAGTGCCACAGTGATATGCTCAGCTTATTACTGTTACGGAAGCAGTAGGGTCATGGTATTCTCTGCAAAATACTTCTGTAATGGAGTGGATTAATTTAATGAATGCCATTTACTGCAGCAGAAGTGACAATGATTTGATGTTTTGTTACAATTAAGATTCATTAGCCAGTGACTTTTTTTCTTAGTTGCCTGACACCATAATAGATATAACACATATCAGATACAAAAGTTCTGAACTTCTTTCTAGTCATTTTTAATAAACATGAAGGAAGTGAGAATGAAAGTCTCAGCATTCAGCTGCTTAAAAGTGGCCTGCTTGACAGATGCCACATACACCTCCCCGCACAAACTACAGGGAGAATGCAAAACTACATGTAGCTTCTAGGACACAGAAACATAGAATCATTTTGGTTGAAAGAGACCTTTAAGATCATCAAGTCCTACTATTAACCCAGCACTGCCATGTCATCACTAAACCATGTCCCTAAGTGCCACATCTATGTGTCTTTCAAATACCTCCAGGTATGGTGACTCCACCACATCTCTGGGCAGACTCTTCCAGTGTTTGTCAACACTTTTTGTGAAGAATTTTTTCCCAATGTCCAGCCTATACTTGCCCTGGTGCAACTTCAGGCCATTTCCTCTTGTCCTATCATTTGTTACTTGGGAAAAGAGACTGACCCCCACCTTGCTACAATCTTCTTTCAGATAGTTATAGAGAACAATAAGGTGTCCCCTCAGTCTCCTTTTCTCCAGGCTAAATAATCCCAGTCCCCTGAGCTGCTGCTCAGAACATTTGTTCTCTAGAGCCTTCACCAGCTTCATTAGCCTGCTTTGGATACACTCCAGCATCTCAATGCCCTCCTTGTAGTGAGAGGCTCAAAACTGAACCCAGTATTCAAAGTATGGCCTCACCACTGCCCTAGTCCTGATGGCCACACTATTTCTGATACAGGCCAGGACGCTGTTGGCTTGTATCTTCTTGGCCACCTAGGCACACTGCTGTCCAGGCTGTTGACAAGCACCCCCAGGTCCTTTTCCACTGGGCAGCTTTCCAGCCACTCTGCCCCAAGCCTGTAGCGTTGCCTGGGGTTGTTGTGACCTAAGTGGAGGACCCGGCACTAGGCCTTGTTTAACCTCATCTAATTGCCTTGGCCCATCAATCCAGACTGTCCGGATCCCTTTGTATAGCCTCCCTACCCTGAAGTAGATCAACACACCCATCCAACTTGGTGTCACCTGCCAACTTACTGAGGGTGCCCTCGATACCCTTGTCCAGATCATTGATAAAGATATAAAACAGAACTGGCCCCCAAACCATTCTCCATAACCCTCCCCATCACCGAGGTCAGACTGACAGGCCTGTAGTTCCCTGGATCCTCCTTCTGGCCTTTCTTGTAGATGGGAGTCACATTTGTTAACTTCTAGTCAACTGGGACCTCCCCAGTAAGCCAGGACTGCTGACAGATGATGGAAAGTGGCTTAGTGAACATCCAGCACTGATGATACCCAGAATTTAAGCCTTTAACCAAACAACTGGAAATTTAATCCATCACCTGGCTAAGATGCAAAAAGGAGGCAGAGCCAGGTCTTGGTGCTTCGCTTTTAACAAGACCGCAGAGCTCTACCAAGATGGGAATCCCTGTATCCGAGGACCTGCTTGTGGAAGGACCCATGTGTCCCACCATGAGACTGATGGAAAACTCCAGCCCTGTTTTAGTAACTATTTCTTCTTTCTCAACCAGCGTTTGAATGCTGAGGAATGAACCCCAAGCGCTTCTACCAATGCAAACCTGTTTGTTCTTTGGGAACAAAACAACTTGTTTGCTTCTCACAAATCATGAACAGTAGTATGCCGAATGCTCAGAAACATTACATCACCAAAGAAAAACAGTATTGGGCAAACCAAAGTCACTAGACTCCAAGTTAAGTCCTCAGACTACAGCAAGTCAAAAGACAAAATATTTTTGCAAATGCAGTGCTCTCCAGCATTGTTGAGGACACAAGATCATGCTCAGCTGTACAACTTGCAAACACATCTTACTCAACAAAGAAGTGAAGCTACCAAACTAATTTAATTGTCCAAATCAATAGTATTTAAAATCTGGGTGGTACAAATGGTGTGTGTGTATATATATATATGTATATATATATATATAGGAACCCCAACACTCCACAAATATCCCACAAATTCCCAAAAACACCT
>WUAM01000083.1:486575-509234 GCA_024336885.1 Actenoides hombroni
ATCTTAAAACATAAAAATTAGGAACTATTCCTTTAATACTGGCAATGATACCTAAAAAAAAAAAAAAAGAAAAAAAAAAAAAGAGTATTCTGAGTCACCAGTACCTTCGCTTTAATGAAAAAAGGAAGCCCAAAATTTTTAGCTTTTCATTAAACATAACTCATAATCTGATCACACTAGGTGCTGCATAGAAAATCATTTCAGAATACAAGGTTGTGAGTGAAAATAATTCAGCAACAGCAAAATGAACACATTCAAAAGACAAGTGAAAAAAAAAAACCAAAAAACCAACACATGAAAAGTGACTTGTTTGCCTTTGAAACCTAGAATAAGAATGTCCTAAACATGTAGTAACAGGGAAATAAAGAAAAAATCCATACCATATCTTACTGTTCTTGTGCAAATTCAGCATCATTCAGTTCCATTCTGCCTCAGACAGACACACGTGCACTTGCCAAGACAGACATAAAACCACACTGTATTGTCAAAATTTCCAGCTGATGCTGCCGATGACTTCTTCTTGATCAACAGATCAAGTCATGGCAGTCTTAAGATGTAAGAAGAGAGTAAAAAGTGGGAGAGAGGGAGTAGGTGAGTCAGCAGGCAGGACTGGAAGCTCGAGATCCAGACGTTTGATGGCAAAAAGCATCATGGGGGGAATTCTTTGAAGCTTCTTCAAAGCCCTTAGGCTTCTCCAGCTCTTCTGAGCACATCTTTGGTAGGGAAGACTCTCCCTAAAATGACTTGTAGAACCTCGTATTTAGACACCACTGACTGCAACCTGAAAATGAATCATCTCTGCTAATTTCCAATTCACTCCCACCTATATGCAATCTCTGTTACCTCTCCTATGCAGATGCAAACCTGAGCAGTAATGTGCTAATGAATGGAATACAAAATCTGTTTTTCCCTTCCGTTGTAGAATGAGGATAAAAATCACACTCCTGCTCCCTTATCCCATGCCAGAAGAGTTATAACCCCATGAAAATCACTTGAGTTAGAGATAAGCTGGGAGCTTCAACTTCATATTCATTTTTATCAAATCCTTGAAACTGCTTCATGGGGTTTATTTTAATAGGTATTTCTACTAACAATAATAACCCCCCTTATCTGTATTAAAGAAGAGAAAAAAAGCAGATTGCATCATAAATCTTAGTCATACCAGCTAATAATCTTCAAAATCATCCTTTTAACATGGATGGCACCTGTTAAGTCAAAGCACTTTTTTTTCCTGCAGGTCTAGGAATACAGTCTCATCCCAGCTCCCATTATGAAAATGGAAGGTTTTCAACAAATTGCACTGGCAGCTGCAGGATCATAAAATCCTTCAAGGGTCTCTGAAGCCGAGCTGTAAGCATGGTACCCCTTATCTATAATTAGGGAAGGGGAAATAAAATCTCTAAAATGCTATGTTTAACCCCCTAGACCCTCACTGCAGGGCTTTGTCCCTGGCTGTTTCTAATAAGTTTCAAGTGTCAGCTGCAATGTAATTTTGTTTATTAAAAGCAGAAGAGTTATGACAATGATTATGTCAAACCTGAACTACAAAAAAGACCACGTATTTCCAATCTTTTTACATAAGACACACTGATAAACATCATTTATTTCACAATCGCCTATGATATGCCACACAATGTACCTTTATATATGTTCAAAGTAATTTTATTCCAAAAGATGCACATCTGATTCCAGTGGAGGGTATGTTTTCCAAGATGCATTACGGTCTACCTGAATTTATTTTTTTAAAGGAGTAAGAAGTGTAACTTATTACAACAATGCAAACTATTATTGTCATAACAATGTAAAGTACCCATGGATTTAATACAACAAATGCTCTATTCATCACAATCTCATTTGGCAATAGTGTCATTTCACAGTATTTTATTATACAAACATTTCTCCAAGTGCAATGTCATCTCACAGAAGAGGTGCAAAATCCAGGGCACTTTCACTCCATCGTATCTGAATTGTAGTTCTTTATCAAATTCTTTGAAAATAAATACAGTTACTTCACTAGCATTTCATTCCTCTTCCAAATATAGTAAGGATGCACAACGTCCAGCTATAGAGCATGGAGAATGACATAAAAGTACAGTAAATTCTAATCTTTGCTAGATGGAGAAATTGAGGCAGGGATACTCCAAGTCACAAACTATGGCATGTACAGAGTGACAGGAAAGGTGTGAGATGCTGATGCAGGTCTGTGGTCCAGCCACTGGGCCACACTTCTTGGATGGTACTGGCTTTATTTCCATTAACTGTTTCTAATTAATGCATTAGCACAACAGAATAACATCAAAATCTTAGCTGTAATAGGGTGACCTCATATATGCAGGTTAACAGGTGATATGTGGCATTATGAGCAAAACTTTCAGTATTTCGACAGGTCTCTGTGGACTGATTTTCTCCCATGTCACGGGGTGAGATACTTAGTATCTGAGTATAGAGCAGAGATTACATGGAGCACCCATCCATCCCCCTTGGGAACTACCACTGATGGCCAGCTCATGCTACACCCTAATTACAACTAACCCCAACTAATAAGCAAATCTAAACACAAGGGAGCAGTCTGGGAGCAATTCATGAGGGTAAGCAGGCGGGTGGCAATTTTCTACAGCCTAACTTTGCAATGTAGCAGCAAAATCCAGTATTGCTAGGCTTAAATTAACCAGGACCGTTATGTCACGAGACTTACTTCAAATGATTCAAAAGCATTTTCTGCCAGCAGGGAGAAAAACTGGATCCAGACATATTAATAGCAATGGGAATGCCAATGTTCAAAAGCATAAACTGCCGCACATCTTCTAAACTCACCTTTTTAAAATCCTGGGGTTTTAATGGTTTAGGCACTATGCACTACAGTGCCTGAACTATTCAACTCAATGTTCTTACTGCCTTCCTTCCAGCCTTAAAACCCCCACTGACATACACGCCATACATCTCATAGCTCGGACCATGTCACCCTGTCCTGCCAAACCCTCCATGAGGTTGTGGCTCCCCAGTCTCACCTTCAGGGACCCGAACCCTTGGTCCCCACCTCAGTCTCCACTTCTTTCAGCCCTCTGCTGACATCTTCGCTGCTCTCCACCACCGCCCTTCTCCCCTTGCCCTCTTTCAAACCTCTCTGCGATCACAGAGCCTGGAAACATTAATCTGCCACTCATTTATCGTATTTCAAGCTCAGATATACAAATCTGCTTCCTGTTGTCCATTTGGATCCTTGTGATTCCATTTTATGTTCTTGATTCCTCTTTTCTGGTCCTTTGCTTACGAGCTGTTGTTTATTATGATTTGCCTATCTGGAAGTTAATCTCTCTGAAGCTGGAGTCCTTGCCTCTGCCTTCCTCTGTTCAGCATGAAGCCGGGTGCTCTGTCAGTGCTTGATAAACCATTTGTCATTCAGGCAGCGGATAATGCGGCTGCACACATGTCCACTTAAAGCAGCATATACTAAAGTACTGTGAATAAAAGTGTTAAAATAGTACTGAAGGATTTATAAATATATGTAAGGGGGTTTTTTTCTCCATAACAAACACAGAAGGCAGGAGTAGCATTGCTGGGCCAGGCTCGAAGGGGTATTTAAAACTCACAGATCCTTGCTGTTTCAACAAGGGCTTCAATGACCCCGGACTTCTGTATGAATTCCCCTTCTGATTTCTCCAGCTGGACAACAATAATTAAAAAGACACGTAGAAAGCCAGGGTCTTCAATTCTCTTCCCTGGCTTTCTTACACATGCTTGTAAAGCTAACACTTCTCTTTGGTGTCCACCCACTACTGGAGGTCAATTTAATTCAACGGTTCGGAGAGGGCAAGCGTTAAGGACTCGGCAGACCTACAACGGCTTCTCCCTCTACGTCTTGACAGCAGCAAGGGTGATAGTGGTAGCTACCTGCAGGTTACATAGAAACCTCTCTTTAGTACAAATAATTCAGTTGTTCTCTATGTTCTTCAGACTTCACACTGTGTGTCATGTCACCGACTGAAGAATTATTTTTACTTTCACACCATCCTATCTGCCATCCGAGGTGGTCAATATTTATATGTTAAAATCTAGCAACACAAGAGAGACTTCAGAGAAAAGATGAAGAGCTCCTTGCTTTAATTCCTGCTGTGCAGAAGAATTACAGCTCCATTTGGAGATTTCTGAGGTGCTGAAAAAAGAGAACTTTCCAAAACACTTGTTGAAGACTTTCATAGCAGCTTGGGCTGGGAGGAGCTGAAGCTGAACCATCCTCCTGCCTGGGCTGTTCCCCAGAAGCCAGTTCAGCTAATGGGTTTTTAAGATACTTTTAAGCACAAAACAAACCAACCAAAAACCCCCAAACCAAACCAGAGGTGACTAAAGCAAATGATGTGTTTTAAAGCAGAGTTTTAACTTGAATCACTGAGTCACTTTTTCACAGGTGTGTTGGGATGGCTATGGCCAAATACTGCCAGAAATGAGGATACAGATGGATGAAACAAGTAACTTCATTTTCAGAGATTTCAGGAGGTTTGTGGTGAGCAGAGACTGTTCAAGACCACTGGGGAGATCAAAAATAGCAGATCAATTCCGTCTATGTTTTATGAAGTTCTCCTTGACATTATCACCTCCAGGCAGAAATCACTGGCACTACCAGAGACTGTGGGGAAGCGCTGGGGGGTCTGGGCAAAGGGAGATGGGCAGAAGTGCAGAGTAAGCAAACATTTTATAATGGCCACTTCAATTTCACTGAGCAAGAGTCTGGGATTTCATCAAGAAAAGATATGCAATGCATTCAAGTAACTGTATTTTTTTCTTTTATTTTTTTTCAATTTTTAATGACTTCTTGCCTTTGCTTTTTCCTTTTTTTCTTGTCGCAATCTGAGAAAAATGACACGGAGGTCCAAGAGTTTTTCTCTGTGCTTCTAACAACTGACCCGAGGGAGTAAAAAATGCAAATGTTTAAGACAGGTCTTTCAGTTATTACATTAGAACTAGTATAGGAAAAAAATATATATTTGAAAATAAACAACCTCCCACCCTTATTTCTGTTGTTGTTATTATTATTATAAACTTATTTGGACCATTTAGATTTCAAAACTAAATTGGTCACAATTTTGGGGGGTTTTTTGGAAAGTGGATTTTTGCTACCTCTATATAGGCTATATCTATTCTGAAATTAAGGCTATCTGTACACAAACTTGGACAACAATAATTAAACTCATTCTTTTAAGTCCAATTTTTTTAATTACTTTTGTGACAATACTTGCATATCAGCTTTTAGTTTTATAACTAATTAAAAATGAAAAAAATTACCTTTTAAAAAGGTCTTTCTGTAAATTCCTTTGCATATACAACAGGCATCCATTTAGAATTTCTAGTATGGGTCACCTACGAGTTTCTGCCATGAAAAGACACTAAAAATACCTGCTTTACACAAAAATACAGCCTTCCATCAAACCATTCTTACATGTCTTTTACCAGAATCATTAAATTATCCAGTTTTACTTCATATCTGTGACATTCCCTTATATTACCACATACATCAGGGGCACCTAGAGCTTTGGATGGCCACTCTCATTGACATTTATATGGGACTGAAAGCTAAACAATAAAGTAAATGAAGAAGCAAAAATACAACATATATCCCGCTTTATCCTCCTTGAAGGTTTCACCAGACAACTGGAGTATAAAACCCAATTTGATTCATTTTCTTTGAAATCTGAGGAAAAATTCCAGTAATTTCTCAAAGTGAGCCTGGCAGCTTTCACAGTAAATTTTTTTCCTGGTAAAAATGTAAGAGGTTGAGGAGGAAGAGGGTTAGATTTGGTCTGTGGAACCTGAATGAAGCTTTGGCTGTAACCAATCTACTCTCTCTTTATCATGCCAGTGTATCTCATGGTTTCTTCCCTAAGAGCACTAAAAATGAGTCCTCATGATACCACTGCACTGTGTCAATTATGTGTATTTTGTCCAAATGGTGTAAAAGTGATACTGCTATTTCTGATCTGCTGGAAGTGTTTTTTAGTTTCTTCTCTTCAGAGTAATTTTACACTGATTTCTCAGTTCGTGTTTGTGAAACCTAGGGTAGGAGAGAAAGGCTGGGGAACAGGTCTAATGTATGCACATCAATTTTTAAATAGCTTTTTTATGTTCCCTGGGATGAAAATGCATGCAGCTCAGCTCATTTAGGAAAGTCACAACATCCCACAAAGTCTTCTTCCCCATCGCAGATACAGCTGTGTCACTCAGGCTGTCTCACTGGAAACCTCAAACCTTATCAAGGTCAAGTGCTGCAAGAAGGGAGCCCGGTGACCTCTTCAAACGGCTGCTAGAGGGATTATTTTGCCAGATTGTTTGCCCTCTCCTGTCTCCATAGCATCAGCGTGTGCACCTCTGCTCCCCATGCCCTTTCAGACTGTCATCCCTTCTTCACTTCTCGCACCCTGACTCCCACCTCTGATCAGCAGTGTCAGCGCTCACCATCTCAGCACAGTGCTCCAAGACCACTCATCTGTAGCCGACACTCCCTGTAAATATTCACACAACAGTGTTTAAGAGGGTAGAACAAAGCAAATCTCTCCCTCCTTTCAAAATATTTGGTGCTGCACATAGAATGGTAGAATCATAGAATGGTATGGGTTGGAAGGGACCTCTGGAGATCACAGAATCATAGAATCATAGAATGGTAGGGGTTGGAAGGGACCTCTGGAGATCACAGAATCATAGAATCATAGAATGGTAGGGGTTGGAAGGGACCTCTGGAGACCATAGAATCATAGAATGGTAGGGGTTGGAAGGTACCTAGAAAGATCATCCAGTCCAACTCCCCTGCCAGAGCAGGATCACCTAGACCAAGTCACACAGGAATGTGTCCAGGTGGGTTTTGAAAGTCTCCAGAGAAGGAGACTCCACAACCTTCCTGGGCAGCCTGTTCCAGGGCTCTGTCACACTCACAGGAAAGAAGTTTTTCCTGGTGCTGTGGTGGAATTTCCTGTGTTCCAGTTTGTGACCATTGCCTCTCATCCTACCACAGTTGCTGAAAAGCGACTGGCCCCTTCTACTTGACACCCACCCTGCAGAGATTTGTAAATATTAAGAAGATCCCCTCTCAGTCTTCCCTTCTCCAGACTAAACAACCCCAGGTCTCTCAGCCTTTCCTCATAAGAGAGATGTTCCAGTCCATCATCTTTGTAGCTCTCTGCTGGACTTTCTCTAGTATTTCCCTGTCCCTGTTGAACTGGGGAGACCAGAACTGGACACAGTACTCCAGATGTGGTCTCACTAGTGCAGAGTAGAGAGGGAGAAGAACATCCCTTGACCTGCTGGCCACTCTCTTCTTGATGCACCCCAGGATACCATTGGCCTTCTTGGATACAAGGACCCATTGCTGTCCCATGGAGAACTTACTGTCCACCAGGACTCTGAGGTCCTTCTCCATGGAGCTGCTTTCCAGCAGATATGACCAATTGACAGGGTACACTCCGACTCCTGATTATCCCTCTGAATAAGTGCCTTGCTGTGTTTCATCTCATTGCCACCCTTTGCCACAGTCCAGCCCATCTTTCCTGCATTACATTTTGCATGCAGGATAAGTGAAGTGACTCCGAATGCTGGCTTTACTCTGTGGGCACACACCACCTAACATAAGGTGATCTTAGGCCATCACCCTGGCTTGGGGGATTTTCTGTGGGATTAAGTAAAGAAAAATTATGGTCAATTCAATCATTTAACACTCTCATCTACAGAGTTTCCAAAATGTGCTGGGATGTTCCCCCAAAAAAGAAAACAAAGAGAATCTCAGGAGCTGGTGGACCACAGTGCCTCCCAACAAAGCTCTCCTGGCATTACACAGGAACGGAAGACATTTGGAATGTTGCAGCACGGGGGTCAGGGGAGTAAGCTGAGCTTTCGGTATGGAGACAAAGCACTGACGTGATACTCAACCCCAGCACCAGCAGCTCTTATCAGAATCAAAACTCAAAGACAACTACAACTGCTGGTTTCTTCAAGAAAAAGTGACTTTTATCCCGTTGTAAAAATAAACATGTGTGTTCATCTCTATTTGGCCAACAAATCTGGCAGCAAATTCACCTACACTGTAGTTTTATCCAAACAACACCGAGGGCTTGACTTCTCATGGTTAAACAAGCATCCTGTAAAGAAGCAATAGCTGCAAGCCAGTCTTGCACAACACAGAGCAGCCAGAAGGCCAGCACCATCCCACCCTCAGAGCGCCAGGCTGAAGCAAAAGAGAGTAAGACTAAACTTATAAAACATTCCAAAGTAAAATGTCTATCTTCTACATGTTAAATTCATTTCTGTCATGTCTGGTTTCCTCTCGTACAAAAACAACCCCTCAGCAATATGCTCCAAAGCAGAACCAAACTCCCATCACTTCTGAGGCTTCCTACAGCTTGTTTGGTGTCCTGCTTCAAGATGAATAATTGCAAATCAGAAATAACTTCATGCACTGTTAAGTGCTACAAGTATCTATGTGTTGTACACTTCTTGTCTACACAAAAAGTTCCTGTCTTTGAAATAAAGTCAAAAATTTTTCAACAGTGGAGCAGAAACTCATGTGAAGCAAACGGAAAGTTGTCTGTCTCAGTACTATGCTGTGGCATCCAAAACAAACTCAGATTTAAGAAATACATATAGTATTAAGTTCTTCTCTCTAGAACACTTTGGGATGTGTACACACAGATTATTAAAACTAAGCATGATTCTAGGATAACTACTCATTAGCTGTTTTATTTCTGCCTTTCACTCTGCCTGGAAAGTACACTAGTCTGCTCCAATTCTATTCATAAGTGGTTTCAGTTTCTGACTTTCATGAGATGGCACAGCTCTACAGTCGTTATTTTTTTAAAATATTTAATGTAGTTGGAAGTGCCATAATATGGGAGAGGTTTCCAAACTGAAACATCAATTGTAAATATTTTTCTAAAGGAAACTGGGGGAGAATTCTCCCTCAGTAACAGAAGGCATTTGTACAGTATGTGGAAAAACTGCTGAAGTCCAAACAAAATATCTTCCATTGGCTCAAATTTTCCATTTTACTAAAAAATTGTTTTTAAAGCATGAGTGGGAAGAGGAACTTTCAGTGATTAAACTGAAATTTGGGAGGCCAAAATACTGAAACAACACTCCAGTGTAGGCATTTGTTTGTCTCCCCAGCTAAATGAAGGAAGCCGCTCCTGGATTACATGTGAAGTCATCGCTATGGAGTCAGGAAAGTAAGAGCTTCTCCGGCGACAGCTTATACTATTTGTGAAGAAGAGGAGGATCACTGCAATTCCTGATGCATTCTGCTGATGCTGGGAGGGAATTACACCAAAGACTACAGCATCTTTTGCAGGAACTGAACTCCATACGCCTGGCCACGGAAAAGCTTGAATTGCTGCCGTAGCACTGGAACGTTATGGAATCCATATAGTTCAGCTTACTTTATGAAGGTAGTCCCTGATGGGTGGACATGACTCTGCTGTACTTCCCAGGGGACGCCAGGACTTGAAACCAGAACTAGAAAGTCTCCTTTCCTATTGAGTACCTTTCAAGCAAGTGCCACGGGCTACGGGCAGGCCCTGCAGCCCATACCATGAGTATCTGTGACTTGTGATTTTTCCACTCATTCCGTTCAGGAGGAAACATCATAGGAACCTGGAAGATGACCAGTGTGCTACCTGCTCGATAAGTAATATTTACAAGCTACACTTAGAAACCATGGATCTACCTTTCTTTTTGTTTTCTGTATTTTTATGTCAAAACAAATCCTCTGCTCTAATGGATAACATGGTTGTGTAAAAAAGGAGAAGTTGCACAGGAGAGGTGAGAGGGCACAGGAGGAAAGTGGACAGGCTGTAAACTGCAACACAGGAGCTGCAGGAACCTCTGAAATTGGCACTGCCCTTGCGAAAACGCAATGCAGAACTACACCTTAAATAATACTGTAGGGCTTAGAGACATATCTGAGTCTGATTTAGAAAGCAGGCTCCTTATGGAAGGGCCTTGCCTTCCTCTGGAAAACACACACTAGAAGCGTTGCTCCCAAATTATAGTATTTGCTTCTCAGTTGCCTGAAAAGACTTTTTTTTCTACTCTGCTCCTGCCTGAAGATATTCCCCCCCCCCACCCCTTGCACTTTCTTTTTAATGTAAACATTACTTGAAATTATTGCAGTACAGATGAACAACTATTAATTAAAAAGTGAGGAAGATTTATTGCATTAGACAGCACTGCTGTAACAGATCAAATAGCAAGAAGGATACAGAGTACAATGTGCTGCAATTAGCTGCTTAATGCCTCTTAGATCACAGCCCTAAATGTTTTATAGGCATCATGGTGGGTTTGCCCTGCAACATGATTTGGTTGCTTGCCTGCATTTCAGCTATACCTGTAACATAAGATCATGATTTGTGAAGAGGAGTCAGATAAAAACACAGTCTTACAATGAGGCTGCAAGAAAACATATACCCCAGCTGATCGCGGAGCTGGTTTTTTTGTCATTGCGTTAATTCTTACACTTTGCATTACAAGGTTTCAGCAGCGGGGCCCCGCGGTTTCATTACCTCGGATTTCTCGGCAGCATTATCCACCCTGTCCTGTGGAGAGCTAAGAAAGATTTGCTTTGAGCTCAAGTGACAGATGCTTCTAGTCCGAAAGTATGGGGCTGTGGAGTTGTAACCCTCTTGCTGCTGTGAATTTGCAAATAGCTCCGTGTGCAGGTAATGAGAACTCGCATGGCACAGGCTGGAGAGATTTTTCACTATGGTGTTTTTTGCAAAACTACTGTGAGGTCTATCAAGAGGTTTTAAGTAGCTCCAGTGCCTGCAAACATACAGGCATGCTGGTGCATAAAACCAGTCCTCTCTTGGCAAAAGGCAAAGTACCTCACGGTGAGGAATGCTGGTAGCACCTCAGTGAGACCTGTGCACAAAGCCTCAGAAACAATCACCAATCTCCATCTACACAGAACATGCAGGACAAAACAAAAATCCCCAGATTAGGTATTTATTAATCAACAAACAGGAATTCAGACGATGCAAGATTTCTGATTACACCTCATGTACAGAAGCAACAAGCCACATGGAAAAAGTCAATTTCCTAGATTAATAAAATGATCAATTCAGGTCATTAGCAGCAGTTACTTCTTTAAGACAGATAGTAGGAACTGAACTGAGACCAATCTCATTACCCAAATGGTTGTCTATCAACCATGACATAGCAACAGCTTACTGTTGATTCGGTTCAGATCTGGGGCTAATGATTTGGGGGTAAAGAGTTATCAATCTCACAATGAGTTCATTGAGCCATTCTTTGACAGTCACGTGTGTGGTGTAAAAAAAACCCAAACCATTTCTGTTTCTAATAAAAAACAGTGGAAAACATTTTCTACAGCTTATTTGTTATCTGACCTTTTTTCCCTGACTAACGCCAAGTGCTGGGAAGCCAGGACCTGTTTCCAACCTGCGTGCTCACATACTTACTGCAGTTACAACTCTGAGGCTTCTTTTCCAAGTGTAAGAAAATGTCTGCACATATGCAAAGCAAAGAGTTATTAATTCTTCACAGCTTCAGCATCGCTATTTTAAAGCTCACACCAGCTTCAAGCTTGGGCATGCTGATGGTAAATGAGAGTTACATTTCTAATTATCTTCTTCCTTCCCAAAATAAATAAAATTTACAGATTCAGGGCCATGTATGCACAAAAAAGATACTGCTATTAAGAGACAGGAAGGCTGTGCTAGAACACCCCTAGGCAACCGAAACAATTCCTCTCTCACCCCCCTCTCCTCCTTCCAAAGACCTTCCCATTTATAGCCTGTCACTTACAGACACACTTCCAGCATTTAAAAATACTCCCCGTGTTTGTGGAACCATTTTCCAGAACAAAACGTTATCATTCATCAGGAGCAGAGCTGTTTGCAGTGTGAACAATTCGCTTTCGTTAAGTACCATATGGCCGCCCGTAGGAAAATGCCAACATGTTTCAACTCTACAGCTGGGCCACGGTTCCTTTATTCATCGTGCAGATGGTTGTAATTGACACCACTACTAAAACAGGTCTCGAGCACTTCTGTAGGATCATTAGAGTAATTAGTTATTAAATACAGTTACCATTTTTAGAAAGAAGGTTTTACGGCTTGGCATGTAAAATGCAATATTTTGCTATCATGAAATAGACAGGCTAAATGTTATGGGGAGGGGTATTTTATTTAGTATTTTCTCAGAGAGGAGATGGAAATTGCTAGAGCAAAGTGAAGCGCACAAAATTCTTTGCTACGGAAATCAGCGGAAAACAGGAGTGTTCTTGAATAACCTCCAAGCACAACTGCATACTAAAACTTTTGCAGAAAATAAATCTACATTTCCGGGGGGGGGTGTGTGGGGGAAGTGAAACTTCACCTATCTCCAAATTTCAGGGCTGAATCCAACCTTCAATGCAGGATGTTCACATTTTTGTCAAGTACGGAAAAGGTGACTATTGATTCCATATGCTTGACATTCCAATGCATGTATTTCCCAGATTAAAATATGAGCATGTCCTTTATTTTAATGGAGTCACAGGGTCAAATTAATACATATTATTTCAGGGTTCCTGCTCAGCTCTGTGAATTTCATGTATTACGTAGCAGGGTTGCAAATGGGGCTGTGTAGTCAGACGAGATTGTCTAAAGCACCTTTTGCTCACAGATCAGCAAAGAAAACTCCTCGTAACAAAAACAGGCCTTGTTTTCAAATAAAATGCTTGGATAAAGCCTTGTCATAAAGCTCAGTGTGAAATGCCACCATTAGAGCCACAAAGTCACATCTAAAAGCGCAGAACTCCAGCAAGGAGACATTCAGCCTTAACCAGCAGAATTACACGTGGCTTCTGAGTGCTGCTTTTCAGAGAAGAGAGGAGTCAGAACAAGCGTGCTAGGATTGCAAAACTATTGCTGGAAATTGTAGTGGCTCCTACTCCAACAAAACCTCAAGTTTTTCATTACAAACCGAGCACTTGGTGCTCCAGGTTCTATTTTAAACATTCGTTGCAGGAGTAAATCTGGTAAGGATTATCAGACATGAGCCAGTATTTTCTTTCATGGCTGAAGAAAATAACCTCGAGTTGAGGTATCCAACTGTAGTCTACAAGAGATACTGAAAAATAACATTGACAAATCATGGTATAAACCAACTCTGAATAAAAATGGGTTAGAAATTAGAACACAACTTCTAACCACAAGACAGGAGAAGACAGGAACAGACTTAAAATGGCAGCTTTAAGCCAAAGAGTTTCAGAAGAGAGCTCAGTGAGTTTAGGACACAGCCAGGACACGGTGACTTGAGCTCTCCCCGGGCTGCACGTTTCCATGCATTTCACTTCTCAAATTAGACTCGGTTAAAATACATCACACGCGACTTTTAATAATGAATATCAGAAAGCCTTTATATAGCACAGCAGACATTAAAGCCATTTACAAAGAAAAATAGATGCCATTAAAGTGAAGTTATTTATCTCAGGTGGCTGCTGTTGTGTGCTTACAGCTGAATCGGGTTTTATGACTCTTTTTCAAACGAGCTTGTTGAGCAGAGATCCTGGACGCTACAGTCAGGCTGATGGCAATTATCCCAGGAGCAGCAGCACTCACCCCAGCTATCCTGACCAAATTTCGCTTCTGAAGATAACCTTCTGCCCACCTTCGCTCCTCACAGTGTTTCAATTAAAGGTGACATTTCTCTGGTGTCGGCTTTACAGAGTGATGCCGAGCAGCTGGGTGCTGCTCCAGGGACTGCCGCACCACTCCTTGACAGGAGCTCCAAGTCTGATGAGCCAAATGATTGCCACCTAGACAATTTATACGATTTATGCACATTTTCCTTATACGTTCACTTATTAAAAATTGCTAATTTTTTGTGTCTTTGCATGAAAAGGGCTTTTAAATGTAGATTTTCAGCTTTGCTCATTAAACTTTGTTAGCGAGTCTCAATTCCCCAAGTAGAAAATTATGGCAGTTTTTTTAGCATAAACACATATTTCTCACATGTAGGAGCTGAATTGCCTAATCTAAGAAGTATCAGTTCTGGGTATTCTACTATTTACTTGGAAGCTATTATGTGTTTTTCAAAGTTTCTAGAAACTTTCTATCGAATAGATCTCAAGAGCTTATACGGTTACAATAATCAATATTAAACAGAGCTATCATGGTAGGAGAATTCTAATATTCCAGCCACCCTTTCTTCCCTTAGAAGAGGCTAGGGAAATCAATGCACCATTGCTAAGAAGGGGTTATCATAAATTACCAACTGAGTATTAGATTTCTGCGCAATGTCACAGTTACGAGGTTGAATAAAATACTCCAGTCTACAGGAAAAGCACAGAGAATTAGTAAAGACAGTACTTCCGTCTCTGTTTGAAAACAGAGAAATTAAATTAAAAAGTATTCTCTGAAAAAATGCTGCAAATGCACAGAAAACTTGCCTTATAAATGACAGACTTAAAGAATCTATCTTAAGCAATCTATCTTATCGAGAAGGAGGTTAACAGGAGTTGATCACCGTCTCTAAAGAAAAGCCTTTAATCTTTCGGAACAAAATTCAATGGCAAGACAAAACTAAAATTAAAACCAAGACAGAAATGGCTAATACACATTAAACATCGTTTGGTTTCATATGGCAATTAATCACTGGGAAAAAAACCCATAAGGATGGTGTGGATTTTTGATTGCTCAGAATTTGTAAACCAGACATGTTAATGTCCTAAAAGATCTGCTATAGCTCAGACAGAAATTAAGGGTTTGAGGCAGAGATTACCAGGAAAGTACATTAGACTTTCTAATCATTAGGAAGTTGATTAGGTTTGTGCTTTGGGATTTGGATCAGGCCCTCAAAAATAGATTGTGAGGCATTTTGTTGTTATTGGGGTTTTGGGGTTGGTTTTTCTTTTTGGTCTTTATTATTCCTAGTTGGAAGTGAATGCAGAATCTTGCTGAAGTGCTGCTTTCAAATTCTATTTCCCATTTCCAGTCTGAACTTTAATCATGATAACTTTATATTCATTTGTGTACCGCTAAGACAAACTTAATTCACACGGTGCAAAAAAGCCAAGATAAAGAGACAAAGCAAGCCAGGTGGTAAGCTGGAATTGGAATGGTTTATTAAAGGATGGAGACCCACCAGCAGTGACTGGACATAGCGATCTGAAAACCCTTCCCAGCCCGGCACTCCCAGGCATCACAGCCTGAAAATTTCACGGAGAAACTCAGCATCTCCCTAATCCCTTAAATTTCTGTCAACTCTATCAGACACAAAGCAGCAAGATGTATTCACCTCTGCATCTCCAGGTTGTTGAGGTATAATTGACAATTAGACCTACAGAATGGCACTCAAACCATGGAGGAGATTAGAAGGGCAAGGAAGAAGACTGTGTCTCAAGCAAGCAAGTTAGTACAGGAAACAACAGGATGGAGCCTAAATTTAGACCCTTGTTACCTGAAGACACAGGCTTAGTATTCCGACATGATTAATTTAAAAATTGAGGTCGAATTGGCTCCCAGGCAAAGCAACCTTCTTATTGATTGGTGGAGTGAACAAGGCTTGAAATCAGGAGAGAAATGAAAGAGTTAACATACAAAAAACCACCTAAAAAAAATATAATATAGTACCATTATGGCCCCTTTATAATGTCAGAAGGAAGTTGTTAAGCTGTCATTCTACAGATGTTCATCCACACATATACAAGAACACAAACAAATCTCATGGGATCCCTAACTTCATGTGTGGCATACATAAACGTTAAAATTCTTCCATCATCACACATTTCCCTTTCCTCCTGCTGCGATAACAACACGGGGAATAAAAGCATGCCACTTCTACAAAAAAAGGATTAATCGAGCTTGGGAAACATGGACTAGCCTATGAAAAAGCTTATGACAAAGCACTTCCATCCTGGAAACGGACAAGAAAAACTATGCTGAAATTACAGAAGAAAAAAACACCAGCTTATATTGGGTACAGCAATTATTCTTAAATACTACAGGTCTGCAGATTCACATCTGTTCTTCTGGAGTTTTCTTTGTCTTTAAAAGAAGAGAATAGCACCAATTTTACTATATAATTATCTTCTTTCCCTTCAACAAACGTTGATTTTTTTATTTATTTTTTTTTTAATTGCAGGTAAAAAGACAAAGCTCAGCCATTTATGCAAAATAGCTTAGAATTAATTTCCTATTTTAAAACAATACCAAACAGTAATAAGCTTCTCTGCAAATGTTTCTGGAGACTAACATCTCTTTGTCCTTCTTGCAATGCAGCAAAGATCATCAGAGGAGAAAGAAAATGCTTCTCACTGTACTTAGGACACAAGTAGTAGAATTCAGGAGAACTTCTCAGGAAAAGTTTGGACACAGCTTTTGTATTTTTTAATGTAGCAACTTAAGAGAGACGGGTGTAAATCATATCTCCACATTCAGCCATTTCATCAAGTTCTGTGGTTGCTCCTAAGAGCAGACTGCAAGAATAAGTCCTTGAATGGCTTCAACCCTGTCGTAAAATGCTCTCTCTCTAGTGTTTCTCATCAGTGAAAGAAAAGCTGCAGCTGGAAAAAATTCCCCTGCAGGAAGGTTTAAAGAAAAGACTGTAACAACAGTTGACTGGAAAATGAAATATTTTGGTGAAGAAAAACCTCCATTGTCTGGGAAAGCAGCTGAACCCCAAACCCAGTTGCTTCTTTGGTTTCCATATTCCCAGTGTATCGCTGTATGTCATTTTGATCCTATACAAATTTTGCACGGCCTGTGCTTATTTGAGTTTATTAACTTCAAATCCTGTAGCTGTACAGGCTGTATGAATAATTCGGTTTAGAAACAAAATTGGTGGCTGACCAAAATAAAACATCAAATATGAAGTAAAAAATGTATTCATTTTTTGTAAGAAAATGTTTGATTTGGGCTCAGTTTTAGTCAAAATAGAGATGCTCCTGGATATTCCTACCCTTCCTGAGTTCCACTTTCCTGTTTCAGAAGCATCTCTGCTGCACCTAAAGGTGGGAGGAACAGCCAGTGGCATCACCAACGGCCCTAATCCTGGGGCAGTGAAGTCTCTCATACACTCTGACCCCATAATGCAGAAACACCTTATGGAAAGTGGAGCAGTTTTACCAGCAAGAGATTGACAGAGGCTGTTTGGTGCTCACAGTGCTCTACTGAGAAGTGTGAGATCTCCATTCACTTCCAACCACAGACCTACACAGAGCAACCACCTCTGTCTGGCTGTTTGTTTTTCTAATGAATGGCACCAAAATAGTCTTTTTGTCAGAGATTTGGTCAACCCAGTGGTGTGTTGACAGTAACCACACCAACTTTTAGAGGAGTAAGGCCAGGCAAGGAGACATCAACTTGCTCTGCAGCATGAAAGTCAAATTTGTAACCTCCATCCTTGCAGAAAGAGCATAGAGACCTGAGCTCAGCATACTCTGACAGGAGGTGGAAAAGCTGAACAACCAGCTAATAAGGCCTGGAGAAACTCTGATTTGGGGCTGGTGATGTTATCCAAGTTTTTGTCCAAGGGGAAGTAATAATCTTGTAGCCCAAGATGCTCAGCATCACAGAGGAAACAGGTAAATTTTACTTGGGGAGAGGTTGGACTACCGAGGAGCAAATCCTTTCATACTGGCTGGTAAGGCTGAGATAGGCTTGAGCATGAATAGTGTTTGTTTTCATGTCTTCTGATAAGATAAAGAACCTACTGGTCTATGTCACACCTCCAAAATTAGTGAAAAGGAAAAAAAAAAACCAACCAACCCTGATAAAGAGGATTAGAATCTGCAATACTTCTGCAATATTGCCTAAAGCTATTTGGAATTTTCAATTGTACCTAATCAATGACTGCAAACAAGTTTCTCCTTAATAAGAATGATGAGGTCAGAAGACCTGAAAATAATGCTCAGATATTTTAAATCTGAATTTTCATTTTAAAAGGCCATTACTGAAAGTCAGCACCACACAGACCAGAGAAAAATCTTCACACGGTCTAACAACTTGATGAGTCTTTTAACGAATGACCAAATCTACCGTTCACTAGAAATTAAATCTTCCTCTTAATGTCCGTCTTTTCTTGAAGCAGTGGAGATGAGATTGAAAATAAGAAAAAAAAAAAAGGCAGAGGAAAAAAAACTACCTGGGAAACATGACTAAGAGAAAAACTAGTGAATAGTTCACTGCTTTTAATTCAGAGTGAAGTATTTATAGATGCTAAGGGTCACTGGTAGTCTCACTAGTAAACAACAGCAGCTGGCTGAAATTGTACCTCTAGAATTTCATTCATTTTACTGCTGACAAATAAACTCAGTGAATCAATGCCAATGTAATATAGTGTCTGCACACAAACATTAAAAAAAACCCCAAAAACAACAAAAAAACCCCACCTAACCAAACAAAAACAATAATAATAAAAAAAAAATAACTCTCAGGAATTACAAAGGGAAAATGCCATTAAGAGCAGATCTGACCCCGTCCATGTCACCTGAATTTAACTCACTCTATATTTAAAGGCTTTCTGAAAGACAGTTTTCTGCCTTGCAGTTGTTTTGGTGTTTAAAAGCAGTCACAAAAAATATATGTTTCTGTCTTCTGTACAAGAATTAAACCACCAACATTGCTGACCGTTCTTGTCCCTGCTTACTCTCTGGTATCTCCTTTTAACCTGTACTCATGACCTCACCATCTTCCTCACACCCGAATTAGCAGCACAATGTTATCTGATAGGTAATCTCACGTTTCATTATTTAATAGGTTTGTGTTCATCAACCACTACAGTCACTGGCAGTAAGGCGCCCCAAGCAGTGATACAGTCCCTTCTGGAAGCACTCAGCCTCTCCACAGCGAAAAAACCTCCGTAACATACATGTGAAGCATAAATATGTGAGCAAACAAGTAACGAGACCGATGGCTGCCATCACCGCTGTGCACGTAGCTAGAGCATGTGAAGACGGTGGCTTAATAAAATAGGGGGCACCTTATCCTGATGTTGATGCTCATGGGGATTTCTAGAAATGACCTGCAGCTTCAAGCATTTGTTTTCGGATGCAGGAGAAAAATAACCATTGGAAAGTCCCTCTCCCAATGTAATTTTGTTAGAATTGGGTTTTTTTAATATGTATGTGTGCATATATGACACAAATAAAACTAAAACTAGGTATTTATACAGCTTGAATGAGTCATTCAAATGCAGAAATGTCCTTTGTGTGGCTGTATCACCACTTCTGGGAGAAGAAGTGATGAGAGTTTGACCACTACTGAGATCCTCACTCAGCTCAGGGAAATCTGATCCAGCAATTTGGCATCGCCTGAGCCCATCATAGGAAGTTTTCTTCTGAAAGCATCTTCCCTGCATGGCAGGTCAGCAACTATCTGTAAGATGCTGAGGAAATGGATACTTTTCTTTCATAGGAAAAAAAAAAGTATGCTTCTCTGTATGTGAACAAAGGTCAGATTACAGATAACGTTTTTGGTCTTCAAGCTGTGATTTCTCACAGAGCACTGAAAAGGTTTCCTGGGATGCCCAGACCAACCCATCCCATACCCATCCCAACCCACTAGTTTTCTGGCTGCCACATACATGGTTTAGCAGGAGGCAAAGCACTGCTGGAAAGCTTGGCACCAGGAAAAGCTCAAATGGCACAACAGCACGGTGCACACGTGCCCTGGCAGCTCTGACCTTTCTGCATTGCTCCCCAGCGGTGCGAGGAGCAACGATGCCCTGACGTTTGCTTTTACAGACATCAGCTTCTGGAAAAGTCTGGCAATGTTTTCCCATTCTCCCACAGAAACCATTTTTTGTGTTTGGATTTTTTTTTTCTTGTTATGTTTTTAACCTGCCCTTCCCAGAGCTTATACCTAGAGACGTGAACTCAAGGTTTGACAGCCTACCAACTCACAAGGGGGTCTGTCCAAGCAAGCGGGCACAAATAAATTGGCACATGGCTAGGGGTAGACCTGTTGGCTCTGCACAATTTGGGTCATCCTTCTAGCCTTTCTCTTGGATAAATCAGGCAGAGAGCAGGCAGGGAGAAACAACAGCACTGCTGGGCTCCCCACTGTTGCTGCAATCCTCCCCACACCACCAGTTAAATAGCAGTGGGAACAGTAACAGGCCACTTTACCCCATATAGTCATTGGTTGCCCCACAGCACCCACACCTCATTTGCAGCTGCAAGCCCACTGCACTGACACCATCATCTCTCCTGAGAGCAAGAACCAGTCTGCCTTGCACCAAGCAAGCCCTGGGGCTCCCCCTTCATTCCCACACAGCAAGAGCCCTGTAAAATCAGGCCCTGGGCAGAGGCAAACAGCAGTGAGCTGAAAATGCTGTACAGCTGCACTACAGCCATATGGCGACTGGTCCCCACCACAGAGCAGGCAGCAGGACCTGAGGGACACAGAGAGAATCAGCGTCACACTGCAGATTATTCCCTGGCTCACAGGATTTTAGACTACTAGACCATACTGTGTCTGGCATTACTAAGCTGCTCCTGAGCTGGCTCAAGGTCAGAGAGCAGACCAGCTGCTCATCCACCCCAGCATCAGGCAGCAACTGGTAAGGAGCAAGCACCAGCACTGCACCATCCTCAGCATAGGGTCTTCCCAAAGCATCACCTAAATTAAGAGACTAAGTGAAGACCCTGAAAAAAACCACTCTTGGGTAGCCAGTGCTGAGCAACCAGCAAACAAATATTGCACCAGCTACCCTTTGAAAGCATACGCATCAAATAAATAAACTTGATTCTCATTCCCTCCTTTCTCCCTCTCCCCTGTATGAAAAGAAGCCCCAGGCCAGGGACCAGCATTGCCCACAGAGCATCTCTAAATGCAGAGAATAATGCTGCTCACAGAAAATGTGGTACAGAAGTATTTTTAAAGAGGATGCACTATTTTTCCATCACATAGACCTGCTGAAGACACAGATTTGCTGCACAGTAACTCAAATACACTTTATGAGATTTTAGCGTATGTTTTGGGAGGTTTGCTGCTTGTGCACAGGGTGTTGAGCTTGACTCTCTAATTTTACCTCAATAGCTTTATTGAGGCACAAGCAAAAGAAGAAAATCTGGGACCCTCTTTATATATTCTCTCCCTGCAATGCAACACAAACCCAACATTAGCATATATATCTTAAGATATAGCTGACTTGGCTTGATGGACTTCATAGAATCACTGAACGGTGCAGTTGGAAGGGATCTTTAAATATCAGCTAGTCCAGTGCCTCTGCCATGGGCAGGGACATCTTTCCCTAGATCAAGATGCTCAAAGCCTCATCCAACCTGACTGTGAATATTTTTCTCACAGCAATGGTTCTGCACTGGATGTGAGGCAGCTTTACGGCTCAGATGCGCACATGAGATGGGACAGCACACACAAACAAGACTATCTCGGATGAGGGTTAATCAAGTGTAAAAATTCCTCAATTCCAAGACTTCTTATCCTTTACTTAAAGAAGCAAAGTTCCAATGCAAACCTTGATTTTCAAGCTTTTCAAATGCATGATTGGTTGCACTGTGTGTTACAGCCATCTCTGGGTCGTGCTGCTCTGGGTCCTCAGCAGGCATACACCATCGTGGTCCTGTTCCTTCCCATGGAAAACACGGCACACGAGGGATGGTGAACACGGGATAGGCACCGTACATAGAATCATAGAATTGTCAGGGTAGGAAGGGACCTTAAAGATCATCTAGTTCCAAGCCCTCTGCCATGGGCAGGGACACCTCCCACTAGAGCAGGTTGCTCAGAGCCCCATCCAGCCTGGGCTTCAAAACTTCCAAGGATGGGGCTTCTACCATCTCTCTGGGCAACCTGTGCCAGTGTCTCACCAACCTGTGCCAGTGTCTCACCAACCTGGGCCAGTGTCTCACCACCCTCATGGGGAAGAAATTCTTCCTAATGCCTAACCTGGATCGACCTATCTCTAGCTTTAATCCATTTCCTCCAGTCCTATCACTGCCCCACAGCCTAACAAGTCCCTCCCCAGATTTCTTGTAGCCCCCTTCAGATACTGGAGGCCACAATAAGGTCTCCCCAGAGCCTTCTCTTCTCCAGACTGAACAACCCCAACTTTCTCAGTCTGTCCCCACAGCAGAGGTGCTCCAGCCCTCTGATCATCCTGGTGACCCTTCTCTGGACATGTTCCATCACATCCATAGCCTTCCTGTGACAGGGGCTCCAGAACTGGACACAGTAGTCCAGGTGAGTAGCCTAGTAAGTGTGCCACCCTTGGAGGTCGTATTGCTAGGGGAAGCTGGAGCTTCCTGGAGCTAAAAAGCTACTGGAGTTTTGCTTCTGATCCCTGTAAATCC
The DNA here is from genome assembly GCA_024336885.1 of Actenoides hombroni. Classification (NCBI taxonomy): domain Eukaryota; kingdom Metazoa; phylum Chordata; class Aves; order Coraciiformes; family Alcedinidae; genus Actenoides; species Actenoides hombroni. Next base: position 508,870 of record WUAM01000083.1, read on the forward strand.
ACTTCCGTTCCATAACAAGGCAAAGAAAAGCCAGCTGGAGCATCCCCGAATCAGTGCGATCCTCTCTGTACCCACCCCACAGTGTTCCTAGTCCAGATAGAGTGGTGAGGGGTCCTCAGGTCCTTCTTGGTGACTGTTCTGGCTTGGATTTCTCTGTCACAGTGTCATCACAACAGCATGTCCTTCTCCTGGGGTTACCGCCTCAATTATCCTGGCATCCCATTTGTGAGGTTAAGTGGTGAATCACAGCTGAGCTGCTGTAAAAATAACTTTTTTTTTGGGGGGGGGGGGGGGGGGGAAACCTTATTTTTCTTCACTCCCCCCTTATACACTTGTCCCTTTTTTTTTTGTGCCGATTTTTTACG